>PVJD01000024.1:600000-951390 GCA_004026545.1 Mormoops blainvillei | reverse complement strand
TGCATGTGGATGTGGGACCAGCCCACTCCATGTCTGTGCCCCTGCTACCAGTTGGGATGGATGTGGTTTCTTTAATTCCGTAGTTGTCAGACTTCCATTCAACTCGATTTTTGACAGATCTTAGTGATGGCTGTTCTATATTTTGGTTGTAATTTTGATGTGGATGTGTGAAGAGGTGAGCCATGTCTGCCTATGCTGCTATCTTTACCAAATGTGAGGGATCCAGTTTTATTTGATGTTCATCCTGTTGTCATAACATCACTTATTATATTACTCATTTATTCTTCATGGATTTCATATTTCCATGATCAAATCCTGGACTTCCAGTAGTATTAGGGGTTATTCATTCACCAATGCCTCCAACAATTTATCTGGTTGGTATAGTTAAAATCCATAATTTCTTTCTCTTATCTCATTACATTGGCTAGTAGCAACAGAGTGCTAAATAATAATGCTAATTGTGCATATCCTTTTCTTGTTCCTAACTTTAATGAGAATATTTATATTTCCCCATGAAGCATGATGCTAAGTTGGAGGTGGAAATAAGTATCTTTTATTTTAAGAGAATATACAAGCATGGCTCATAACAAACTAAAGTATTCAAGTATTGCTAATTTCTGCTCCAAATTTTCAGTGGCTTAAACAAATAAAAGTAGGCTTTTGGTTTTATTTTGGTTTGGTTTGATTTGTTTTAATGACTCAAATTATAGCCCACCGTAGATCATGGAGCACTATGACAGCTTTGCTCTATGCTGTCACTCAGGGACCCATGCTCCTTCTCTATACTGGTGCTTCCATCTCTCAGAGACTCAGAAGCTTCCTGGAGTCTGTGCATCTTGGTGGCAGAAAACAGGAAAAACATGTAGGTAATTGAATGGGAGATGTTCACAGGCCAGGCCTAGAAATAGCTAATATTTCTTTCACATTTCATTGAAAAGAACTCCCTGCAATAGAAGCTGAACAATGTTGCCTATCTTTGTGCCCAGGAAGGAGAGGAAACAAAGTTCAGTGATTTGTTTTTTCTACTACTGTCCACCTATATGCACACTCACCCATATGTGTACAAATATGTATTTCTGTGTATCAGTCAGAACTTGCTAGATTATGCTGCAGTAATAGACAACCTAAATGCCTCAGTTTCTTTCTAGTAAAGATCCATAAACCAGATGCAGGTCAGGGGACTGGCTCTACTCATCCCAGTTATTCAGTGACTCAGATTGATGCACGAACCACTAACACATGTTTCCATGATAGCTTTGGCAGGTGAAGAAAAAGCTAGAAAATTAGGCACAGCATTCTGTTGACCAAAGCATGACATGGCCATGACTAACTGCCAGGACAAGGAAATACAAGTCCACCATGTGCTTGGATGTAGAGATGAGCCATATATTAGTGAGCTATGGAAGCATTTGCCCCAAATAATGTATATAAAACTATGAATCAGTGTTCTAAAACCTATCTCACATCTAAACTATAATTGTTTTCATGCCTACAGACATATGTAAATGTGGTTGGAAAACACTGACATGCACCTCACTCCAAAGATAGGATAAAGTATTTAAGAAAATGTTAAAACTTTGATTTACTTGGCCAATATCAATACCATGATCCCCTAAACTCAACAGTCAGTCTAGAAAAAGTGTACCTGCATTTGTTTATTGTGAAATCCATAAATCAACCTAAATGGATTCAGCTAAGCCATTCCACAAATCTCTATTCTAGGGACTAACATTTAGCCTTCATCAAATTTTAGAAACAAATTCTTTTCTTTTTTCCTTAATGTACTGTTAGGTGCAAAGTTTCACAGGAAAGCATTATATTCCAAGGAAATAAACCAATCAAGAAATATGAATCGGATTCCTGCTATGTGTATCAGCTCTTGGAATGTAGGTCATTTGTTTCTCCATTTGCAGTCATTACTTGAGATCTAACCAGAATTTCATTGGTTGTTGAATGAGCCACAATAGGTCAGCATGAAACCTAAATTGAAAGTGCTATTTGGGATTGATGGTTTGTCAAATACATAATAGATATATTATGGAATAGTTATTACTTCTATCAATAGCTTTCCCCCATGCTTTGTTTCTTCAAGAATGATTTCTGGAAATAGTGACTCCACTCTCACCATGAGTTTGAGCACATAATCTGGGGTAGGCTATAGAATCTTCTGTTAAAGAGGGGTAGGGTGGGCTTTGGGGAACTCCACCTTAATTTCTGGAACTCCATTTGTTCTCCTCTGCATTTTTCTGGCCTCTATAATGTTCACCTGTGTCTGCAGTCTGCACTTTCCCCTTACTTACCCCTTCAGCTAACATTTACTGACAACTGCTATGTCCCAGATTCTGTGCCAAGTCAAAGAGATATATGGCAGAAAAAAAGTTGGACCCTGCTTTTGAGAAAGTCAGAATCTAGTAAGAAAATGGAAATTTAAATGAAGGCAACATATAGAAAATGTTCCACAATGCCTGGAGTCCTGTAGGCACTGCCTCATTTACTTTACTTTTCCAGATTCAATAGTTAGCACAAGCCTCACCTACAGATTACCAGGAATTGCCAGGAACATCAGGATCACAAACATGTCCTTTCTTGTCCCCTCCTGGATCATATGGGGATCCTGGAAGTCTCTAGCTCAGTCTTCTTTTGAGTTAGGAAAGCCCTGTCTTCCCCTACCTGGCTGTTTCTGGTGACCTGGTTCTTACTGCTCCCCACCCCCACTCTGCTTCCGTGCGGGCCCCTCACTTGCCAGCATTGCTGACCCATGCTGCAGCCAGTGGGGTCCTTTGAGAGAGGTGCTCTGAATCTGTCTCCACTTCCTCTGTGCTAAATACACATGGATCCCCATCACCCAGTTTCCTGGGGCTGTGGCCATAGGTACTTGGTCCTTCCAGGCACCCTTCCTGCATTCTCTTCCATGATCCCACTTCCTGGAGGCACACAGCTTCAGACCCTTCTTGGAGGTCACCACTACTTGAGGACCCCCTCAGTGGTGTGACAGCTTTCCTTTTCAGTCCTGGAAACACACTGGCTTTTTTTCTTCTCTTTTTCAGACACTGTTGCTGGGACAGACCCAGATCTTTGGAATGCCTGGCAAGCAGGAAGACCTCTTCCCAGATAGTCCAGCAGCTCATTTTGTGGGTTTGAATCAGGGCCACAGCTTAAAGTTGTGAAAGCAGCACATTGCACAACTTCAGAAGTAGGATGGCTAGGTCAGAGGGCAGATACAACACTTAATTTCACAAAGAAACTGAAGGTTTTCCAGAATGACTGCACCAGCTCTCATTCCCATTAACCATACTCTGTCTCGCCACACCCTCACCAGCACTTGGGTCATCCATCCTTCTAACTGTTGCCATTCTGATGGGTCTGAAGTGGTTTCCATTACTAATATTTCCAGAGCTGGACCAATGACGACACTGGGCTTTTGTCATTTATAGTCAGTCTGTTTTAGTCATGAATCTATGCCTTAGGTAACTAGTAATTTGGAAATAAGCATAACTTATATGGTATATTTTAAAGATGACAAGTAATAGATAGCCAACACTGCCCCTCCCTGTGCAAATACTACTTCTTTTAAAGCACCATAAGCACATCATCTCCTTTGGGTTCTCACAGCTACACTGCATCCAGTGCCTTCCCACAGAGCACTCCCTACTGCGAGGCTAAAGGAGCACTACAGAGACAGGTGCTGAGGAGGGATGGGACAATGGGTGGCATAAGCAGAAGCTTTGCACTGAAGTTCTGGAAATAGATGGTGATGGTGGTTGCAGAATAACATGAATGCACTTAATGCCACTGAGCTGTGTACTTAAAAATGATTAAAATCATGAACCTTATGTTATATATATTTTATAACAATTTTAAAAGTCACTGTGGTTGCTTTATGGAGAAGAGGCTGGGAAAACAGTAGTGGAAGCAGAAAGGCCAGTTAGCAAGTGACTGCAATACTGTAGTAACCTAGGCAAGAAATATGGCTGGACGTGGGGGTGGGGGTGGTTCATTCAGATCAGGGGCCAGTTCAGGGTGTCTTAGTACCACCACTTTACGTCATTAGTGTTCCCAAAAATCAAATGTTATGTGCAAAAACACTAAGAGCTTATTTCCCAGTGTTTGTAAATGGAGTTAAACATTTATACTATGTTGCATGACAACACTTATAACCCCAACAGATTTCCTAAAATATTACTACGGCACAGTGAAGTGCGTCTATGTATGTAATGTCTATAAGTAATATATAATGTTAGGATGTAAAATGCTTAAAATATCCTTTCATGATCTCTGAATAGTTAATGTGATTGTTAGTTGTCATTTGTTGATTTGGTTTGTATGCTGTAACATAAACGGTTTTTTTTGTTGTTTTGTTTTTTTAACATTGGGTCATGGCAAATACCACACTTCAATGAATCCATTAGCTTTAAAAATACAGAAAACTTCACAATAAACAATAAAGCTGCTTCCTGCAATAAACTGTTTCTCACCATCGTCCCTGACTCCTAGGAGCTAGGGTGTAGGTACCTTGGGGTTGGGGCAGCGGGCACCATTTGGCCTGCTGCAGCACTGCAGCCGGAAGCGGAGAGCAACGGGAAGAACTTGAGCGCTTCATAATGATGCTGTGCACTTAAATCTGAATCTCTTACTTCTGGATTTCTTACCATATGAAATAATAAATTTCCAAATTGTTTAAGTAAAAATATTTTTAAGTATTTATGTTAATTTACTTTATGGCTTACTTTGTGATATCAGCAATATCTTCATGCTGCCTGGTTTTATCACACTGACACTTCTCATCTAAATTTATATTTGTGAACACCAAAGTACAGACAAAAAAATTAGGTGAGTTACAGCAATGATTCCAGATAAGTAGAAAGATCACTAGCTTATTACAAGCTACCCAAATATGATGACTACTTGGAACATTTTAAAATTAATCTAAATTATTAAAACACATTTTTGAGAAAGAAGAATGGCTTACTGTATATATTTAAAAGGTTGTGGTAAAAATGCAGCTAGTCATTCATGTACTAATTCATATTAATTTATGTGAAAATATACTATACCAGGTTTTTCTAAGTTTGCTTTTTCTAAATGTGCATCTAAACTAGATGTCTCAGGAGTCCTTAATAAAACATTATGTTGCTTCTGAGCAGAAAAGTGCTCTGGGGAAGGATGCTGAAGAGAAGAAAAAGGCCAGGAAACTTCAGAGTCTGGTCTACTTGAAAGGGGAATTAAAAATACTGGCAAGAAGAAAAATAAAAATTAGAAAAAAAAAGCATTTTTTTTCTTTAATCTCTCCTCTTTTTTCTTTCCACATATTATTTAACACAGGTGTTGCCATAATAGGCTCTCAGTAAACACAGCAGATCATGAATGAATGATCGAATGAACGAATGAACAAACGAACAAATAAATAAATGGCTAGGTGGCTCATGACTTGAAATCAGTTCTATGGACATTAAAGAGAATAGTATGTAATTTCAGGAGCATAAGAAGTTTTCAATAATTTACTTCCTCTTCCTCACTCAGCAACAGCCACATATTCCCATTCTTCTTATGCAGATCTAACTACTATAAGGAGCACCAAAGTCTAATTTAAGGTTATCTTTTAATGCAAGGTTCTAATTATGAAACCACATGAATTGAATCAGGTTTTTACTTTGTATATGTTACGCACCAACAGAAAATATAAATATATATTTATAGACCCAAAAGGCTATTTTTTAATATAGCGGAAACAAAGTGGACCAATTAATGTCTGAACAACAGTGTAAAAAAAAGCAGTAGAGCTCATTCAATTAGGAAGTAGAGTCCAAATACTCACTACTTATTTAGTCTCAGTCCTAGTACTGGCTCAATTAGAAACATGTTTGGATGCTGTAGACTACTTAACCATTCAGGACTTCCATTTCCAGGACTAAACAGGGTTGGGTTAGGTGGTGGTTACAGTATCTCTCACTTCAAAACTGGACACCATCACTTTAGTGAGTACGAGTTTGAACTAATGTGTAAAGAAGTACAAATGCCAGGCATTCCAACTAGCAGAAACCACTAAGTAAGAAACCCTGGGCTATTCTCCAAGATTCTTAAAACTTACTTAGAATCCAAGGAGAGAAAATTGCTGGAAATAAATTGTATTGCCTTGTGGATACAAACCAAAACTATGTTTTTAACAAAAGTATTTGATTATTGTGCTCACACAGACTTTTTAGCTATCTACCCCAACTTCCAATATTATGAAAGTTATTTTAAAGCCTAAATCTATAACTGTTTTGGGGGATTTGTTGGGGGTGGAGTTTCTTGGATTTTTGTTGGGGGGGGATTTTGTGGGGGATGGGGGTGGGGGGTGGTTCAGCTTGAAATTCTAAAATCCTGCCTAGGAATACAGATTTCCCTGTCTTTATGCATTTGTTCTACTCTTCAAGTTATATGTGTCGAAAACTTTAAATGTGGTAGTATCATTTTGTGCAGGTTAAGATACTTTAGATAATATAAAAACATAAAAACATACAAAATTTATGCTTTCATGGAGATTTTCCTAAATCGACCTTGCCCCACTTTAAAAGTATTTGGCTTACTATAATAAATGGTGCTTATATATATTTCTTCCATGTAGCCCTTGTTGTTTGCAATATTGTTTGCAAGCACCCTATTCAAAAACAAATGCAAAATTAACATCAAATACAGCCATATCCCAGAGACAATAGCAAAAACACTTAGCTGAATTGGTTTCAAAGTCAAAGGTGTGGTTCTCAACCTATGTGTTGGGAAGTAAATGTTTGCAGGAAAAGCATATATACAAACATAAACGCCAGGGCCTTTATTATTAAATCAATATAACTACACTAATATAATAGTGTTTTATGTTAATGAAGAATAAATTTCAAGTGCAATGAATCAGATCCTCACTTTAACCAGTAATGTTAAACTTACTTTCCACCAAACATTTAATGAATGCTGCTAAAAAATAGCTAATGTAAGTTTCACCCTTGTTTCCTAAATTTGTCTCCACTATGGGTATATATTTAAAAATTAAAGACAAGAAGTTGAGACCAGAGGTATTTACAAAAAAAATATTAGCACCACAAAGATTTATAACTGCCATAAATTTCTTAAGTATAACAAAACGATTTGTAGCAATACATGACCCAATACATATCCATGAATTCAAAAAAAGCATCACACATAAAGGCATATTTTTGTGTAAGTCATTGGCAAAGAGAAGACACTGAATTTTTAAATAGTAGAGCTTTGCACTTTCCTGACAGGTGACTTATTTTTATGGTATAGTTACTACAAAGGATACAATGTTGAGCCTCCTCCCTCCTGCCCAGAGTGCGCCCACTTGAATATTCTTTTCGAGTGTACTTTCCTAAGCTCCAAGGGCCTTTCTTTTGCCTCTGTAACTTGTTTCCTTAGCTCATTTCTTCTACTGCTCACTTTTACTACCTCTGTAACTTTCTAAATAAATTTTATCTTATAATTTGAGTACTTGGCTTTGAATTCTTTCTTTGCCGAACTCAAGAACCAGGTTCCAGCCCTGGCTGGTGTAGCTTAGTGGATTGACTGCCAGCCTGCAAACCAAAGTGTCACTGGTTGGATTCCCAGTCAGGGCACATGCCTGGGTTGTAGGCCAGGTCCCCAGTGTGGGGCACTCGAGAGGCAACCACATACTAATGTTTCTCCCCCTCTCCCCCTCCCTTCCCGTCTCTAAAAATTTAAAAAAAAACAAGTTCCAACTTCATCAGTAACAACTGATGCCATTTTGCTGCTGGTAACATTTGATGTGGTGACTCAGATCGCCTTATCATCCATCTCACAACAGAGTAAATCCTTAGTCAAAATTTGCCTTGTCAATGCTTAGATGGAAGGCAAATCTGCCCTCAGGACATGGAGTCACCCATCCACATGACCACTCCCAGGTGACAGCTGTGTGACAGGGTCCATCTTCATCACCGCCTCCTGAAATGAGACTTAACACTTTAACTGAATTGACTTATTTTTAGGATGGAACAATTGAGTCAATGAAATATGTGTCAATCTACCAACTTCACTTCTAGATACAACAATTCCATATCAAGATGAAGGTGATTCAGGGATTCCAGCCTATCCCTATTTTGGGAGGATCAGCTAACAGTCCCCTGTTCCAGTCTTGGATCCCATTCCCTTGTCTCCCTTAGATCAGGCAGGGAGAGACTTTCATACCCTATATAGGCAGGGGCCATGGCCTTTTGTTTTTGTCAGCAGAAAGTAGTTACTGAGAACTGATCGTCCTCCATCATCACCTTCAAAAGATTCCAGGGATGGAAGTCTCTGGGGAGGGAATGAGACAGGCTAGTAAGCTAGGACACTGAGACAGACAGTTAAAGAGTCAAAGAGTTTACAGCCATCTAGTAAATCACAAAATCCTATCTTCGGTAACCAAAGACACTTAAGATTAAGTGGTTTACTCTTCTCCTCCCAAACCAGAGAGTAAATAGCTTAAATCACCCTTCTCAGGGAGATACATAACAAAAATCCAATTAGTGCTATTTGTGCCAATGACAGATGAAGTCAGGGGAATAAATCTCATTTTGGTACATAAGCTGATAAAAATTCTATCAAGATCCTCCCCTAAGAACACTTCTGAAGTCCTAGTTTTTAAAACTCTCAAGATAAAGAGCCCCAGGGGCTGGCACTCTCTCTGTGTCTGTCTCTGTGTCTGTCTCTGTGTCTGTCTCTGTCTCTGTCTCTCTCTCTCTCTCTATCCCTCTCCCTCCCTCTCTCCCTCTCTCCCTTTCTCCTTTTCTTGCTCTCCTACTCCCTAGAGCATGCCTGCTCAGGAATCTTTAAGTGTACTTTCCTAAGCTCCAAAGGCCCTTCTTTTACCTCTGTACCTTGTTTCCTTAGCTCAATTCTTCTACATTCATTTTTACTATCTCTGTAGCTTTCTAAATAAACTTTGTGTTACAATTTGGAAGAAAAAAAAATGTTGACACAATAGCCTTACTCAATTAGCCCACCAGGTGGCAGAATTGACTACACCAAAACAGCTTAAACCTGGCCAGCACTTACTGTTCCAAGGTAATTCCCAAGAAATACAAATGAGTTAATCTTATCTGTGTTTTGAAAGTTTCAAAGATATTATTCCCTCCTAACGGAGACTACTGTGAACTCCCTTTGAAAACACTTATGACCCGTCTATTCCTCTTGGCTCTGTATGTAGTCTTTTATTTCCAAAATTTATTTATCTGAAGGATATACACTGTATCTGTCCCTTAGTTACAAAAGCACTACTTTTTAAAAATTATTTTATTGATTATGCTCTTTCAGTTGTACTGATTTTACCCACTTTGCCCCCTCCACTCAGCAACCCAACTCCATCAGGCAATCCCCCCACAGCATTGTTCATGTCCTTGGGTCATGCATCTAAGTTCTTTAGCTACTCTGTTTCCTATACTATACTTTACATCCCCATGGCTATTCTGTAACTACCCATCTGTACTTCTTAAATGCCTCACCTCTTCAGCCATTCTCCTCCACCACCCTCTCATCTGGCAACCATCAAAACATTCTCCATGTCCATGATCCTATTCCTGTTCTTCTTGTTTGTTTAGTTTGTTTTCTAGATTCAATTGTTGATAGATATGTGCTTTTTTGCCATTTTATTGCTCATAGTTTTGATCTTCTTTTTCTTAAATAACTCTCTTTAACATTTCACATAATAATGGTTTGGTGATCATGAACTCATTTAGTTTTTTCTTGTCTGGGAAGCTCTTTATCTGCCCTTCAATTCTAAATGATGGCTTTGCTGGGTAGAGCAATCTTGACTGTAGGTCCCTGTTTTTTGTGACTTTGAACATTTCTTGCCAATCCCTTCTAGCCTGCAAAGTTTCTTTTGAGAAATCAGTTGATGGTCTTCTGGGAACTCCCCTGCAGGTAACTACTGCTTTTCTCTTGATGCTTTTAAGACTCTCTATCTTTAACCATTGACATTTTATTTATTATATGTCTTGGAGTAGGCCTCTTTGCATCTGTGTTGTTTGGAACTCTCTGTGCTTCCTGGACTTGCATGTCTATTTTCTTGATCAATTTAGGGAAGTTTTCTTTCATTATTTTTTCAAACAGTTTCCAAATTCTTGCTCTTTCTCTTCTCCTTCTGGCTCACCTATGATGCAAATGTTGAAACAGTTGAAGTTGCCCCAGAGGCTGCTTACACTATACTCCCTTTTTTTGGATTCTATTTTCTTCTTCTTGTTCTGATTGGTTGTTTTTGCTTCCTTATGTTCCAAATCATTGATTTGATTCATGACTTCATTTACTCTACGGTTGCATCCCTATACATTGTTCTTTATTTCAACCAGTATATTCTTTATTTCTGACTGGATCTTTTTTATGCTGCTAAGGTCCTCACTAAGTTCTTTGACCATCCTTATAACCAATGTTTTGAACTCTGCATTTGATTGATCACTGATCTCCATTTATTTAGTTCTTTTTCTAGAGTTTTGATTTGTTCTTTTATTTGGACCATGTGTCTTGGTCTCCTCATTTTGGCAGCCTCCCTGTGTTTGTTTGTATGTATTAGGTAGAGCTGCTATGACTTTTTGTCTTGGTAGCATGGCCTAATGTAGTAGGTGTCCTGTATGGTCCAGAAGTGACAGCCTCCCCTATCGCCCACCCTTTATGAAGGCTCAGTACACCCTTCTTTTGCAATTAAGCCTTCATTGCTGTTTGTAAGTCAGTGGGGGAGATTTACCCAAGCCAGTCAGCTGAAAGGACTGGCTGTGACCACTGACCACCAACCCACACTCCGTGGAGGATCAACTGTGCGGGGAGGAAAGCATGGTGATGTGATGTCATGTGTAGCTGTCCACCTGGGTGCACTGTCCCTGAGGTTTCCTGGGTGGTACAGGCCAAGGTAAGCCCCCGTCTGTGTTTTGCCCAGGGCAACCCTGTCTGAGTTACAAAAAATCTGAGATGGCTGCTACTTATGCTGGGCTTAGAGATTCCCATGCTAAGCGAAGTTGTGAATCTAGGCTAGTTGCTGCTAGTGCTCAGCCTGAGGCTTCTTGGCAAGAGGCATCGAGCCTGAGGGCTCACTGAAGCTGGCAGTTGCTTGTTTGAGAGGATTTTGGAAGTTGTGGAGCATGAGCCAAGACCAGCCACTCATATGGAAAAGCAGCTTGGGTGGGCCCATAAGTTGGGTGGTGCATAGTGTCTGGAGATCTTCAGGTTGGGGCTAACCATGTTAGCTAGATTGGTGGAGTCTCAGATATGGCACCAGCCTGTCAGCTCTCTGGCTCTGTGCTCAGAAGGCTCTGAAAAGAGACAATGGGTTTTGCCCACCTTTCCGTCTGGGATAAAGCTAACCCCCAGTTCTCACCTTGCTGTCAGATCCTTTATTTTCTCCTTGCATGCCACTGGTGCTACTCTTTCAGACTGCTACTCTGGTGCTGGAGCCCAGAGGGAGTAAGTCTGAGTAGGTGAGTCTGTGTGTGGGTTCTTTAAGGGGAACCGCTTAGGGCTCCAGAAGTTTCTTCCACCAACTCAATCCCTGATGATTTTTTTCAGCCAGAAGTAATGGGGACTTATCTTCTTGGCACTGGAACCCTGGGCTGGGGGGCCTGGTGTGGGGCTGGGATTCTTCGCTCCCAAGATACCCCTCCTGAATTTTAATCTACCACATGTGGGTGTGGGGCCTGCCTGTTCCAGGTCTCCATCCCTCCTACTGTCTGGATGAAGGTGGTTTCTTTAATTCCATAGTTGTCAGACATCCATTCAACTCGATTTTTGACAGTCCTGAGTGATGGTTGTTCTGTATTTTAGTTGTGGTTTTGATGAGGTTGTACAAAGAGGTGGTTCATGTTTACCTGTGCCACCATCTTGACTATAAGTTGAAAAGCAGGACTGTTTATCTTGCCTGAGAAAGAGCTTTGGAACTACATGGAAATATTCCTACAAATATACAGAGCAACATATGCAGGAGGGAAAAAGAAGAACAAGTTCACATTTTGAGTTAGCAATACTAAAATGCTCCAGGCTGTCATTGAAGTTTTCTCATTTTTTTATTACCACAATTTTCAGATTTGCTCTACATATTCCATCCAGTAGGCATTGTTAAAATGCTAGATGAGTTATTCATTCCTGTAAAGTAGAGCAATATTGGAGAACTTTTCTTTAAGGGCCAGGTGGTCGATATTGTAGGCTTTGAGAGCCGAAAGACAAATCTGAGGATATTATGTGGATACTTATATAACCATTTTAAAAACGTAAAAACCATTCTTGACTCAAGAACCATACAATACCCACTGGCAGGCCAGGTCTGGCCTGTAGTCTGTAGTTTGTCAACTGGTTGTTAGAGAATAAACTCTATCATGGGAGGCATGCATATTTTTCAGGCAAAAACCATAAGGACTCTAAGAAAAAAGACTCTAGCCTGCATATTATGTTAAATTTTGTCTCTTCAAATTGTTTTTCTGTTTAAACCTTGTCCATTGATATATATGAGGTCTGTCCAGAAGATACATAGCCATGGAATATGACTATAGCGTCATTTACTGAAGAAGATAAAAGATACAAGAAACATTGTACATACAATGATGCCTCAGTGCCCTTCAAAGTAGGCACCTTGGAACATCACACAGTTCTCCAAATCACCATCAGCTGCACCATCATATTTTCCTGAATCTCATCGATGGTCTGAAATCTCTTCCCTTTCAAAGGTCATTTTAGTTTTGGGAAAAGCCAGAAGTCACAGGGCACCAAATCTGGGGCTTTACAGGGGCTGAGGCACCTGGGTGATTTGATGTTTTGCCAAAAAAACCTGCACGAGATGTGATGCATGAATGCGTGTATTGTTATGATGAAGCTGTCAATCACCCGTTGTCCATAGCCACAGACTTCTGAATCATCCACATAGTTTCCATGGAGGAATGTTCAAGCTTAAAGCAAAATCTGATGCAAATTCATTGCTCTACTCACTCAGTAATTTGAATGCAGTGGCCACACAGTACACACGTTCCTTCAGTGGCATCTACCACTCCCACTGACTAGTACAGTGAAGTTGTCATTGTTCATGCATGTGCACTCCAGTCCACTCTCCTTGACCGCCAGGTGACGTAGATGGTGCACAAACCATTCTCATTATATTAACAATGGCTGGACTCTTTCTGGACAGGCCTTGTCAATATTTTTTTGCATCTAGGTTAACACACCTTTGAAATGCCTTTTTTCAGACATCTAGGAAGCTAAACCACCTTAAAGAGAACACATAATCTTGTTGACTATCCTATAATTCAATCCCAGCCTTGCATCCCCCACCTTCATGTAATTTTCCTATGTTCCCTCCTTAATTCCAAATATACATATAAGAAAGATCACTTCAGCTGTCATTCTGGGAAGAATTTTCTCAGTCTGTGAAGATCTGCTTCTAGGTGCATCCTCTGTTTGGCTCAAATAAACTTATAAAAATTTTCTACAGATTTGTATGGTCTTACTTCAATAAGCTGTACAGTAGAATTTAATACTAATCTTTAATATTTTTAAAATATACAGGGTATGGCACAAATAATGCCTCTTATGCCTTTGCATATAAACATATCAAACTGCTTCATTATAGTGAAGTCACATCAGCAAGTGTTGTGTTTAGAGTTAGGG
Source organism: Mormoops blainvillei (assembly GCA_004026545.1). Lineage (NCBI taxonomy): Eukaryota > Metazoa > Chordata > Mammalia > Chiroptera > Mormoopidae > Mormoops > Mormoops blainvillei. The sequence continues at coordinate 937,764 of PVJD01000024.1, read as the reverse complement.
CTTTTACTTTATGGGCCACTCTGTGACCCATATAATAAATTTCTACTGCAAAATCATAGGCATGTAATTCTGTAACACAACAATATCATACTCAAGCACACCATATGACATTTCAGGTAAAATGTTCAAATTGCTGTCCATCTCATGTGAGACATTCATGTACCCTACCAAATACACTCAAGCAGGTATTACTTCTGCTGGACCCTGTATATTATTATTAATAGGAAATAAAAATCCTGGACCTAAGATGAGAAAATTTGGTCCCAAAGATACTCATAAAGCTGACAGGTGAAGGGAGTGAGGAACAGGTGCTAGAGAGAAAACAGCCAGAAACATCCATTATGGTTATAAATAAATAACCATAATGCTGTGTACAGTATATGCTTTTCAGTAAATGCCTTAGTTAGAATGTGTTTAAAAACTCAGTGCTAATGAGTTTTCATTCCAGTTTCTAAAGCCTTTCCATTTAAATTAAAATTTATAATTTAAAAAACTTATTAGCACTGTAGGCTTTTAAAGAAAAGATTCCCCTTCTTTCAGACTTTGAACTGTATGGTGAACTCTCCCAAAGCCAGGACAAAGGAGCATTAGGAGGTGGGCTGCCATTGACATCTATCTGGTGTGGAGATTTGAGAGACTAGTGAACTAATCTGTAGAACAAACTTAGAATGAAATGTGAATTTAGCTTCACAATTTCTTTTTCTTCCTTTTTACCAGGATCATAGGATATTCTGCAAAGTAGATTAGTTAGTAAGAAAGGAATGACATAAAATAACAAACTCAATAATTATTTTATCTTTGACTTGGCAATAGAGTCAGAAATATTCTCAGAAGCTTGGTTTTTAGAAATGAAGAAAAAAAACTTGAATATGCTTGTGTACTGGGCCCTGATTCAGAGCTCAGAAGGACCTCCAATGTCATTCAATCCAATCCTCTTTTTTATTTTACAGATGAGTCAGCTACAGCCTAAAGAACTGATGTGCTAACCCAGAGTCATGCTGAAAGGAGCTGATGGGGCTTATGTATAGTCTGCTTAAGACAAACGTTGTAGTTTCAGGATTAGAGGTACAAACATGTTATTTTTCTTTCAATGAGAGAGTCTTTACATAGACTCACAAAATAAGGGTAAAATTCAAGCTCATTTGAATGCCTTCTAACATTGTCCAGAGACCCAGTAAAAATGGGAGTTAAGTGGTACAACTCTCCCAACTCCAGGTCGGTTCTGGTGTAGACTGTAGGGAATTGTGGGGGCACTGGATTTGCTTGACCAGCCTGTAGGTGCCCAGAAACCTGAATCCTGCCTTCCCTGGATGGGAATCAGCCACACTGTGTCTGAGGGTCTCCAATCATAGCACAGACCAGCTGCATGCCTCACTGTTCCAGACAGAAAGTCACTGGGCTGCACCTTTGTGGAACCAAGGCAAAGGAATGAGGAGATCAGACATTTCAAGGTGGGTTCTCTAAACACAAACAACAGACCAACCCTTAAAACAGAGAAAATAAATAAAAACCTCTCACACCTTTGCATATAAACATATCAAACTGTTTCATTATAGTCAAGCCACATCAGCAAGTGTTGTTTTTAGAGTTAGAGCTTTTACTTTATGGGACACTCTTACCCATGGGCCCCCTACCGAGATGGCCTCAACTTCTGGATTCCAGGTGACTAGAATATTTTCATTCTACTAAGCCATGACAACTTCTAACCCAAAACCTATCTTTTAGCCTCTCCACTCATTGACCCATCTATTCCAGAAAGAATTGGGAGAATAGGATGAACTTTTAAATTTCTAAGTTAATTTAAAAATACTTTTCCAATATGAAAGCAGACAAATTCCAACATTATGCCAAAAGCAATGTGCAAGCTGGTTTGTAGACAACAAATATAGAAATATCCCCTGCCCCCTGTCCCCCTGCCCCAGCAGGCAGCCCTCTTCTCTTCCATGGGGAAGAGAATTCATATGAACACTTAGTAGTGTCCCCTAAAGGGGACAGCCATTATCCTGTATACCCAGAATAGCACCTCTCTTCTGCAAAATATTCAGTCAAAGCACATAGCCTAGAGGGCCCTGCCACCACAGTACCCTCTGCGTGTCCCTAAACATTGGTTGGGCCAGCCAGAGCCCATCCCAGAACTCTTTTTAGATGTAGCTTTTTTTCTTTGGTTGCAAGTTCTTAAAGAACTGAGCCCGAATCTCCTCAGGGCCCAACCCTGGCTCTGTGATAAAGTCTGTCTGGAGTAGGAGAGAAATTCAGAGTCAGAGATAAGAGCCAAGAAGTGAGAGAAAGAGAGAGGAAGAGAGAGAGGCCAGACAGCTCACAGTCCCTGATTCCAACAGCCTCTGGCTTTGCCATTGCCCTACCCAGCTAGTAAACTGATGATATCCTATTTTGCTTAAGCAAATGTGGGTTAGAATTCCAGTCACTTGCAACCAAAGAATCCTGATTGAAACAGAAAACACTGCAGGGGCCAGTCCACTACTGTTTTGATACAGGCACAAGTTACAATATAGTTTAAAAAGAGAGTGGTGTCACTCCCTGGCCAAATAAAAGGAGAGAGTATACCTTATCTCTTCACATTTTCTATCTCAAGAGGTCATCTCAGCTACTGGCATTTAGAAAGAGGGACAGTCTTTGCCACATGCTGGTGTTTGCTTGCGGATCCCTGTGCCAATCCGCTCGGGCTGCCATAACAAAAGACCATAGGCTGAGTGGCTTAAACACAGAAATTTATTTCTCACAGTTCTGGAGGCTGGCAAGTCCAAGATCAAAACTCCAGCAGGATTCAGTTCCTGGTGAGAGCTCTCTTCTTGGCTTGCCAATGGCCACTTTTCTGCTGTGTCTTCACATGGCTTCAAGAATAGGGAGAGAGAGAGAGAGACAAAAGGAGAGAGATACACAGAGATATGGAGAGAGAGAGATGTACCTCAAACCCTAATCTATTAGATCAGGGTTCCACCCTTATGGCATCATTTAACCTTAATTACCTCCTTAAAGGCCCTCTCTACAAATACAGCCACATTCGAGGTTGAGCCTTCAACATATTAATTTCAGAGGAACATAAACAGTTGTAGGGGTAGGCGACAATAGAGATCAGATCGACCGTTGTTGAACAGTTTAGTTCAACAAACATCAATTTTTGCCGTTATACCAGGTTCCGTGCTATCACTGGGAATTTAAAATAGACAGTCTACATTCTCTGCCCTCAAGGAGCTTTGAGACAAAGGAAAAATCAGCAAACTGATAAATTCAATGTAATACAACAAATAATGGGACCGATGAGTGTTCATTGTGCACTGGGAGCTTAAGGGAGGGCCTTCACCCTTCAGGACCCACAAGTAAACCTCAAAGGCGAGACTGGCAAAGGGGTGAAAGTGACATTTCAGGTAGAGAGATGACGTGTTGTGCATGGGTACACAAGGTGCTTGCTCCATGAAAATGTAAGTTAGGAAAAGAAGTATGCAGGGAGACAAGACTGGGTGAGAAAGGTAGGGGTCTATCATGAACTCGTTCCTGTTGGCATTCTGGAGGCTTTGCACGGGGGGCTATTGATCAGGTTTATGTGTCAGCTACATCATTATGATGACTGAGCACAGGATAAACCCGTAAGGAGCAAGTGCAGATGTGGTTCAGACAAATGATAAAAGTCCTCTTTGGAACTGCAACAGTTGTCCTAGGGATGGAGGGATAGATTTGAAAAATATTTAGGCTATAAAATGGGTAAGACTTGCTGACTATTGGTGTAAGGAGGAACATGAGGAAACTAAGAGGATGCAGACTGACTGGTGAGGTGGTGTGTTGGGAGCAGGTCCAAAAGCTATGGAGCAAGTGCAAAGACTAGACTAGCCCATGGAAAACACAACTTACATGAGAGTGCTGACTTAATGATATGAACAACAAGCACAACAGGTACCTGACTGCAGCATGGAGAAAGGAGAAAAGTGCACCTAGAAAATTTTCATGGTGTCCAAAAGTTTTAAATGAATCCTAGGAAGTCCCGTGGCCCTATGTGCAGGTAGCTGAATAGTGCTGGCCTACATTCTATTTTGTCTATATAGTGTTGCTTTGTTATTTCAATGAATCAGTTGCCAACATTCACATACTAACTTCTTTTATGCAAAACCTGGATTCCCGGCTTCTGGCCAAGATGGAGGCATAGGTAGATACACTTTGCTTCCTCACACAACCAAAAGAAGCATAACAACCAATTTTAAAAAAAAGCAACCAGAACTGCCAGAAAATCAAACTGTATGGAAGTCTGATAACCAAGGAGTTAAAGAACACTCATCCACACTGGCAGCAGGAGTGGAAATGGGAAGCCAGGGAAGCGAGGACACTCAACAAGGTAGCTGGTGGGTGGAGGCAGGCAGGGAAGGGGCAAGCAAGGCAGTGGCTGGGGGACAGGGATATCCCATAGTCATGTGCGGATAAGCCAGGAGGAACAACTGGGGAACAAGACAGGCTATGCAACCCAGGGTTCCAACACAGGAAATTAAAGTCTCAAAACCTCTGGCTGTAAAAACCTATGGGGGTTGCAGTGGCAGGAGAAACTCCCAGTCTCACAGAAGTCTGCTGGAGGTCCCACAGGATCCTAGGACATACACAAGCCCACCCACCCAGGAATCAGTACCTGAAAGGGCACAATCCACTTGTGGGAAGCAAGGGAAGTGACTGAAAGTGGGCAAGAGCCAAGCAAGCAGCATTGTTCCCTCTAAGACCCCTCCCCCACATACAGCACCACAAAGCAGCAAAGTGCGTTACCCCACCCTGGTACATACCTAAAGCTCCACCCCTTACAAAGTAACAGGTGCACTGAGACAAAGAAGTATGGACCAAATGAAAGAACAGATCAAAACTCCAGAAAAAGAACTAAACAATGAGGAGATAGACAACCTATCAGATGCAGAGTTCAAAACACTGATAATCTGGGTGCTCACAGAAATGATTGAGTACAGTCACAAAATAAAGGAATAAGTGAAGGCGATGCAAAGTGAAATGAAGAAAAATATACAGGGAACCAACCATGAAGGGAAGGAAACAAGGACTCAAATCAATGATTTGGAACAAAAGGAAGAAATAAACATCAAATCAGAACAGAAGGAAGAAATAAGAATTTAAAAAAATGAGGAAAGGCTGAGGAACCTCTAGTACAACTTTAAACTTTCCAACATCTGAATCATAGGAGTACCAGAAGGAGAAGAGAAAAAGCAATAAATGGAAAACTTATTTGAGCAAACAATAACAGAAAACATCCCCAACTTGGCAAAGGAAATAGACTTCCAGGAAGTCCAGGAAGCTCAGAGAGTCCCAAAGAAGTTGGGCCCAAGGAAGCACACACCAAGGCACATCATCATTACATTACCCAAGATTAAAGATAAGGAGAGGATCTTAAAAGCAGCAAGAGAAAAGGAGACAGTTACCTACAAAGGAGTTCCCATAAGAGTATCAGCTGATTTCTCAAAAGAAACTTTGAAGTCAAGAAGAGACTGGAAAGAAGTATTCAAAGTCATGAAAGGCAAGACTTATATCCCAGATTACTCTATCCAGTGAAGCTATCCTTTAGAATGGAAGGGTAGATAAAGATCTTCCCAGATAATGTAAAGTTAATGGAGTTCCTCATCGCCAAGCCCTTATTATATGAAATGTTAAAGGGACTTATAAAAGAGGAAGAAGAAGATCAAAACTATGAATAGTAAAATGACAACAAACTCACAACTATCAACAACTGAACCTAAAAAAAAAACAACAACAACTAAGCAAACAACTAGAACAGAAACAGAATCACAGAAATGGAGATCACATGAACGGTTATCAGCAAGGATGGGCAGGGAGAGAATGGAGAAAATGGTACAGGGAGTAAGAAGCATAATGGGCAGGCACAACATATGGGGGAGGTTAAGAATAGTATAGGAAATGGAGAAGCCAAAGAACTTATATGTATGACCCATGGACATGAGTTAAGGAGGAGGAATGCTGGAGGGAGGAGGGTGCAGGGTAGAAGGGAATGAAGGGGAGGAAAAAATGGGACAGCTGTAATAGCATAATCAATAAAATATACTTTAAAAAAACACCTGGATTCTTATATCTCACTGACAATGTATGAAAGGCAGAGCACTGGGCCTGCCTTCTTCTCTGGCAACAATCAGTTGGGCTGGGCAGTCAGTATTGGGTGTTCCAGACAAGGAAGTTCCACTGTCTAAGCTGAGTGTCTCCAGTAAGTGTTAAGAGTTGGCCATGTTGCCCCACAAAGATGGGAGAAAACCAGCCTTGCCGTAATCAACCCTGGTGAGGTATTTCCACAACTATCATCTAGTGAAAACATAAATCTTTCTCTCAGAATGCAAGGTTACAACATTTTCTCAACTGACTACTAGGCTCCCAAAGTATTTTGCTTTATACTAAATATAATGATGCCAAATATTTACAAATATTTTTATTGTGAAGCTGTATATAGAGTATACTACCTTTACTGACAATAATATTATATCATTTTTCTTCTAACTGTTCAAAGTGTGTTTTTAAGTCATAAAGCAAATTTCTCCCAAATATACATGACTTCTGAGACTTATCTGGAGTCTATGTCAAACATAATACAGGGGGCAGAGTTATGGTCAGAGCAGACACAACTTGTTTATAATAGAGGAGTCCTCTGGGACCTCAAGAAATCCTCCCTCCATTTGCAGAGTAAGTCGTCTCCACATTAAAATTGCAAACATGTTATCAGAGAGCAGAAAGAACTGTTTTTCAATCCAGGGCAGGAGAGTTACGGGTTAGGGCTGGAAGATAAGGAAAACTGTGGATTATTTAAAATGGCTGCCACCTGTATGATCTGTTTACTCTGAGGAAAAGGCTGACCAAAGGTATCTGGTAGAAAAAGCAACTACCAGCAATTAATGAGGATGAAGGATGACCATCTATATTTATGGAAAATTCACGTTGAGTTTTTAAGGATATGGCAGTCTATTGGGTCCTTTTTCCTTCTTTGAAGCACCCTCATTCATCTGAATTGAGGGGTTTTTCTTTGTCTTCGTGTGTGTGTGTGTGTGTGTGTGTGTGAGTGTGAGTGTGAAAAAGAAAGAGGAGAGAGTTGGGACTTTTTTCCAGTTTACGAGATCTACAAGTGTCCTTGTCAGCATGTGGTTCATTGGGGTAGTGACCAACTAGCCATGTGATCTTCCCGGCAAGTTTACTTTGGATTCTGTCTCATTTTTTATTGAAAGCCCTTTTCAAAATGTTCTGCCAGATGCTGTAGTCCAGTTAAAGGGCTAGTTCCCATTCCAATTTCTGTTTTTAAATTAGAGCTACAATTTTAGGCTTAACTCTGTTGACAAAATGAGATGAGCACTCTGCTGTCCCATTATCATTTTGTTTAACACTCAAATGTTGTCCAAAGGTATTTTTTAATCTATCCTAAAAATCTCCTATAGTTTCATCATTTTTGTTTGCTTGCATAATTAAATTATAGTCCAACAGATTTTTACTGGAAATATTTCAGGTATGACTTTTAGGAGACTCTGATTTACATTTTTTGGCCTTTTCTTGGCCCTCAAGTTTACTGAGGAAAGAGAAACCCTGTAGGTCTATTTCTGGGTTAGTCCAATCAGCTTTTATCTTCCAGGATTCTCATTTGAGGTTCTGGTCAACATGTGTGCAAATTGATACAGGTAAGGTAATCCTAGGTTATATGCCCTCAAAAGCATTATAAATTCTTCTGTGGACATTTGCTGGTCTTGTGTGGGTTTAGGGAAATCTTTTATTACAGTTCTTAATTCAACTCAGGTTCAAGGTTTAAATTCTATAGTTGTCTGCTTACCTGAATTGTGGAAGGGATGGATATTTAATGGTGACTGGCATTTTGGATGTCCGGAGAGTTATTTGGACAAGAGGAAGTTGAGGGAGGACTTGTTTGAAGCACAACAGGAAGGAGTCAGAAGGGAAACCAGGGATGGGAGAGCTGATAACAAAATGAGTATTTTGCTCTTGCTTTACTTTGCCCAATTGCTCATTACCTTTGGTCAAAGAATCTTTAGTGAAGCCATTTTTGACTCAGATTTTTGTTTGGAGACCTCTTCATACCAACCAAAAATGCTTCCCATTGGGCCTGAGAAATATTATTCCCTTTTGTTCTTCTCAACAGCATCATTATGTTCAAAGAAAATGTTCCTCAGAGTGGTCACCAAAGGTCCAAATCACCTGTGGTGAAGTTATGCCATGCAGAAAGGCCAGCACAAGAATTAATATTGTAAAGAGTATATATAAGGGCAGGAGTTTCTCCAGGTGCTGGCGAGGATGATAATGATAAATGATAAATGATAATGATAAATGATAATGGGACAGCAAAGTGCTCATCTCATTTTGTCAACAGAGTTAAGCCTAAAATAGACTTAGGTGGCCCCTTAAAGCTGGGAGCAGTCAGTGTGAACATAACGCTTGTGCGCCCCATGTCTCAGGCCCCTGCCTGAGGTTGGCTGCCTCCAAATGCAGACCCTACAATATGTGCCCCCAGAAGGCAGCGAACAGCAAGAACACTCTCTCTGGATCAAAGTTAAGCTTTCAGGACACATAATCAAGACAGAAGGAAAACCTTATTCAATTTTATTGGTGATCTGCAGCAAAGTTTGTCCAAGGGAATGCTGGCCCGGTGAGAACTGCAAACGCACTGGTCTGTGAGGTCAGTTCACACAACAGGCTTATAGGGCATGTGCTTGGTTCTACCCTGTGATTCTTCTTATGACAATACAACAACACAAAACAGTAACACACACATACACACACACACACACACACACACACACACAAACCAACAGAAAGAGATGAAACAAAACAGTCTGACTACACTTAAGATGACCAAAAAATGAAAACCAATAACAAAACCTAGGTACCAGCCTCAGAATAAGTAGCCAAAAAGTTACCACAGAGAGAATAAAATTTAGACCCAGTGTTAATTACCATGCCATCAGTGTGAGCTGCAAGTCACAAAGGCTTCTGAGGGTTCCATACATGGTTGAATGCTGGATGTATGGCAACAGTCAGTGCAGACCACATCACAGTGGGACCTTCACTGTAACTGTGGAAATAAACAAAAGCTAACCAAATAAGAGAAACAAGCCTAGTTATTCAGAGCTTGCTCTAGGAAGGGAGTCAGCCCCCATTATTTGTGTTTGGCAGAGACTCGAGGCAGTCAAAGGAGCAGAAAAACTTTATAGTGGGATAAAGGGAAGTCTTCAGTATGCCCTGATTGGAAGCCATTGGCCTGGAGAAGCTGGAGCCAGGCTAACTAGAAGTGGAGCATCCCAAGTGACTGGTTAGAGGTGCAGATTTGGAGCTCTCTGATTGGCCCTAAACTGGTCCTCAGAGACTGTCAGTTATTAATCAAGTCCTGGCCATTTTTGGCTATTGCTACAGAGGTTATTGCTTGGTTTTCTGGGCTGGCTGCTGCAGGTTGTAGGTCAGAACTCTACTTTTATACCATTGGGTCGGGCCAATATGTTCAGTGTCTCAGCACAGAGACTTCAGTCCCTCATTTCTGCTCCTAGAAATGTGTCCTACGTGGATGAACTGTGTACAAGGTTACCCATGACAACATTGTTTTGATAGAAAAGAGAAGATTAAAAAGAACCAAAATATCCACCATCACATCACAGGATTTAGAAGTGAGGATACATGAGTGTAATGGACCACTAAATAGGTGTCCCCTATTTTGGTGTTTCCAAAGCCAATTACACAGCACTCATCTCGTGCTACCTATTTATATGTCACACTTTCTAATGCATTCTTAAGGACTCAAAGCAAATTTAACTTTATTCAGCTTTGTGTCTTTTCAATAAATATTTGTCATTTGAGAGTGAAACACAGGGCAACTGTTCTCCAACCATAGGATAGGCAGTCATGAAAAGCATCGCAGAGTTTAAATTTCTCTAATGGAAAAGCACAGTAAGTCATAGCATTGTTTTTGAGGAGGAATACACTTATTCTGCCATGATTTTAGATGTCAGAATACATTTACGTAGGCCACGTGGCTGTTTAATTCAAATTAATATGGTTCCTGGAACGTTACTTAGAAGAAGTCAGCAAAGTCTATCTCTATTGGGCCAAGATGGTAAATATTTTAGGATTTGAGGGCCATACTGTATCTGTCACCTACTCTTCTTCATTTTTTTGTTGTTGTTTATTTTTAACAAACTTTCAGAAATGTAAAGCCTTTCTTATTTCTATGGCTCTATAAAAACAAGTCATAAGCTGGATCAGGGGACAGAACCCTGTCTAAAAGCCAAAGTTCACTGACTTTATTTTATTCTTAAAAGAGTGTTTGGGAGAAATATCTAAGTATGACTATCCAAATATCATCGGAAGGGTATAAAATAGACTTTTTCAGGCAAAGGAACAATACAAGAAAAGAGATTAAAGTGACTACTGTCTAAAAAAGACTGTCCAAATTTAAAGAAAAGTTTTATGAGAGTTTATTTCAGTCAAATTTTGAGGACACGCCCAGAAGCAAGAGCTCAACAAATTGAGAATATGTTCCAGAGAATGGCAATTTTAAAGCTTACTTTATATATTAGAATCAAAGGAGGAGATATAAAGATGGCTACATGAAATCCTTGGTAATAGATTAAGGGGGGCGGGAGAAAACAAAGTGGGGAAATCTCTAGGATTAGATGAAAAGAAAAATGGAGAAACAGACTCCTTTTATCTTGTGGGATGCAGGACAGTTAATAATTGACATTTACAGCACATAGAGATGGTATGTGGGGAGGAAGATAATGATGAGGAGCTCTGTGGCTTTGTGCTCTGGTGCCTGCAGTTGTTCCTTGGAGGGGTCTTAAAAAAGAAAATTATTCTGACATTTTTAACGGGATGTTATCCTGGATGCATAAGAGCAATGCCCAGGGCTCACTTAAGGTAAGGCTGACCTTTGCTAAGTAAGCTGTAGGCCTAGAACGTGACTACCCACCATGACCTGCCCAGTGAGGAATTTGTAGTCAGAATGTCCTGTGTGGATACTTTGGTCACTGGCTTGTCAAGCCTGCCATGAGGCCCCCTGAGCCTGTCGGATTTATTACATAACCCCTTTTTCATTGACACGACTGAAGCTTTAGAATCAGATTCACCTGGAGGTATCAATAAAACCAAGATTCCTGTGGGTGCCAAGTTTCCAAGTGGTGCTAATATTTCTTGTCCAGGACCATATTCTGAGAACCACTGTGTACAGATGGAATTACCAAATGAAAGACTCAGAGTTCCTAATTTTCTGCAATTTTTTATTGGCTGCATCTCCCCTCTGAGATACTAGTCTGTTAGACACTTCATAGTTGCCCCACTGAAACTTCAGTCTCACCCAACTCCGAAGACAAAAGGAAAAGAATGTTGACAAACCAGAAGCATCCCCAGAGGAGCAGCCCTGGAACAAGAATACAGCAAGACTCTAGGAGTGTGGCCCCTTTTCAACTGAGAACCTTTTGTACTCTGTTCCCGCACCCTCAGCCCTGGTGTGAAAGGCTGCTGACCTGCAATGGACTGGAATGGAATACAGTGATAGCCTGTGTATCCTTTGCTACCAGTTCAGCCAGTCTTCAAGGGCCCTAGGCTCCAAGATAGTCTGAGTTTTGATCCTGTCTTTTCTTTCTATTTTACATACATTTATTTTTATTCTATTTACATTGTACAGTCGTTACACGACCTACAAAAAGGACAAAAGCCTAATCCATTCTCCAGTGCCAGGTCAGAGTTAAGCCGCACAAAAGAAAACAGCACTGTAAGTAACATGAAGAGTTTGGATATCCTGTACAAGTCACACTGCCTGGCGCATGATATATTTAAAGCTGCATACAAATACATTACCATAGGAGAATCTCCTCTCTTTGAAGTGACCACACCGTTCCTACGGATGAGGCCTCCTTAGTTCAATATAACCTTTTCTTCTGAGAATAAAAACATGGAGATTTTGAACAGGTATGATATGGATTGCTTTTACTCAATGAGAGGGAAAACTTTTCTGGCATTTTCAACAGAGTTGTTTGAAATAAAGCTTATTAGTGGCAGAAATGCCCCACACCTAGGCACTCTCCTACCTACTCTTATAATCTAGAAAACAGCCATATTTTAGATCCAAAATCTGGACTTTGGGTTTCCCGAGTGGATTGACAGCGTCTCCCTGTGCCTGCTTGCTCTCCCTTTCCTGAGGACTCATGGCATCTTCCTCCCTAACACAACATTCTGCTCTAGCTCCTCTCAACCTGGGCCTTGTTGGTGGCTGCTGCTGACTGCTCCTCTGCAGGACCAGAAAGCTCCTTCCTCTCCGTAGCCCATCAAGCCCCTCTGGCTAATCACTGGCTACTCCTTGTGGCTCATGCTTCCCTGGGAGGTTGCAGCTGAGCAAGGTACCAGGCTCCAGGGAGCACTGCACCAACTCGTCCACCTGAAGACTCACCTGCATGCCCAATGCCTCTGTGTTGGCTTTGAAGAGCCACAGGTTTAGGTTGGGATTCATCTAGGAGAGAATGGCCTAAATAATCCCCCTCTTGTACAGGTCTAGGCTGTAGTTGTGGGCATTCTCAGGCACCAGGAGCCTCTGCCTGGCTAGGAAAGTAAGGTGACTCGTATTTGCACTCAGGCTGGCCAAAGGTAGTGTGTTTTTGTAGCCCTGGTACAAGAGGTGGGAAACACTATAAAGCTCTCTACCCACTACCCAGTGCCCAGGTGCAATATTGTGGTACAGTTTATGTCTTTGTTTTGCCTTATGCCTTTAATTGCCCCTTTCTTGTTCTGATTAAATTAGTCCTCAACTCCTTTTTGATGGATTTAGATGATGGTGTCAATTTGTTTTTTTAGCCTTCTTAAGACCTTGTTAACATGTGGAAATTTTTGTCATCATCCTTAACTGCACTATATGTATGTGTTTCCCCTGGAGTCAAAGACCAGCTGATTTGTTGAGTTAATATATGTTAAACACTTAGAATAATACTTGGTACATAACTTGTGCTGTACAAGTCAAAAGTCTGGCCACTTGCTATTATTATTCATAGTACCTAGCACAGAGCTGGGCTTAGTAGGAGCTAAATAAATATTTTCTAAATGAATAAATAAGCAAACAGTATAACTCATGGTTTTAAGTCCCCTCCTCCAAGGTTTTTGTAGTTCACCCATCATCCTTGAAAGCGAGGGTGATGTAGGAAAATCCAGACCCCGCCTGGCTGACTTGGAAAGAGCCTCCAGGCAAAGCCTGTCAATCCTAAACATTCACTGTTGGAGCAAATGTGTTCCTGCAAATACAGGCAGGGAAGCAACTTTTTAAGAAAAGGATATTCCTTTAGGGTGCGCCTAAAGTCACAGGCTCAGGAAACCAATGGAGAATTGTGTTTGTGTTCTTCTCTGCAGTTGTGAGTAGTAATTCCAGTTTAAACAGCCTGGAGGGGAGAGGAGGGTGAGAGTGGATGAGAGGTGAAAGCAAGCCACTTTCTAAAGTATGTTAAACTGCCAGTGGAGTGACAAGAAGTTCAGTTATTTTCAGAAAGAGAAATGCAGAGGGAATCAGCAGCAACACTGTATCTGTTCAGTGAGAAAGGTCTAAAAATCAGAGAAGAAGCCATCATCACTTAATGGGGAGAAAAAAAGAGGATTAGAAAACTGATAGCATGTAACATCACAGGTAAGGACATTTGTCAGCTTTAGGTAACACTTGAATACATGAAAGTCTCCATGGTTTTCCAATACCCACACCCAATCTGACAGAAAGGACTGGAGCTTACCAACAGAAGAAAAACTTCCAAAGCATTGGGAACCAAGTTTAAAATGAACAAAGGTTTATTTTAAATGATTTAGTTTCTAACTCTTTTTCAGAATAACACTTTCTTGTTAATTAAAAAAAAATTATATGTGCAAGAACACTGTGAGGAGCTGCAAAAGCAAGCACAGACATAATTGCTACTCTCAAAAACAGAGGCAAATTTTGCTTCTTCAGAAACCCAAATACCCTAATTGGTGTATACTTGGTCTGGCACTTCCAATCGGAAACTGGCTCTTTTTAGCACCAGCACTTGTAGGAATTACCGTATTCTAGTCCAGGTTCCCTCTCCAGGTACCTAGACAGTGACCCAATTCATAGGTACCATACTTTAAAGGATTGATTGAGAAAAACTGAAACTAAATGATAACATAAATTACAAGTGTTAGTGAGCTGTTAACTCAAGCAAATATTTGGAAAATATACAAATAATGTGTTGGAATAACTACCATAATTTTTAATAACTATCAACTTTCCTTTTATAGTATTAGTAAAACTGCTAATAACCAGGCAAATATGAGTTTTTTAACAGATTCTTTTCTTCTATAATTTTAGTAGTTCCATAGCACTCACTGATTGGATATCAGAAAAGCCAGTGTTCATGCTGCCTGTCTCTACCAGAACCAATAAGTGGAGACGAGGATTGAATCTTCATGGGCACTTTATTCAGATGGCCAGTGATCTGAGAAGATAGCCTTAACATCTCATTTCAAGTTGACCTTTTTATAAGAAGAAAGGGAAATAAGGAGTTTGGAAAATAAGGTTAATTGGATAAGAGTTGCAGTCAGGGGTGATTTTCCTAATACTTTGACTATTGATCAACAATGCTTTATCTGCATCATAATGTTCCCTCCCTGGGAAAAAATGGCTCAGATACCATTTCCAGACCCCTTTGGGGCACAGAGGCTGAACTGCATGTTAACCTCTTGGAGTCAAATGGTCATGCATTCCAGTTCTTGGAATAACAGTTTCCACATGCATTAATCACTTCAGCCAATCAACTAAGGCTAAAATTGTTAACTCTTGCATTCCCCTATCAGATCTACTTTCATTAATCAAACTGGAGGATTTTATTTGTGGCCTGCTTGCCTGTTCAGATCAGAGCCCAATAAAACACAAACAGGAGCTTGCAGCAAAAAATGTAAGGGCTTGTTTTTAGGAAGTGGCCCATGCCCAGAGACATAGGTGAGCTAGTGCTTAAAGACCTGGCTACTGGATGGGCTCTGGGAGATGGGTTGTATGTAAGGAAAATTGTTAATTATGGTGACTAGGGTCATGGTCAGGGCCGTGGTCTCTACTGATTGGCTGGTTCTAGTGTAGCAGGTGGTCAATCAGTGCACCTGGTCCTGATGTCAGCGTGGGGTCGCTCCATCTGGTTTTCCTGCTTTTCTAGGACTGGAATTGAAACACAGCTGAGGCCCAAATGTTATCTCTAGTTTGGCCAATGGCAGCACCAAAAATTCCTTATCCAAGGTTGGACCCCACAAGGTAAAGAACTGTGGAAATATCATGCATAGATCCCCCAAATGTAAATCAAGACCACACATATCAGTGCACATACTAAAGCCATGCTACAAGCTTTCACTAAGACGATCCCTTTGGAGTTCCAAACTCCCTTTGGAGTTCCAGATATCACTGATAGTAAACAACGCATTCGTTTCACTTCTCAAAATACACAGTATGGGCTCTTGAACTGGCAGTTATCACAACTTTTACCTAAAGACATCACAGAACATCATAGTGACTTACTTAAACCAATTCAAATTCAATTAAGTGAAACATGGCACATTGACTGTCAGAGATAAAGCAGCCCTCAGCTTATCAAGTAATTTAAGAAGAAGGTCTCTCAGAAAGGATTTCAGATAAATCTGTTGTTTCTCTGATAAAAAGGGACATGCTCAACTAGTATACACCTACTGCTTTTTGCTCTCCACTTTCCTTTATTCTTTCTGCCCAAAACAATGATGCCATGGCTGGAGGAAGAGCAGCCATCATAAGTCCCTGAGAAAGGAAGCCACAAATTAATACCTCTTTGGTCAAGCCTCTTCAGCTGGGTTTTATTGCAGCTGAATATAATCTTAAAAATCTCACGCTAGCCATGGTTGGTGTAGCTCAGGTGGATTGAGTGTCGGCTTGAGAACTGAAGTGTTGTCAGTTCAATTCCCTAGTCACAGCACATGCCTGGGTTATGGGCCAGGTGCCCAGTAGGGGGCATGCAAGAGGTAACCACACACTGATATTTCTCTCCCTCTGTTTCTCCCCCCCCATCTAAAAATAATAAATAAAACCTTTAAAAAAACAAATCTCAGGCTAATTCTGTTTTTTTCTTCTTGAGTCTATTTTGTTTATTTACATTTTATAAGAAAGTATATATATTTCAGGTTTTCAAATTAATTTGCATTACAGTTCTCATTTGATAGCATTTTAATATCTCTATCTGGATTACTTTTTTTTATTCTATATATTATTAAAAATTATTTCAGCTTCTGATTCATCTATTCTTTTGATCTTTGGAAAGGACCAGCTTTAGATTTATCAGTTTAATTGTTTTCCTGTTTTTTAATTAGTTAATGTCTTTTTCTTTTCAATATTTTTATTCCATGTTTTCTTACAGATATATGTTCTTCTTTTATAGATGCATGCATTGATTATTGATTTTAATATTCAATTTCTTGTTTAACAATAAAATTATTTAAGACTCTATCATTTTTTAGCACACATTTAAACCCCATGTCATAATTTTTGATATATAGTGTTTAAATTTTTTTACACAGATAATTTTAAACAGTTTTAAGGTTGTTTTTTAATTCCAAAATTTACTTGACAATGTAGTTTGTGTGTGTTTCTTTTTGCATTATAATTAATTTCTAACGTTATTGCATTGGTGTCAGAGAATATGACCTCAGGAATTTTTTTATTTAAATTTTACTGAGGTTTTCTTTGTGGTCTATTACATAATCAAATTCTACAAATGTTATATAAACATTGAAAAAAAATGACTATAAACCCTAAACATTCCACACAAAAAAGTCTGTTAGAATTAATGAATTCATCCAAGTTTCATGATACACAATGAACATGCAAAAGTTTTTATTTCCCTACCTTAACAATGAACAATACAAAAAAGGAAATTTTTAAAAATTGTATTTACAATAGGGTCAGAAAAAATAAAATACTTAGGCATTAACTTAAGAGGTGAAAGACTAGTATACTAAAAACTACAAAACATTGCTGAAAAAAGTTTTAAACTACACAAATATATGAAAGAAAATCCATGTTCATGAATCAGAAGACTTAATGTTGTGATGATAATACTACTCAAAGCAATCCATAGATTCTATGCAAACCCTATCAAAATCCCAATAGTTTTTTGTAGAGATAGAAAAAAAAATTCTAAAATATTTTTTGAAATTTCAAGAGAATCTAAATAGCCAAAATAATTCTGAGAAAGAAGATGATGCAGGAATGAATGTAGGAATGAAGATATTCTTTCAAATATGTGTTTCAAGTTTCTTCGGATATATTCCCAGAAGTGGAACTGCTGGGTCACAAGACAGTTCCATTTTTAATGTTCTGAAGGAAATCCATACTTTTTTTCACAGTGACTACCAATCTTCATTCCACTTTTCTTGACATGCTTGCCAACACTTGTTTGTTAATTTATTGATGATAGCCATTCTCACAAGCACAAGATGATATCTCATTGTGATTTTAATTTGCATTTCTCTGATGATTAGTGATGTTGGGCATCTTTTCACATGTTTATTGGCTATCTTCATGTCCTCTTTGGAGAAGTGTCTATTCAGGTCTTTTGCCCATTTTTTAACTAAACTTTATTTTGGTGTTGAGTTGTTTGGGTTCTTCATAAATTTTGGATATTAACCCCTTATCAGGTCTTTCATTGGCAAATATGTTCTCCCATTTAGTGAGTTGATGGTTTCATTTGCTGTGCAAAATCTTTTTAGTTTGATGAAGTCCTATTTGTTTTTTTTTTTTGCTTGTTTGTTTGTTTCTCTTGTACAAGGAGATATATATATATTTTTTTTAAATATTGCTCAAGAAATGTCTGAGATTCATTGCAGCACTACTTACAATAGCCAAGATTTGGAAGCAGCCCATCAGTAGGTGAGTGGACAAAAAACTGCAATGCAGAGGTCGTGGAGAAAAGGGAACCCTAGTACACTGTTGGTAGGAATTCAGACTTGAGTAGCTACTATGGAAAACAGGTTGGAATTTCCTCAGAAAACTAAAAATGGAATTGCCTTTTGACCCAGCACTTCCACTGCTGGGATTATACCCGAAGAATCCTGAAGCACTAATTCAGAAGAACCTATACACCCCAATGTCCATAGCAGCACAATTTACAATAGCCAAGTGTTGGAAGCAACCTAAGTGCCCATCAGTAAATGAGTGGATCAAAAAACTGTGGTACACTTACACAATGGAATACTATGCAGCAGAAAGAAAGGAGGAACTCCTACCCTTCGCGACAGCATGGATGGAACTGGAGAGCATTATGCTAAGTGAAATAAGCCAGGTGGTGAAAGACAGATACCATATGATCTCACCTATAAGTGGAACCTAATCAACAGAACAAATATAGAGCAAGCAAAATATAACCAGAGGCAGTGAAGTAAAAAACAAACTGACAGTAACCAGAAGGGAGGAGGGAGGGGAAAACAGGGGGATAAAGGGGAACAGTAAACAAGAAACATGTATAAAGGGCACATAAACAAAGTCCAAGTGGGTAGGATTGAGGGTGGCAGGTGGGGGGTGCGGTGGACAAAACTGTACTTGAACAACAATAAAAAAAAAAAAAGCTAGGATGCATTTACACAATGGAATACTACTCAGTCGTACCAAAGAAGGAACTCTTACCTTTTGTGACAGCATGGATGGACCTGGATAGTATTATGCTAAGTGAAATAAGACAGTCAGAGGAAGACAAATACCATATGATTTCACTTATATATGAGATTTAATGAATAAAACAAACAAATAAACAAATGAGAAATAGACTCAGACACAGATCACAGACTAAAGCTGTCAGAGGGGAGGGGAGTGAGGGACTTGGTAAAAAAAGGTGAAGGGATTAAGGGAAAAAACCTCATAAACACAAAGTATGGTGATTACAAGAGGGAAAAGGAGGTGGGGGAGGTAGAAAAGGGTAAAGGGAATTAAATAAAGATGAAAAGAAACTTGACTTTGGATGATGAACACAATACAATATACAGGTGATGTATTATAGAATTGTATACTTGAAACTATGTAGTTTTATTAACCAATGTCTCCCTAAAAAATTCAAAAAAAGAAGATAGAGGACTCAACATGTGCTGTTTTCAAAACTTACTACAAAGCTATAATAATCAAAGCTGTGCAAGTACAAACATAATAAAAGAACAACAAAATAGAACAAAGAGCCAAGAAATGAATCCTGATATCTATGATCAATTGATTTTGATAAGGATGCCAAGACCATTTAAATTGAAAAAATAGTCTTTTTTCCCCCATTTATGTGATTTCCCCTTTAAAAGTGATTTGGGAAAACTGAAAATCCACATGCAAAAGAGTGAAGTTATGCCCTTACCTTATTATACTATATGCAAAAAATGAATTCAAAATGGATAATAGACATAAACATAAACTTAAACTCATTGCAGTAAACATGGGGGAAATCTTCAAGACATCAGATTTGACAATGACCCTTGGCTGTGACACCAAAAGCACAGGTAAGCCAATTTAAAAGTAGAACTTTGAATCATTGGAGAATGCTATCAAATGCATGAAAAGACAAACTGAAGAATGAGAGAAAATATTTGCAAAGTATGTATGTAATGAATTTCATATCCAGAATATATGAAGAACTCCTGAAACTCGACCATAAAAGAAGTAATCCATTAAAAACTGGGCAAAAGACTTGAACTGACATTTTCCAAAGAAGATATACAGTGGCCAATTACCACATGAACAGATGCTCAACACTACTAGCCATGAAGAAATTCAAATGAAAATCACAATAAGATACCACTGCACATCCTTTAGGATGACTATTATATTTTTTAAAAGGACAGTACATATTGGCAAGGATGTGGAAAATAGAAACCCTGAACATTGCTGGTAATAAAATAGTATAACCATTTTAAAATAGTTTGGTGGTTCCTAAAAAACAGAGAATTACAATATGATCCAGCAATTCCACTCCTAAGTACATACCGCAAAGAACTGAAAGCAGGGATTCAAACAGATATTTGTAAGCCAGTGTTCATGGCAGTAATATTACAACAGCCAAAGGTAGAGACAAAATTGTTCATCAAGAAAAAAGGAAGGGTGACATCAGCAGCAGCATCGTGGTAGCATAAATTGTTTCTGTTTTCTCCCCTCCCCTTTTTTTACAACTAATTAGACATCCATAACCAAGCAAAAGTAAGTCTGCACATTACAGCAAGGGAACCAGGAGGTTTCTAGCCTACTGTGCATCCAAAAATAAACACACGAGACCTCAGGAAAACAGTGAATCCAAGGGAGGAGCAAGCCTGATCACCGCTGTTCACCACGATCTAGGGGGGAAAGAACCTGGAGAGTGCCAAGGTGGGAAGATGCCCATAGGTGAGAGAAAATTTGTGGAAGCCCAACCTGCTGAAGGGAAGATTCCAGCATGCCATCAAAGTGGAGTAGCATCAAATTTGGACACAGAGAGAGGGAAGAACTAACGAAAGTGTCCCCATCCCAATGATGTCTTCCCCCTTGGAGGAGGTGAAAAGTGAAAGTGGTGAGTGACTGCCCAGCTACTCCAGCTATGTGGATGGCAGCTGAAGAACCCATTTCTTTCCAGCAATATTTTGATTCCTGAGAAGGGATCTCCATGACTGGGGGGAAGGAGGAGAAGGGAAAGGAAGCAGTAAAGAATAATAAAGGGCAGTAAACAGGAACATGTTTGCAGTTGTCTACTTCAGAATTTCATCAAGAAGTCTACCCACATACTTATAGGCATACCTCACTCAAGGATCCCCCACCAGGCATGCAGGCACTCCCAAGAACCCAAATGCTAAACCCACAGCTCCCCTTGCTCTGCTGCGTTGTGTGTGCTCCAAAGTAAAGCCACAAAAGTAAGTTCTAGTAGATAGTGAGGATGTTTAGACAAGCCAAGGTCAGTGGGCAAGGGGGAAACCACAAACATCAGCTACACCTCTACCCTCTGGAACACAAAGGAAAGGTTTCTAATAGTCAGCTGTTGAGTTGTAAGAACCCAAGAAGACATAAATCCTTAGTTAACAAGGTATCTGCTACTTCAAATGCAAAATTAGAAATGCATACCATAACACCATGAAAAATCAAGAAAATTTGATATCACAAAAAGAAAATTATAATTCTTCAGCAGCTGACCTCGAAGGCCCAAATATTATAATCTAACCAATAAAGAATTTAAAATAGCTCTTCTGAAAAAATTCAGTGTGGTGGAAGAGGACTCAGAAAGACAATTCAGTGAAATTTTTAAAAATTAATGAAAAGGAGTTCTTTACCAAAGAGATTGAAATTATAAAAAAGAAAACAAAACAGAAATTCTAACAGGGTTTTCCAAACTTTGGTGTCTCTGGGCCACACTGGAAAAAGAATTGTCTTGGACCACACATTAAATACATCGTGACACATAATCACAAAAAAAACTCAAAGTGTTTTAAGTAAATTTATAATTTTATGTTGGGTTGCATATAAAGCCATCCTGGGACGCATGTGACCCATGGGCCACAGGTTGGACACTGCTATGTAGAGCATTGCAAAAAGGGCAGACCAGATGGAGGAGAGAATAAGTGACTTGGAGGACAGAAATATAGAAATAATTCAGTTAGAAGATGACAGAGAACTAAATATTTTTTAAGTTAAGAAATCCTATTAATCTATGAAAACAGAGGTGAATATATACCATGGAGTAAAGACAGTCTCTTCAATAAATATGTTGGTAAAATTGGACAGGTATGTGCAAAAACAATTAAATTGGACCACTTTTTTTAACACTATATACAAAGTTAAACTCAAAATGTATTAAAGACCTAAATGCAAGACCCAAAACCATAAAACTCCTAGAAGAAAATATAGGCAGTAACCTCTTCGACATCCCTCTTAGCAATGTTTTTGGATATGTCTTCTCAGGCAAGGGGAATAAAAGAAAAAAAATAAACAAATGGAACTACAACAAACTAAAAGTTTTGCATAGTGAAGGAAACCATCAACAAATAGAAAGATAACCTGCAGAATATAAGAAGACATTTATAAACAACATATCAATAAAAGGTTAATATCCAAAATATATAAGGAACTTCTGTAACACCAAAAAGACAAATAATCCAACTTAAAAGTGGGAAAAGAATCTGAATAGACATTTCTCTAAAGAGGACACACATATAGCTAACAGACATATGAGATGCTCAACATCACTTGTCATCAGGGAAATACAAATTAAAACCACAAGTTATCACCTACCACCTGTCAAAACTGCTTCCATTGATAAATCAACAAGTGCTGGTGAGGATGTGGAGAAAAGAGAGTTGTTAGTTCGATTGCAAGTTGGTACAACCTCTATGGAAAATAGGGTGGAGGTTCCTCAAAAAATTTAAAATAGAGCTGCCATATGATTCAGCAATTCAACTTCTGAGTATTTATCTAAAGAAAATAAAAACATTGTTTCTAGAAGGTATATTCACTCCTTTACTTATTTCAGTACTACTAGTAATAGCCAAGGTATAGGAGCAATCTCAATGTCCATCAATACATGAATGGATAAAGAAAAGGTAGACATATATAGAATGAAATATTGGCCAAAAAAAAAATGAAATCTTGCCATTTGTGACAGCATAGATGGACCTAGAGTGTATTATGCTAAGTGAAATTAGTCAGAGAAAGCCAAATACCATATGATTTCACTTATATATTAATCTAAAAATAACAAATAAATAAACTAAACAAAATTGAAAACCACACATAGATCTGAAGAACAAGCTGATGGTTGCTAAAGAGGAGGAGGGTAGAGAATGGAATTTTTTTTAATGATGGAGGGACAATAAATAAGTTAATTAATTAAATAAAATTAATAAATATGAAAAACAGAATAATTAGAGAGAAAAATAAAAGTAAAGATGGAGCTTGAGCTATACGGAAAAAAAAATAATGAAGAAACTCTTTGAACTATAGGATTTGATCAGAAAGACAAATGTAAAAATAATAGGTAATCAAGAAGGGGAAGAGAGAAAGAAGTGGGGAGAGAACTTTTTTTTAAAGCTGAGCTCTGGTTCAGTGGTTCGGTTGATCTGAGCATTGTCCATACACCAAAGTTTGCAGGTGCGATCCCTGGTCACGGTACAAGCCTAGGTTCAATCCCTGGTTGGGGCATATATGGGAGGCAACCAAGTGATGTTTCTCTCTCATATTAATCATTCTCTCTCTATCTGTCTCTTTCTCTCCTCCTCCCCTCAAATCAAAGAACATATCCTCAGGTGAGGATTAAAATATATATATATTTATGTTGAGGACTTCCCAAACCTGGGGATGGACTTCAACGTACACATTAGCCAAGCTAATAAACACCCTATTTTCTCAATGCAAGAAGACTTTCTCCAAGATGTATTATAATGAAACTGTCAAAAATCAGTCATAAAGAATCTTAAAGGCAACCACGGGAAAAAAGAAAGTAACCTACAAAGAAACTCCCATTTGGGCACCAGCAGATTTCTTGGCAGAAACTGTACAAGAGAATGGAATGACATATTCAAAGTGTTGAAAGATAAAAACTGCCAGACAAGAATGCTTTATCTGGTAGAGTTATTTTTCAAATATGAAAGAGAAATAAAGGCTTCCCAAACAAACAAAAGCTGAAGGGCTTTACCACCTCTAGACTTACCTTGCAAGAAATGTTTAAAAGATCTACAAGCTGAAATGAAAACACACTAATCAGTGACATAAAAACATATGACAGTACAAATACTTTCGTAAAGATGAAAAAATAGACAAAATGTCACTATGTTAGAATGATGCCTTAACTACTTAACTATAGTATAAAGTTTAACAAAAAAACTATTAAAAATAACTGTAGCTACTAAAATTTGCTAAATACACAGCATAAAATATGTAAATAGTCTTTCTGCTGTGCATTTAATATTGCAATTCCATTTGCAGAGTAAGTCTCTCTATCAAAATTGAAGGAGTATTATCACAGGGCAGAAAAAACTTTTTCAGTCAAGGGCCAGTAATTGTGACTTTAAGCCAAAAACATTAACAAGACACAAAGAAGTTCACACATAATGATGAAGAAGTCAATACATCAAGAAGATATAACAGCAGTAAATATATACACACCCAATACTGAAGCAGCTAAAAATATATTGCAAATAATAACAGTTTTGAAGGGAGAGATAGTAAAAAATCCATGATAGTAGGCAACTTCAGTACTCCACTATTAGCAATGGATAGATCATCCAGACAGAAAATCAACAAGGAAACATTTTAACTGAACCATACTTTATTCTAAATGTACTTAACAGACATGTATGAACATTCCATGTATCAGCAGCAGAATACCCATTCTTTCAAGTGCACATGTAACATTCTTCAGGATAGATTATATGAAAGGACCCAAAACAAGTTTTAGAAAATTTGAGAAATCAAAATCATACCAACTACCTTTTATGGGCAAAATAGTATGAAACTAGAAATCAACAAGAGGAAAGCTGAAAAACCTACAAATATGTAGAAACCAAAAAAACACACACACTTCTGAACAACCAAAGAATCAAAGAATTTTTTAAAAAGGAAAATTACCCCAAGCAAATGAAAAAGGAAATATAATAACCAAATTCTATGGGATGCTGCAAAACCAGTTCTGAGAATGTTTATAGCAATAAATGCATATATTAGAAAATTAGAACGATCTCAAATAAAACTAATTTTACACATTAAGGAAATATAAAAGAAACGCCAATTAAGCCCAAAGTTAGAAGGAAGAAAATAATAAAGATCAGAATGGAAGTAAATAAAATAGGGACAGGAAAAACAATGGAAAGGATCAGCAAAAATTAGAGCTTTTTTTTAAAAGATAAACAAAACTGACAAATCTTTAGCTAGACTAACAAAGAAAAAGAAGAGAAGGCAAATAAAATTAGAAATGAAAGATACTACAGAAATACAGGGGTTGGGCACAAATAATGCCCATTTTTTATTACATAAAAGTCTTGTATTATAAAATCATAAGTGTATAATTCTGTAACATAACAATATCATACTCAGGCACACCATATGACATTTTAGGTGAAATGCTCATCTCATGCGAGACATTCACATACCCTACCAGCCACACTCAATGGCATTACTTCTGCCAGACCCTGCACAAAGGATTGAAAGAAACTACTATGACAATTATATGCCAACACATTAGATGAACTGAATAAATGGATAAGTTCCTAGCACCACACAACCTACCAAGATTGAACCAGGAAGAAATAGGAAATCTGAACAGGCCAATAAAAAGTAAATAGATTAAATCAGTAATCAAAAGCCTCCCAATACAGAAGACACACAGGACCACAGAAGACACCGTAGCTTCACTGGAGAATTCTACCAAACATTAAAAAAAGAAATAATGTCAATCCTTATCAAACTCTTCCCAAAAAATTGGAGATGAGGAAACACTTCTCAACTCATTCTATAAAGCCAGAATTATCTTGATACCAAACATAGATAAGGGGACCAAGGCAAAAGAAACCTATAATATAATATCAGTGGTGAATATAGATGAAAAAAATTGTAAACAAAATATTAGCAAGCTATATTTGAGAACACATTAAAAGGATTATACACAATGAACAAGTGGAATTTATCCCCGGGATGCAAGAATGGATCAACATACACAAATCAATAAATGTAATACATCACACTAATACTATGAAAAGTTATATAATTACTGTAATAGATTCAGAAAAAGTATTTGAAAAATTCAACATTCTTTCATGACAAAAATCATCATGGGTATAAAAGGAACATACCTCAACATAAAATAGCCATATACAACAAGCCCACAGTTAACAATACAAGATCTTTCCAGAAGGTATCTAGCCATGTAATATGAAAAATAGAGACATTTATTGAAGATACAAGATACAAGAAATGTACACAAGACAATGACACCTCAGTCTCTTTCAAAGTGGGTACCTTAGAACCTCACACAGTTCTCCCAATCGCCATCAGCTGCTCCATCATATTTTCCTGAATCTCATAGGCAGTCTGAAATCTCTTCCCTTTCAAAGGTGATTTTAGTTTTGGGAAAAGCCAGAAATAGCAGGGTGCCAAATCTGGGCTGTAGGGGAGTTGAATCACCTGGGGGATTTGATGTTTCACAAAAAAACTCAGCATGTCACATGGTGCACGAGCTGGCATATTGTGATGAAGCTGCCAGTTGCCCATAGCTTCAGCCCTCTGAATCATCTGAATAGTTTCTACAGAGGAATGTTCAAGCTTAATGCAATATTTGATGCAGATTTTTTGCTCTACCTTCTCAGCCATTTTGAATGTGATGGCCACACAGTACACATGCTCACTCAACAGCGTCTACCACCGCAAATGACTTAGCACAGTGTTCACACATGTGCATTCCAGGCCACTCTCCTTGGCTATGAGGTTATATTCACATCACTCAGACCATTCTCATTATAATAACAGTGGCTGAACTTTTTCCAGACAGACCTCGTTGTACACTTAATGGTGAAAAATTGAAAACTTTTCCTCTAATATCAGGAACAAGAAAAGGATATCCACCCTCAACACTCTTATTCACTGTAGTGCCGGAAATTCTAGTTTGAACATTTATGCAAAACAAAGAAACAAAAGGCAACTGTGTATGTATAAAATCCTAAAGAGCCAACCAAAATGCTGTCAAAACTAACCAACAATTTTGGCAAACATGCAGGATATAAAATCAACATACGGAAATCAGTTGCAGTAGAGATGGACCTGGAGAGCATTATGCTAAGTGAAATAAGCCAGCCAAACAAAGACAAATACCATGTGATTTCACTCAAATGTAGAATCTAATGAACAAACTGAACTAACAAGGAAAATAGAGACAGATTCGTAGAGATCAGGATGACAGCTGGGAGGAGGAGGTCAGTGGATGCAGGGACTGAGCAAAAAGGAAAAAGGTCTCATGAACATGGACAACAGCACAGTGATTACAGGAGTGAGAGGGGTATAAGGTGACTAAATGGCAATGGAAAAAATACAATAAAAATATGAATTAAAAAATTCTTTTCATAGTTAAACAAAGCAGAATGGAAGAATAAAGTTATAAACAGTGGCACTTTTTTACTTCCAACTAAATTACAATGTGCTTTTGAAAAAAAATCAGTTTCATTTCTAAACACCTGTGATTTTCAACATTTTTATCTCATGGCACACATAAACAAATTGCTAAAATTCTGCAATGCACCAAAAATATATTTTTTGCCAATCTAAAAAAAAAATAGGTATAATTTTGATTCATTCATATTGGACAACTGTTGTAGTGTTGGCTGTTGTTATTCTTTTTTTTATTTGGTAATTTAAGGGAAACAGGTCAGTGCCCCTGACTAAATAACCAGGTATTACATGTTTTAAAAATTCTTGTAGCATACCAGTTGAGAATACTCCTATATACTAAAAATTAAACATTTTAAAAACAATGAATAAAAATATCCCATTCATGATAGCATCACAAACAATAAAATACCTCAGGAATAGATTTAACCAAGGAAGTGTAAGATCTATACAATGAAAACTACAAGACTGTTGAAAGAAATTGAAGACATAAACAAATGGAAAGATATTCTGTATTCACGGACTGGAAGAATTAATATTATTAAAAATGTCAATACTACCCAAAGCCATCTGTAGATTCAATGTAATCCCTACCAAATTCCAATGGCATTCTTCACAGGAATAGGAAAAAAATCCTAAAATTTGTATGGAACCACAAAATACTTTCCAAAGCAATCCTAAGAAAAACAAAACACACTGTCTGATTTCAAACTATACTACAAAGCTGTAGTAACAAAAAAATATATGATATTAGCATTAAAATAGACATATAGACCAATGGAACAGAATAGATTGTCCATAATTAAAACTCTGTATATAATATTCAAAATACCCAATGTGGAAATGATAGCCTCTTCAACAAATGGTGTTAGAAATAGTGGATAAACATATGCAGAACATGGATATCGAAGCCCTACCTTACACCTCTCACAAAAATTAAGTCAAATACCTGATACATAAAATTTCTTGAAGAAAAAGTAACAAAGAAGCTCCTCACCACTGGTCTTGGCAGTGATATCTTTTGGATATGACATCAAAAGCACAAACAACAGAAGCAAAAGTCAACAAATGGGACTTCCTCAAACTTAAAAGCTTCTGCATAACAAAAGAAACAATAAACAAAATAAATAGACCACCTACAGATCTGTACAACATTTATTCAAACCATACATCAGCTAAGGGGATAATATCCAAAATATATAAAGAACTCACAAAACTCAACAACAACAACAACAAAATCCAATTTAAAAATGGGCAGAGGAACTAAATAGACATTTTTTTAAGGAAGACATGAAAATGGCTAACAGGTGCATGAAAAGATGCTCAACATCGCTAATTATCAGGAAAATGCAATCAAAACTACAATGAGATATTACCTCACACCTGTTAGAAGGGTTATCACCATGAAGACAAAAGAACAAGTGTTGGCAAGGATGTGGAGAAAAGGGAACCCTGGCACACTGTTGGTGAGACTCCAAGTTGAGTCAACCATTATGGAAAACAAAATGAAGGCCCCTCAAAATACTGAAAATAGATCTAGCATTGATCCAGCAGTTTCACTTTTGGGTACCCAAAGGAAATGAAAACAGATTATTGAAGAGCTGTATGCACTCTCATGTTTATTGTAGCATAATTCATAATTCCCAATGTATGTAAGTGCACATTAATGGACGAATGGTAAACTTGTTTTATGTGTACATCCTGCCACTTGCAACAACATGGTTGGAACTTCAGGACATTGTGCTAAGAGAGATAAGTCAGGCTAAGACAAATACTCTGTCACTTATATATGGAATCTTAAAAGTTCAAACTTGTAAAAACAGAGTAAAATGGTGGTTTCCCAGAGGAAGGGGGAGAGCAGATCCAAGGACAGATGTTGTTTAAGAGTATAAACTCACAATCAATAGTAAATAAATTTTAAAAATCTAATATAAAATATAATGAACATGAACAACAATATTTTATTATACTACCAAACTTCATAATATTCATATTCTCTATATCTTTATTTTTGCCTATTTGACCTGCCAAAATATTACGTTTATTAAAGTCTCCTAATACTATTGTCTCCATCAATTTCTCTCTGTATTTATATGTTTGCTTTATTTATTTATTAAATGCTCATCCAAGAACATGCTTTCACTGATTTTAGAGAGAGAGGAATGAGGAGAGAGAGAGACCTCAATCAGTTGCCTCCAGCAAGCACCCCAACCAGGAATCAAACTCACAGCCCAGGTATGTGCCCTGACCAGAGATTAAATCCGCAACCTCCACAACCTTTTTGTGTACCCAATGACACTGAACCAACTGACCCACCCAGCCAGAGCTTCTTTATTTATTTTAATGTAATATTATATGCAGAGCTAGGAAAGGTTTTTCCATATGTGTGATATAATAACCCTTATCAATTAGTTTTAAATTAAATTATTTTCCTGTTTAATGGTATTTGCCTTTAATTCTACTTTTTTTGTAATCCCCACTTTTTTATGGCTTTGAGAGAGAGAAGAGAAATGAAGTGAAAAGAAGAGAAGAGAAGAGAAGAGAAGAGAAGAGAAGAGAAGAGAAGAGAAGAGAAGAGAAGAGAAGAGAAGAGGAGAGAAGAGGAGAGGAGAGGAGAGAAATGAGAAGAGGAACATCGATGTGAGAGAGAAACATTGGCCAGTTGCCTTCTTGGTTGCACCCCAGCCAAGGATCAAACCTGCTATCTGGGTTCTCATGAGCACCTCAACTGGGGATCAAACCCACAATTTGGGTATTGGCCCTGACTGGGAATTGAAACTGCAGTCTTTCGGTCTATGGGACGATGCTCCAATCAACCGAGACACAGTTCCCAGGGTAATTCTACTTTAACTTTTAATGCAGTCTGTGTTTTTTTTTTCTTTATGTCAAGGTTACCGGTATATTATTTTAATTTTAATTTTTTGTGTCACTTTAAGTGTGCTTCTTATGAATAGCATACAATTGGGTTTTGGTTTTTAATTCAATTTGAGATTGTCTTTTTGATAAAGAGGCTCAATTAATTTATATTTATGGTACATGTAACTGATACACTCAATCTTATTCTGCCATCATGTTGCTTTTAATATTCTGCTTTTCTTATTGTAGGCAATGTTTTGAGTTTTAAAAAAGTTTAATTGTGAGATACAATATATAGTAAAGAAATATATGCATAATTTAATGAAGCAACTATTGTTAGCATCGCAGTAATCCCCAGTGTGTCACTTCTAATCATATTTTCCTCCCAACTCAACCAGAGGTAACCACTTTCATGATTCTTGCAATAATCAGTTTCCTGCTTATCGTTTTTCCATTTGGGTATGCACTTCTAAATGACATCATTTAGTCTGATCTGTTTTTGAAATTGTATAAGTATAATAACACTGAATGTCTCTTCTTTTGTCTTGGTTCTTTCATCTAACAGTATATTTTAAGATTCACTTAGGTTGTTATGTAAAATTTCAGTTAATTCATTTTTATTACTGTGTAGTAAGTATTCCATTGTATGAATATATCAAAATTAATTTATGAATATACCTGTACCAACTTTTTGGGTGTTTTATGTGCATGGTACATTTTCCCTTCTTTTTATTTTAACCTTTATCTATGTTATGTTTTGGAAGTATTTTTTTATTTTTGTAAGTATATTTTATTGATTATACTATTACAGTTTTCCCATTTTTTCCCCTTTATCCCTCTCCACTCTGCACCCTCTCTGCCTCCAGTATTCCCCCCACTTAGTTCATGTCCATATAATTTCTTTGGCTTCTCTATTTCCTATACTATTCTTAACCTCCCGTGTCTATTGTATACCTACCAATTATGCTTCTTATTCCTTGTACCTTTATCTCATTCTTCTCCAGTCCCCACCCTGCTAATAATCCTTCGTGTGATCTTCATTTCTGGGATTCTGTTCCTATTCTAGTTGTTTGCTTAGTTTTTGTTTTGTTTTTGTTTTTAGGTTCAGTTGTTGATAGTTGTGAGTTTGTTGTCATTTTACTGTTCATAGTTTGGATCTTCTTTTTCTCAGATAACTCCCTTTAACATTTCATATAATAAGGGCTTGGTATTGATGAACTCCTTTAACTTTACCTTATCTGGGAAGCAATTTATCAGCCCTTCCATTCTAAATGATAGCTTTGCTGGATAGAGTAATCTTGGATGTAGGTCCTTGCTTTTCATCACTTTGAATACTTCTTCCTATCCCCTTCTTGCCTTCAAGGGTTTTTTTTTTGAGGAATCAGCTGATAGTCTTATGGGAACTCCTTTGTAGGTAACTCTCTGCTTTTCTCCCGTTACTTTTAAGATTCTCTCCTTATCTTTAATCTTGGGTAATTTAATTATGATGTGTCTTGGTGTGTGTTTCCTTAGGTCCAACTTCTTTGGGATTCTTTGAGCTTCCTGGACTGGAATGTCTGTTTCCTTCACAAGATCGGGGAAGCTTTCCTTCATTATTTGTTCAAATAAGTTTTCAATTTCTTGCTCTTCTGGCACCCCTATGATTCAGATGTTGGAACGTTTAAAGTTGTCCCAGAGGTTCCTAAGCCTCTCCTCATTTTTTTGAATTCTTGTTTCTTCATTCTGTTCTGGTTGAATGTTTATTTCTTCCTTTTGTTCCAGATCATTGATTTGAGTCCCAGTTTCCTTCCCTTCGCTGTTGGTTCCCTGAATATTTTCCTTTATTTCACTCTGTATAACCTTCACTTCTTCCTTCATTTTGCAACCATATTCAATAATTTCTGTGAACATCCTGATTACCAGTGTTTTGAATTCTGCATCTAACAGGTTGTCTCTCTCCTTGTCACTTAGTTATTTTTCTGAATTTTGATCTGTTCTTTCATTTTTTAAATTTTTTATTTATTTATTTATGTGATCTATTTTTTCATTTGGGCCATATTTGTTTTTCCCCTAAGTACTTTTTAAAAATATTATAAGTTGAATTCTTGTGTTTCTGCTGTTGTAACTTAATCTTATAATCTTTCCTTTTTAGCTGTGATATTTAATCCATTTACATATAATGTAATTATTTTATACTTGGGCTTCAATTTATTTTCATAGTTTATGTTTTTATTTGTTACATCTAGTCAATGCTTCAGTGTTTCTTTTTTCTCTCTTGCCATCTTTTGGAATATTTTTATCATTCCATTTGCTTACTTCCTGATTTATATATTTGTTGCAAATATTAACTCTATCTTCTTTTTCAATCCCACTATACATTTTCATTATTTGTTTACTGTTTAGTTGGGTTAAGCAGACATTAGTAATTTTCTTTGCTCTTTTACTTGCACATTAGATCTTCCATTAGGATTATTTTCTTTTGTTTGAGGTATATTACTTGAAATTGAGATAATACAAGATTAGAAATTATTTTCTTTTAGCACATTGTTTTCTGAATTCCACTGTTGCTATTAAGAAGTCTGCTTTTACTCTGTTAGTATTTTGAATATAGCTGCTTTTCAGATTTCTCTTTCACCATTTTTATTAGGATTTATTTTCTTATTGTGATATTTATTTGAAGCTAGATGAGGATTTCTTTCTACTTAGTGAGCTTCTTGAATTTGTAAAATGGTGGTCTTTCATTAGTTCTAGAAAATTCAGTTATCCCAAATATTACCTCTCTCTTATCCTCTCTTTGCTTCTTTGGAACTCAAATTATACATCTTAGAACTCACCTTCTAATCTTTCTTCTATATATTGCACCTTTTTTTTTCTCTATGCTACATTCTGAATAATTTATCCTGACCTATATTTCAGTTTACTAATTTTTTTCTGCAATAGACTTGAATCTTTTGTTAAATATATCCAAAAAAGAAGTTCCGTTTTTCTATTTTCCATTTTGCATACTATATCAGTTTTTTAGATTTATTTGGTCACTTTTTATAGGATTCTATTCCCTGCTCATATGTTTTTAAACATGGTGAACATGCACTGATAACCTATAATAATTTCAGCCCCTAAATTCTTTGTAATTTTGTTTCTGAAAACTTATGTTTCTACCCATGATATAATGTATCTATAATACTTTTTATTGTATTCTAGGTACTGTTCATTAAAAGTTATTTGTTGACATTTTTTGAGGCCGAAGATAAAGATATCTCTACCCAGTGCCGGGTGTCTACTGGCTCAACCAGTCCAGGACCACTTTTAAATTTGTTATTTAACTTTATTACTTCTTAAATAATGTTATTGGGATGTAAATTATATAAAATAAAACTTGAATACTTTAATTATATATATCAGTGGCTTTTGAAAAATGTTTGCGACTGTGTAACCACCACCAACATCAAGATATAGAACATTTTTCTTCCCAGAAAACTTCCTTGTGTCCATTTGCAGCCCATCTATCTCAGCATCAACCCCAAAGAACCATTAATCTTCTTCCTGCTCTAGAATTTCACACAAATAAAATACTATGGACTCTTCTGCAGTCTGCCCACTCCTATTGGCATGTTTCTTTTTATGTGTATTGGTAATTCATTCTTTTTACTTTTGAGCAGTAATTCATGATATGGGAATTATAATTTATTTATCTAATCTCCATTTCATGGACACTTGTTATGTTTCCGGGTTTTGCTCATTATGAATAAGGCTGATAAGAACAGCTATCTGCAAATATTTTTGTAAACACGATTTTTGTGTTTTTAAGAGAGAATTGCCAGATCATGTGGCAGGTACCAAAATGTCTTCCAAAGTATTTATACCAAGATCACTTTTAAATAAACTCAAAGCTTAAAAACTTTGACCATGTATAAGATAAGAGCTTAGGCTGCAAATCTGTTAGAGGGGCTAAGCATTACTGTCTCTCAGGTATATGCTTCCATGCCCTATAAACCACTTTAGTCTAGCTTCAGGACAGTTTTTCTTGTAGATGCCTAGTGAGAGTGAACTTCTGATTTACTTTACCCTGTGGTCTAGCTCCCCACCAATATTAATATGGAGACAGTCTCCCCTTCTTAAGATGACCATGAAATTTGCTTCTGAAGAGTCATCAAAGCCATAGATCATGCTTACCTGTATCGGCAAAGGCCCTCAGGACCCAAAAGGTTTCTGTACTCCTGTTACCTTCTTGGGTTTCCATTTTTTTCCTCAGATTTTGGACAGCCAAATTCCTTACATCTCAGTTGCTTTTTGATGATTTCAAAATACATTCTATATTTTATTCAAAATTTTAGGTGTTTTTAAAAGAATTGCCAGCAATCACCAGAAGCTAGAAAAGATGCATGGTCCAGATTCTCCCTCAGATTCCTAAGAAGGATTCAACCCTGCTGAGCATCTTGATATTGGACTTCTAACCTTCAGAACTATGAGACAATAAATTTTTGCTGTGTGTACCTAGTTTGTGGTATTAATATTTTGTTAAAACTAACACACTGGTAGAAGTAACAGCACTGGGTTGTCCTATGCAGAAATTTATTAGTTTGAAAGAATTGGAAGAGAGACCAAATCCCAGGGCCGATGGTGTTGATTCAGATATAGTGTAAACTGCCAGGGATGAAGATTGAAACACCACTTCTCACAGTGCCCCAGGAAATATCAGGACTTCTGATGGTGTTGACATATGGGGCCAAGCACCAAACCTCCTGAGAGCTACTCTGCAGGTGTGGCTGGCACAAAGAGTGTAGACCCCTTAGCAGTAGACTTGCTGGTTTTCCAATAGACAAAAATGGGCTCAGAAAATAAGTATATTAGTTTCATATGTTCCTCTGTCTTCTGTTCTTCCTATAAATTAGAAATATACTACAATATCCGCACCAGGTATGGTATAGATGAGAATGGACAAGAGCTCCCTAGAGGGCAGATTTGGGGGGCACAGACAATAATAGAGTATAGAAAACAGTATAGAGTTTCCTCAAAAAATTACAAATAGAACCATTATATGATCTAGCACTCCCACTTCTGGGTAGTTGTCCAAAATAACTGAAACAAGAATCTCAAAGAAATATTTGCACTCCCATGCTCATTACAACAATGTTTACAAAGGTCAAGATGAATAAACAACAACTGTCCATAACTTGATGAACATTTAGAGAAATGTTCAGGTATTCCCCTGGCCTGTGTGACTTAGTTGGTTGGAGTATCATCCTGTAAACAGAAAGGTCACAGTTTTGATTTGTGGTCAGAGCATATGCCTGGGTTGAGGGTTCAGTACCTGGTCGGGGTGCATACCAGAAAGCAACTGATTTGATGTTTCTCTCCCTCTTTCTCTCTCTTCCTTCCCTTCTCTAAGCATGTCCATAGGTGAGGATTAAATAAAAAAATTTTTAAAGAAATGTGATATTTACATACAATAGAATATTATTCAACTCCTATAAAACAAGGAAATTCTGTGATATAACACATTGTGTTGGCCAAAAAGTTCGTTGAGGTTTTTCCATAAAATAAAAGACATATTTTTTATTTTCACCAATAACCTTATTGATTTGGATATTTTGAGTATGTTGACTATCTCCCATGTGGAATAATGTTCTGTGTTCTCAATATCTCTATTTGATTGATTTCAATTTCTACTGGTCTACCCAACCATGGAGAGTCACCTAGCAAGAAATCTCCAGCACAAATCCTCACAAACCACTTTTGACATGTTTGATGAGTCACAGCAACTTCTCCATACACTGCATGAATATTTTTTGCATTTCAGTTGCATTTTTATCTTTCTTGAAATAATAAAGCATAATATGCCAAGGATACTGCATATTGTCTTCCATCTTCGATATTAAAATGCCTACACAAAAATTCACCAAATTTAAATTTTTTTAAATCCATACTGATATGACAACTCTCACAATACAATCTAACAAAATTGTTTTGAATGAAGTTAAAGACAGCTAAGCACTACTAGAGACATCTTACAGGACAAAAGAAAAAAGGAAATTTTTGACCAACCCAAAAAAAAGAACCATGAGGAAATTATGTTAGGGAGGCATATCTTATGTGTTTTTCCCACAATAAAAAAATAATTTAGGTATTACAATGGCAAACATCAAAAAGATATCAACAAATTATTGAGAAGGCTATGGGAAAATAAACACTCTCATACACTGCTGATAGAAATGTAAAATTGTTCAATCTTTAGGGAGGTTTAGCCATATTTGGTAACATTATATATTCATGTCCTCATATATCCTTTGACCTGGGAATCCTACTTCTAAGAATCTATCCCACAAACACACAGGCAAAGATATAAAAGATAAATGCATAAAGTTATTCTCTGCAAGACTGTTTGTAATGGCAATAACAAAAACATAATGAAGTACTATGTGGCATTAAAAAGGAGTGAGGAATATTGTTATTATAAACTGTTTGTGTTCCCACAAAAGCATGTGTTGAAACACTAACCCTCAGTGTGATAGTATTTGAAGGTGGGGCCTTTGGGAGAAAATTAGGTTTAAATGAGATCATGAGGGTGGGGCCCCCATGATGGGATAACTGTCCACATAAAAAGAGAAATAGAGTGTATCTAGAGATATATACTAAAATATTTATAGATACAGTAATAGATTCTCTAAGGTTTTCTTCAAAACATATAGAGAGGGAATAAGTGAGGATCCAGATGAAAGTAGAATAGTCGTCAGTGATAATTGTTGAAATGGAGTAATAAGTACATAAGAATTACCATGGTTTGCTGTGCATAATGCTCACTTTTTGCCTGAATTTTTGAGGGAAAAATGATGCCCATTATACATGGGTAGTACTAATTCTGAATCTATCTAAATGTTTTTAATTCTTTTACTTATGTGTTAAAAGTGTAACTCTAGAAAGCAATAACAATGATATCTATATGCAAAATAATACCCTGGAATATGATAATCAGTTTTGTTTTTAAATATAAATAAATAAAATAATGGAATTAAAAAATAAAAATGAAAGATTCCTTTTCCCTAAAAGTTTGAGCCAAAAATATGGGTGCGCACTATATGTGGGAGTACATTAAACACAGCAAAATGTGGTAATTATAAATATTCTACTCATCTTTGCACATTATGTTGATCTAGCACAGTCTTCCAAAGAGCAAGTAAATTTATGTATTTTTATTCTCTGATGTTGTAGGGAAGGAAACAAACAAATCATTTTCCTCTACCTTTTTAAAAAAAAAATTTTATTGTTGTTCAAGTACAGTTTTGTACATTTTCTCCCCCTGACTCACCCCTCCCCCTACCCTCAACCCCACTCCTCCTTAACTTTATCCATGAGTTCCCCATATATGTTCCTTGATCAGCCTTCCTGTTCCCCCCCCACCCCCGCCCACCTTCCCCTTCCCCCTTCTCCTCTCTTCACTGTCAGTTTGTTCTTCGCTTCAATGTCTCTGGTTAACATTTAACTTGCTTGTTTGCTTTGCTGATTAGTCTCTACTTACAGGTTAAATTCAGTGGCTGGGGTCTGTGAATCAAATTAACAAAAGACAAATAGGAAAAAAAGGCTTATTCCATATGCATATGGGCAATCTCGGAAATGAAGGGAAAAGAGGTGGTTAGACACAGAGGTTTATATGAGGCCTGTCCAGAGGTGTCCAGCCATGTAATATGAAAAACAGAGACATTTAATGAGAAGATACAAGAAACCAGAAACATTGTACATAGGACAATGACACTTCAGTACCCCTTAAAGTAAGTACCTTGGGTCCTCACCCAGTTCTCCCATTCACCATTAGCTGCCTCATCGTATTTTCCTGAATCTCATCAATGGTCTAAAATCTCTTCCCTTAAGGTGATTTTAGTTTTGGGAAAAGCCAAAAGTCACAGGGTGCCAAATCTGAGCTATAGGGTGGTTGAGTCACCTGTGTGATTTCATCCAAAAACTGCATGAGACATGATGCATGAGCAAGTGCATTGTAGTGATGAAGCTGCCAATCACCAGTTGCCCACAGCTGCAGCCTTCTGAATCATCCAAATAGTTTCCTCAGGGGAATGTTGAAGCTTAACACAACATTTGATGCAGATTTGTTTCTCTACTTGCTCAGTTATTTTGAATGCAACAGCCACACAATATACTTGTTCACTCAGTGGGGTCTACCACTCCCACTGACTAGTACAGTGAAACTGTCATTGTTCACCCATGAGCATTCCACTCCACTCTCCTTGGCAACCAGTTACATCCAAGTTGCGCAAACCATTCTTATTATATTAACAATGGCTGAGCTTTTTCCAGATAGACCTTGTATACTATTTTATTTTAACGAAGAATGATAAGTTGGTGCAGATGTTACAAGTCAAAAGAAAAGGGGTTAGGATTTTGGGAGGACAGTAAATTTGGAAAGGTATATGTGGGAGAAACTAATGGAAGTTATTGATGCCTGTTTCTGCAGTCACATCTTAATGTTGTCCTTATCTTCTGTGATAAAGATAGTTTTTCCCTTCCATGTATGAAAGAAGGGGATAACTTCTCAAGGGAAATATATACCTTGCTTTTAGGCAGATAGGCAGAAGACAACTTTTCTTGTGTCTGCTTTTTTTCAATTGCTTTCAGTTCAAAATAATCCTTATACCAAAGTGGTATATTTGTGTGTGGAATATTCTGATCACATTAAATGCCTTCCTCAAAATAAGAGTCACCCTGCTTAAATGAACAATAAATTTTCTCCCCTCATATAGTCATGAGGTGCATTGGTAGCTCCATGACCATTAGAGAATCAGACTCCTTCCAGTGTGTTTCTCTGCCATCCTCAACACATGGTTTCCTCTCCATCATTCATGCTACTCAAGTTTGTGCCATGATATCTACATTCTAGCCAGCAGGAAGAAGGAAAGGGTAAAAAACAGCATGCCTTTCTTTTGTTAGGATAGAAAGCTAAATGATTCTCTGCATTATGCACAATGTTGTAAGAATTTATCACCTCTTTCAACAGAGCCCAGTGACCTGATACACTGATTCCTTTTGCAAAGTGAGAATTTTCTCACATTTCTGCCTTATGGCTAATATTTTCTGGTATCAATGAAATAAAATTTCACACTTTTTCCTAATTATTTTTTTGCCAGTATGCAAGCAAAAACATACTCTGGTATTCAAATAAAGTGACTTCTTTTAGTATGGAAAATGGCAGACCTTATCCGGTAAAACTTTAAAACCAATCTAAAATTAGTGTAAGAACTCTTAAATAGTGTTTATGTAATTAAAAATGGACTGCAAATATTAAAATTGAATTTTTAAAGACCAAAGATATATGTTACTTTTGTGTAGACATCAGTGAAATGTTTCAGTGGTACTATCTTGAAAGTGAAATAAAACAGGGCTGATGTTCGTATGTATTCTTATGTGTTCTTTTTCCTGGATTCTCATCACTTTTAATTTTCTTGTTTCTGGAAAATGCTGACTCAACCCTGAGGATTTTTTTGATAATAAGACCTTTCCAAAGGTCTCTAGTTCAATGATACTCAATAAATCTTTTAAAACGGTAAAACTGAGCCCTGGCTGATGTGGTTCAGTTGGTTAGAGTGGTGTTCCATAAAACAAACTGTCACAGATTCCATTCTAATTCAGGGAACACACATAGGTTGCGGATTTGGTCCCCAGTCAGGGTATGTGTGAGAGGCAACTGATCGATGTTCCTCCATCACATTGATATTTCTCTTCCTCTCTCTCCTTCCTTTGCCCTCTCTGTAAAATCAATGATCATGTTCTTGGGTTAGGATAAAACATAAATGAATAAATAAATAAATAGTAAAATTGGAAATAAATTTTTAAATACCCCAGTGCAATATCTGTCTCACAATAATTAGAATTCGTACTCAAGGAAGATAGTGTTTTGTCATTGACAGAACTCAATGCAGTATAATTTAAAAATAGCATGGAGGAGCTCTCTAAGAGCTCAGTGCCTGGTGAGTAAAGCCAAAACTTTCTTAAAAGGCTGATAATTAGGTTATTGTAGGTAATCTGGTCCTGATTCAGTAGGGATTCTCCAGATCAACAACTTGATGCTGGGTAGGCTACAAGGAACCATAAACAAAGATATAAAAGACATTCTTTTTTTTAAAGTATATTTTATTGATTATACTATTACAGTTTTCCCATTTTTTTCTCCTCTTTATTCCCCTCCACCCTGCGCCCCCCTTCCCAGCAGCATTGCCCTTTCCCCTTAGTTCATGTCCCTGAGATGCACATATACATTCTTTGGCTTCTCAATATCCTATACTATTCTTAACCTCCCCTTGTCTATTTTGTACCTACCAATTATGCTTCTTATTCCCTGTATCTTTTCTCCCTTTCTGCCCCCACCCCTCCCTGCAGAAAACCCTCCATGTGGTCTCCATTTCTGTGATTCTGTTCCTGTTCTAGTTGTTTGCTTAGTTTGTTTTTGTTTTTGTTTTTGTTTTGTTTTTAGGTTCAGTTGTTGATAGTTGTCAGTTTGTTGTCATTTTTTCTTTTCGTAGGTTGGATCTTCTTCTTTTCTCAGCTAAGTGCCTTTCACATTTCATATAATAAGGACTTGTTGATAATGAACTCCTTTAACTTTACCTTACCTGGGAAACACTTTGTCTGCCATTCCATTCTAAATGATAGCTTTGCTGGATAGAGTGATCTTGGATATAGGTTCTTGCTTTTCAGGACTGTGAATACTTCTTGCCAGCCCCTTCTTGCCTGTAAGGTTTTGTTTGAGAAATCATCTGACAGTCTTATAGGAACTCCTTTGTAGGTAACTGTCCGCTTTTCTCTTGTCGCTTTGAAGATTCTCTCCTTATCTTTAATCTTGGATAATGTAATTGTGATGTGCCTTGGTAAGTGTTTCCTTGGGTCCAACTTCTTTGGGATTCTCTGAGCTTCCTGGACTTCCTGGAAGTCTATTTCCTTCACCAGATTGGGGAAGTTCTCCTTCCTTATTTGGTCAAATAAGTTTTCCATTTCTTGCTCTTCCTCTTCTCCTTCTGGTACTTCTATGATTCAGATGTTGGAAAGTTTAAAGTTGTCCCAGAGGTTCCTAAGCCTCTCCTCATTTTTTTTGAATTCTTGTTTCTTCATTCTGTTCTGGTTAAATGTTTATTTCTTCCTTCTGCTCCAAATTGTTGATTTGAGTCCCAGTTTCCTTCCCTTCACTGTTGGTTCCTTGTGTATTTTCCTTTATTTCCTTTTGCATAGCCTTCACTTTTTCCTCTATTTTGTGACTATGCTCAGCCACTTCTGTGAGCATCCTGATTACCAGTGTTTTGAACTATACATCTGATAGATTTAATATCTCTTCCTCACTTAGTTCTATTTTTGGAGCTTTGATCTGTTCTTTTGTTTGGGTCTTTTTTTTTTTCCTCTGGGTCACCTATTATGTTGTAAGAGGTGGAGCCTTAGGTATTTGCCAGGGCAGGGCAACCCATGTACTGTTTTGTGGCACTGTAGGTGGGGGAGGGGTCTGAGAGGGAACAACGCCACTTAGTCATCTCTCGGTGGTTTTCAGTCATCTCTCCTGCTACCCACAAGCAAATTGGGCCCTTTTGGTGGGGTGTTTGTGTACATTCTAGGACTCTGAGGGCTCCTCCATCATTCTCTCCTGTGAGGCTGGGGGTTTCTCCCGCTTCTGCAGCCCCCACAGGTTTTTATATCCAGAAATATTGAGACTTTCTTTTCCCACACTGGAACCCTGGGTTGCGCAGTCTGTCTCGCTCCCCTGTTGTTCCTCCCGTTTTATCCACACACAAATGTGGGACCACTAGCTGCCGTCTCACCTGCCTAGTCCTCCAGCCACTGTCTTGCCGTGTCCCCTCCAGTCTGGCTTCCCATCTCTGTCTCCATCCCTCCTACCAACCTGGATGAATGTTTCTTCTTTAACTCCTTGGTTGTCAGACTTCCATACAGTTCAATTCTGCTGCATGGAAGTTCTGCTTGGTTTTTGTTTTTAAATTTGTCATTGTCCTTCTTTTGGTTGTGCTAGGAGGCAAAGTGTATCTACCTATGCCTCCCTCTTGGCTGGAATTTCTTATGACTGAAATAAAAGACATTTAATCACTTCTGGTGCTGCATACCTCAATATTTCAGGCAAAAATAAGATGTCTAGCTTTTTGAAAGTTTTTATCCGGATGTCAGAAGAGTAATAAAATGTATGCTTATAAAGAATGGAGTATTAAACCTCTTTGTGGAGAATATATACTGTTTTACTTTTTAGAGATATTTTAAATAAAGCAATTTTGTTTTCTTAAAAACTTGAATTCTCCCTGGATGGTGTGATTCAGTTGGTTGGGTGTTATCCTGCAAACTGAAGTGTCGTGGTTTCGATTCCCAGTCAGGGTACATGCCCGGCTGGATTGTAGGTTTGGTCCCCAGTCGAGGCAGTTGCAAGAGCCACCTGATCGATGTTTCTCTCTCACACCCCTCACTTTCTCCCTCCTTTGCCCCTTCTCCAGAATCAATAAAAGAAAAAAAAAAAACCCTTTAATTTGTAGGTTCTTAAATGTCATTAAAACATACTTACTTTACTATAGTGGGAACCAGTTTAGACCCCCATAGCTGCATAAAGATATTTTACATTGAAAATGTTAAGCTAAAGAAGATATAGATAAAAAAATATTATCTGAACAAAGCGGAGTCTCCCAAAATACAGCTGCCATTAATCCATTTTTGAGGGAGTTTTCTCCAAATTCAACTTCCAAAAAGACAGACTGTCCATGTCCATAAGTATCAAAAAGCCCAATAGAAC
This sequence comes from Mormoops blainvillei, assembly GCA_004026545.1. NCBI lineage: Eukaryota > Metazoa > Chordata > Mammalia > Chiroptera > Mormoopidae > Mormoops > Mormoops blainvillei. Next base: position 895,036 of record PVJD01000024.1, on the reverse strand, counting down.
CTTCCCAATTTATTTTTCCATTAAAGCCATAACCTCCCCTATATTTAGGGTGGGGTAAAAAAATGTAAACTTGAAAGTATAAAATCAATTTGTTAATGCTAAAACTGAATATATTACATATCTGGTTGATAACTTTGCCTGATGTGGAAAATCTTTTTCCATTTTCTTCTGTACTCAAACTCTCAAAAGCCATGCCAAACTTGTCCTAAAGTTTACTCTAGGAGGATCATAAAATGGGATTGGTGTTTAAGTGAATACATTAAATACATTTATTTATTCAGCATTTAATGGGCATCTATTTTGTATTAGGCAGGTATTAAGATAGGCAACTGGAAGTCCATAGAATAAAAGACAGTTTCTGCCTCTAAGGATTGACTGCAGAGGAGCAGGGGGAAAGGATTGGCAAGTAAAAGGACATTAGAATTCAAAATGTAACATTATGGTAGATGTGAGCCCATAAGAGGTACATAATGCAAGAGCTTCTTAGAGAAGGTGGTAAGTTAGATGAAAGAGGGAGAGGGGAAGAGGAAAATTATACTTGACAGAAAATGGCACAAACACAGCCAATGAAATGGGAAAAATACTTTTAGAAAATGGCAAGTATTATTTTCCTTTTTATTGAATTTATTGGGTTGACATTGGTAACCAAATTATCCAAATTTCAGGTGCACAATTCCACAACACGCCACCTGTGTATGGTATTGTGTGTTTACCACCCTAAGTCAAGTCTCCATTCATCACCATTTATCCCCACTGTACCCTCTTCCACCAGCCCCCAGCAATCACAACACTCATCCATGTCCATGAGTTTTTTCCCAAAGCCCCCCAAATCCCACCAATAGTTCTCACCCTACAGTCTATGAATCTGTTATTATTTTGTTTGTTAGTTCATTTTGTTCTTTATATTCCACCTGTGAATGAAATCATATGGCATTTGTCTTTCTCTAACTGGCTTATTTCACTTAGCATAATGCTCTCCATGCTGTTGCAAAGGGTAAGATTTCTTTCTTTTCATGTCTGAGTAGTATTACATTGTGTAAGTGTACCACAGCTTTTTTATCCACTCATCTGCTGATGGACACTTGTTGTATTTTGATTTACTAATGATAGCTATTCTGACAGGTATGAAGTGAGAGCTCATTGTGGTTTTAATTTGCATTTCTCTGACAAGTAGTGAAATTGAGCATCTTTTCATATGTCTATTAGCCATCTGTATATCCTCTTTGGAGAAGTGTCTATTCAAGCCCTTTGCTCATTTTTTAATTGGATTATTAGTTTTTAATTTCTCGTTTCAATGTTATATACTCAAAATGTTTACCAGTGCCATTTGAATACTTTGGTTTTGGCATGAATATTTTTAATTGCTTTCATAGGATTTGAGAAATTTTAGGGGTCTGACTTTATGTTATACTAAATATGTTAAGATGCTCCAACATCTCACATTAAACATTATTTATACATTATTAAATAAATTGAGTTTTAATGCAGTTGAATAGTTGATATATATTATTTTGAACACATTTTATTTTCACTTAAAAGTAGTTTCAATATATAATTTTCTTTTCACATTATTGAGTCAATAATTTTTTATATTGAGGGAATTTATTCATAGTAATACAAACAACTTAAAATAGAAATACACCCATACTTCATCTCACAGGGTCAAGAGCCTCCTTGTAATGTGGCATACCTCCCTCTTCTCTTTTCTCTCTTCCCCTCAACCTTTAATCTATCTTTATTTCCATGGTTACAGTATTGCCCCATCACCTATGATCAACAAGACAACATCAATACTGACACTTCCTAGGAATGAGTCCTCCTAGAGCTGTAAGATCATGAGACAGGCTAGAAAGCCAAGACATGTGGAGTAGGGAAACTGAGACAGACCTTTAAACAGTCAAGCAGTTTACAGCCATTTTGTAAATCACAAAATCCTATCTTTCTTAACCAAGGATGCTTAAGAGTAAATAGTTTGTGAATTTCCTCCCTAGAGAATAAAAATCTTAAATCACCCCACTCAGGGAGACAGCAGAAATCTTCTTAGTGCCATTTATGTCAACCATATCCAAGGACAGATGAAGTCAGGGGAATTAATTTCATTTTGGTACATCAGCGTAAAGTTGATGAATATTCTGTTAAGATGTTACCCCTAAGACCTCCCCTAAACTCCCAGCTTTTAAAACCCTCACGATAAAGGGCCTAGGGCATGCTCTTCCTCCCAGGAGCATGCCCATGCCCTCCTTTTCTCTCAGGTGTGCATCTCCTAAACTCTAAGGGTCTCCAATGGACTTGCAACCAGGGAAGCAATGGGAAGGGGCAGCTCGTCCTGAGTTAACCCCTGAACCTTTCTCCAAGTCCCTCTTTTCTTTGACTTTGCAGTGAGCCAAAGTAGCCTTGCCTAGGTTCTCCCTGTTGCTTCTTCTATCCTAAGCCCTTCATTGTTTCACTGTCCCCAGCTTTAATAAACATACTCTCAAAACTACCTTGACACATATTGGGAAGTGTTTCTTACATAAAGTCAGGAACCCACACACTACAAGCTGGTCCAAAGCAGACCCACTCCAGGCCTGGTTCCTGTCTGGTAACGATCACATTATCCAACTAAAAGGTTGATCACCATTAGTTTGATTTATGACTAAAAGGGGGAAATGTGGACCAAAAAAAGAGTTCTATGGGAAGTAACCTCACAGAGTAATTTGATCATAAATTCCCAGCTGGGCAGGATATGGTGAGCAGTCATGTCTAGGGCATATAAGTTCTTTTTTTTTCTTTTAAAGATTTTTGTTTATTTACTTTTAAAGAGAGGAGAAGGGAGAGAGAAAGAGATGGTGAGAAACATCAAACATGCAAGAGATACAGGGATCTACTGCCTCTCATATGCTCCCAACTGGGGACCTGGCCGGCATCCCAGGCATGTGCCTCGACTGGGAATCAAACCAGTAACCTTTCCATTTGTAGACACTCAATCCTCTGAGGCACACCAGCCTGGGCTGGGAATATAAATTCTTTAGTAAAAGGTTTATCTTTGCCTTAGGCAAGCCCTGTCCATTGTTTCTCTGTATCTAGGTTAAGGAACCTTTGAAATAAAGGGTAACCAGATTCAAGAGGGCACATAATCTTGTTAACTATCTGTAATCCAGTCTCCACATTGCTTTTTTTCCATCTTCATGTAATCTTCCTTAAGTCCCATCCTTAAATTCTATAAAACTTATTTTCTATAGCTTTTGAGATTTTGTTCCTTGGCATGTGTTGTCAGTTTGAGCTCAAATAAATTGCATAAAAATCCTCTGCAGGCTGTGGCTGGGTAGTTCAATTGGTTAGAGTGTTGCCTTGTTATGCTAAGGTTGCAAGTTTGATCCCCAGTCAGAGCACATAAAAGAATCAACATATGAAGGCATAAATAAGTGGAACAACAAATTGATCTCTCTCTCTCTCAATTTCTCCCTCCCTTCCTCTCTCTCTCTAAAATTGATAAATAATAAAAAATACAGTAAAGGACTTCCAGTCCAGATGGTGGCATAGGCAGACACAGCTCACCTCTTTACACAACCACATCAATTTTAGAACTAAAATATAGAACAACCATCACTCAGGAAGTTCAGAAATCAAGCTGAATGAAAGTCTGACAAGTATGAAATCGAGTTGAATGGAAGTCTAACTACAGAATAAAAGAAACCACATCTATTCTTACTGGTAGGAGGGGCACAGACGTGGAACAGGCTACATGAAATGGATAAAAATTTTGGAGGGATATCTTGGGAGCAAGGAGTCCCAGCCCCATACCATGCACCTCAGCCCAGGATTCCAGTGCCAAGAAGTTAAGTCCCCACAACTTCTGGCTGCATAACCCAGTGAGCCTTGAATTGGGGGAAGAAACTGATGGAGCCCCAAACAATTCCTCTTAAAAAAAAAACACACACACTCATCTACTCAGACTACCTCTCTCTGAGCTCCAGCACCAGGGTAGCAGCTTTAAAAGTACCAGTGGTATATAGGGGGGAACTGAAGTATCTGGCATCAAGGTGAGCAGAGGCCATTGCCCCTTTGCTAAACCCTCCCCCCAAAGAGCCAGTAAGCTGGTGCCATATTTGAGACTCATCAATCTGGCTAGTGCTGTTACACCCACCTTGGAGATCTCCAGAGGCTCTGCCCCACCCAATTTATGGGCTCACCCAAGCTGCTTTTCCATAAGAATGGCTGGTCTTGGCTCCTAAATCCTATCAAACAATCAACAGCTGGCTTCACTGATCCAGATTAGATTCACAGCTTGGCTTAGCCTGGGAATCTCTAAGCACAGCCCAAGTAGCAGCCATCTTAGATTGCTTTACAGCTCAGGCAGGGTGCCCCAGGCAAAACACAGGTTGGGGCTGACCTTGGCCTGCACCACCCAGGAAACTCCAGGGGCCAGCTCACCTAGTGAATAATAGCTACAGACCATGCAGAGCACCACCACCATGCCCCTGCACAGCTGATCTTCCACAGGAAGGCGGGGGTGCAGAGGGAGGTTTGTAGGAAGTCGTCATAGTGTGAGTCCTTGCAGTTGACTCACCTGGGTAAATCCCTCCCATTCATCTGCCAACAGCAACCAAGTTTCAATTACAAGAGGAGGGTATACTCAGCCCACAGGAAGGGCACATCTGGAGTACTCAGCATGGGTGATAGAGGAGGCTGTGCCACTGGACCCTACAGGATACCTACTACCTTAGGTCATACTACGAAGACACAGAGTCAAAGCAGCTCTACCCAATACATAGAAATAAACACAGAGAGTCTCCAAAAGGAGGAGACAAAGAAACATGGACCAAATGGAAGAACAGATTAAAATTCCAGAAAAAGAGCTAAACGAAATGGAAATAAGTAGTCCATCAGATGCAGAGTTCAAAACACTGGTTATAAGGATACTCAAGGAACTTAGTGAGGACCTCAGCAGCATAAAAAAGACCCAGTCAGAAATGAAGGATACAGTAATTGAAATAAAGAACAATTTACAGGCAAACAATAGAGTGGATGAAGCCAAGAATCAACGCAATGATTTGGAACATCAGGAAGCCAAAAACAACCATGCAGAACAAGAAGAAAAATAATCCAAAAAAGTAAAGATAATATAAACAACCTGTGGGACAACTTCAAGAGGTCCAACATTTGCATCATAGGGGTGCCAGAAGAAGAGAAAAAGCAAGAAACTAGAAATCTATCTGAAAAAATATTGAAAGAAAACTTTCCTAATTTGGTGAAGGAAATAGACATGCAAGTTGAGGAAGCACAGAGAGTCCCAAAGAAGATGGATACAAAGAGGTCCATTCTGAGATACATCATAATTAAACGTTCAAATGTTAAAGATAAAAAGAAACTCTTACAAGCACAAGAAAAAAGAAATTAATTGCCAGATGGTTGCCAGATGGGAGGAGGGAGGGGGAGAATGGGTGAAGACGTGAGGGAATTTAGAGGTGAAAATAGGTGGTTCCAGAAAAGCCATGGAGTTGTACAGTATAGGAAATGGAATAGCCAAAGAACTTATTTTCATGACCCATGGACATGAACAAATGTCAGGGGGTTGCCTCAGGGAATGGGTGTGCTGGGTGGAGGGGGGCAATGGGAGAAAACTCAGGACAACTATAATAGCATAATCACTAAAATATAATTTAAAAAAAAATTTTAAATACAATGAAATAAATCCTCTACAGGTTTGAATGTTCCTTACATCAGCACACACAAGAGAGAGTACATTTCTATGAGAACAGAAACTCATATTAAGGACACCAACGACAGCTTGAGTGTGGGCAATACAGTGTGAACTTCCTGTCAAAATTTGAAGGAAGGAGAAAAGGCATAACTTTTTGCAAGAACTTGGTTGGGGTGAGAGAAATTGAATTTTGATTTTAAAGAATTATTTTTAGGCTAGCTCCCAAATTCCTCTCTAGAGACCTCTCCTTTGCTTGAGGAAATATTTCTATGCAGTTTGGTGACAGATCAGCCCTAGGCATGACTGGAAATTCAGGAGAGTGAGACACAGGGAGAGCTAAGTGGTTTAGTCTACATGATAAAGAATCTGGAGTTTCCTATAAAACTGTCAGAAAGAAAGATAGGAATTTTCAGGCTAGAGTGTTGGAACCCTCAGTGGGAAGGCGGTTGGAGAGATGGGAGTTGAGAACCACTAATGAACAAAAAATTGACTGAATAAATTTAGAGATCTAATTGGCTTTATCGAACAACTCATGTATCAGACAGCAGGTCATCTAGTACATAGAAATGTACTCCAAGTGTGGTGGACAAGACACTGTACAAAATGGAAGAGTTTTAGAGCAGAAACTAGGCAGGACAAGAAAGTTAAAAGAGTGTATAATTTCAGGCAAGGTAACCTTCCCTTAGGGAAAGACAGGGATCTTTTCAGGCAAATTGCTTCTCTAGTGCGTACCAGGAAATTCCAGACTGAGTGGCTTAAAATTCCACTCCCTAGAGCAGCTGAAATTGCTATCAGGCTAGGTATTAAGCTTTGGTTGGGCTTAGCACAAGTGATGCCATTTTGGGCCTGTTGTTTCTTTTTAATAAGACTTAAGAACAAGGAAGTCTAATAATTAGCACTCATTTATGATTCTCCTGATGACCTCCACCCGCTTCCTCTCAGAAAAAAAAAGCCTGTGGTGAAAGGCTTCTCTACACATCTGCACATGTCAGTGAAGTTTGTGGCAAGTTAACACCAAAAACAGCTGTGTTCCACATTGGTTGGGGAGAAGAAGGATGGAGTTAGATGGAGAGTTCAGCAGAAGCACAGGAAACAAAGGGCAAAGACCAGGGTAATTCACAGGAGTATGGAGATGAAACTCCGTCCAATATGATTTCCACATTAAAATACAGTGTGACCACATAAGGCTGGGTGCAATGAAGTTATTTGAGAGTCTGAAGCTTGATTATATTCAGTGAGGTGTGTTTTCAAGCCAACTTGAATTCTTGAACTGAATTCCCTTCCATAAGAGGCTCCTTTTCTCACCCTGTCACCCCAGGGACCTTTTCTGGGTTTACCATTATCGCCTTTGTTCTCTATTATTGGAGAACAATTGCTTTGTTTAAAAAGTAATAAAAGAAGACAATTTAGGTGATACAACCTCACGCTTTATTAAGTGGACAGTGTTCTTTCAGAGAACCGCAAATGGGTGGAAAGCAGGAAGTTTTCATAGGATAATGAACCAAGAAGAAACAAATAGAAAATATCTGATTGCCTGGGTCACATAGTCAATCTTGTTCAGGATGAAAAGACACAGAGTTGGCTTGCTGCTTTGTGATTGGCTGACTGAATACACTACATTTCTGCTCAGGCGTTTAAAGGTAAAGCATTTACAGAGGCAGAAAAGTTATGTAAATTTCACTTTGTTAATGTGGCACTCCAAGCAGAAGTAGTTGCTTGGGCTTAGAAATATATTTCCATAGCTTTCAAAGCCAGTTTTTCCCTCAGCTTTTGTTTGGACTTTTCATTACATTGCCTGTATTGCCTTATTAATTTTAGGCATCTTTATAGGTTTTATGTCCTTTGCCAGGTATATACTCTGCAACTGTCTACTTCAAGTCTGTGGTTTGCCTTTCACTCTCATAATGTTATCTTTTGAGAAATTGTTATTCTTAATTTTAATATAGGCCAATTTATCACTTTTGCCAATAGGGTTGTTACTTTTTTATGAACTCTTTGCCTACCCCAAGGTCATGAAGATATTTTATGCTTTTTTTCTTAAAGCCTTTTAAAAAATTTTTTATTGTCATTCAAGTACAGGTTTGTCCATTTTCCTCCCACCACTCCCACCTCCCCCCACCTTGACCCCACCCCCCCTTGACTTTGTCCATGAGGCTCTAGTATATGTTCCTTGTCCACCCTTCCCCTGTTTTCCACCATCCTCCCCTCCCTCCTCTCCTCTGTTCACTGTCAGTTTGTTCTTCACTTCAATGTCTCTGGCTATATTTAACTTGCTTGTTTGTTCCATTGATTAGCCTCCACTTATAGGTGAAATCATATGGTATTTTTCATACTCAATGGGCAAAAACTAAAATCTTTCCCACTTAGATCAGGAACAAGATAAGGGTGTCCACTTTTACCACTTCTATTCAACATAATATTGGAGGTCCCAGCCACAGTGATCAGACCAGAAAAAGAAATAAAAGGCATCCAAATAGAAAAGGAGGAAGTAAAACTGTCATTGTTTGTAGATGATATGATTGGGTACATAGGAAATCCCATAGACTCCAACAAAAACTACTCGACCTAATAAGTGAATTTGGCAAAACAGCCAGATACAAAACCAATATTCAGAAATTGAAGGCATTTTTGTACACCAGCAACAAAATATCAGAATCAGAAATCAGGAAAAAAAATCCCATTCTTAAAACTTAATTAGGAAACAATGCTAACTTGAGGAGTTACCTGCATCCCTTTGTTCATAGCAGCTTTATATAGAATAGCCAAGGCATGGAAACAGCCTATGTGCCCATCAACAGATGAACAGAAAAAGAATGTGTTGCATATATACAGTAAAATATTGTTCAGCCATAGAAAATGAGGAAATCCTGCCATTTAGAACAAGATGGCTGGACCTTGAGGGCATTATGCTAGTGAAATTAAATCAGACAAAGACAAAGGCTGTATGATTTCACTTATACATGAAAACTGAAAAAAAAATTCATAAAAGGTCAGTTTTGCGGTTTCCAGAGGTAGACTCAGGGCAAGGGAATTGGATGAAGGTGGTCAAAACATACAAACTTCCAGTTATAAGATAAATACATACTAGGGATATAATGTGCGACATCGTGACTACATAGCCACTGCTGTGTATCTATGAAAGTTGTTGAGAGAGTAAATAAATCCCTTGTATCTATATGAGATCATGAATGTTAACTAAAAGTTTTCAGTTATAAATTTATTTTTAGGATAGATATACACATACGAATTTTTATTTCTCCTTGTGTCTGTTTGGTAAGTGATCTTTTCCTAGGGATTTCTGAATTTCACCAAAGTTGTAAATAGACTATAATTATTCATTGTATTTGTTATTATCTCTTCAATATCTATAGAACTTCAGCTGTGTCCCACTATTCCCCTTCATATTGGTAATTTGTATCTTTGTTTTCTATTCATTTTATTAAATATATTTTATTGATTATGCTATTACAGTTGTCCTAATTGCTCCCCCTTTGTCTGCCTCCACCCAGTATCTCCATTCCCTCCAGCAATCTCCCCTCCTCTTTGTTCATGTCCCTGGGTCATACATGTAAGTTCTTTGGCTACTCCATTTCCTGTACTATTCTTAACATCCCCTTGTCTATTTTGTGTCTACGAATTTGTACTTCTTAATCCCTGTATCTTACCCACCCCCCTGATTCTCCTCCTCCCCTCCTAACCAATAACCCTCCAAATGATCTCTATATCTGTGATTCTGTTTCTGTTCTAATTGTTTGCTTAGTTTGCTATTTGGATTCAATTATTGACAGTTGTGAATTTATTGCCATTTTAATGTTCATCATTTTGATCTTCTATTCATGATGGCATACTGAAACCTTTATCAATTTTATTATTCTTTTCAAATAGTACACTTTTTTGTTTCGCTTATTGTTTCCATTGAACATTTGTTTTTGCTTAATATATATCTGATTTTATATTTATTTATTTTAGTTCTTTTAATTATGCATATATTTTAGTTATCATAAGACATTAAATTATTACTTTGTATGACCAATATTTATTCATATTTACCCTCATATTATCCTTTTCACTTTCTTTAATTACTGTCCTGTGTTTCCACACTTCTGTATAGTATCATTATTTTTCCCTTTCTGCTGAATTCCCGTTCGTGTTTCTTTTAGGGCACACCTGCTACAGATGAATATTTTCAGTTTTATTGCCTTCACTTTTAATGAACAGTTTTATTTGGTGTAGAGTTCTAGATTGGTAATTATTTTCATTAGCACTTTTCAAATGTTTTTCCAAAAGTCTTCCAGCTTCCATTGTTTCAGCTAAGAAGTCAATTTTCAGCCTTTTGTTGCTCTTGCAGGAATAGTGCTTCTTCTATCTGGTTGCTCTAAAGATTTTCATTTGGTCTTTGGTTTTAACAGTTTGACTATATTAGGTGTCATTTTAAAAATTTATCCTGCTTTGGGTTTGTAGGCTAGGATCTGAGCTTTCTTTGTTATCTTTCATTAGTTTCAAATAATTTATAGCCATCATTTATTAAAATATATTTCTGACCCATTCTTGTACTTTTCTCTTTTGGATACTTCAATTTTAAGAATACGTAATATACTCTATGTTTTGTTGACTCTTTTTGCACACTATGCTTCAGTCTGCAGAGTTTGTATGTACTTCTGTTTTGGTTTTATGTTACAAATCTGCCTATAAACCCATTTATTTAGTTCATAATTGCAGCTATTTTATTTTTCAGTTCTAGTATTTATATTTGTTTATTTTTATGGATTCAAATTCTCTGATCAAATTCTCCATTTTTTTCTCTGGTATCTTGACATATTAATCATAGTTATCTTAAATTTCTTTACTAATAAATCCAGTATCTGTGTTTCTTTGGGACTATTTTTATTGTCCTTTTTCTCTTGGTTGTTTTCTTTTTTTTCAATCATAAAGTATGCCATGCTCAGTAATTTTTTACGGAATCTTGTGTCCATTGTGTATGAAAAGTTTTAGAGGTTCTAGAAGAAGGTGTTATCTTCCTTCAAAGAAGATTTGCTGTTTCCTTTGCTGGCAGATAAAGTGGGAAATTTATACTGTGTTCAGATTTGGAACCGAGGTGACTATAGGGTCAGTACACTTCCAGTTCTCCCATCACTCTTTGGGCATAGCTCTCCAGGTGTTCCAGCTGAGGGCCTGTGGGAGCCTGAACTCTAACACTTCTCTTCTTAGCACTGAGTGATTGCTAAAACACTTGCTCTACTTTCAGATAATTTTATTTGGCCTGTAGCCTCCATCCCAGCATAACCTGAGAATTTAGCAAATGTCTTGAGGAAAATCCAACAGAGTATGGGGATCAGTTTCCCACCTCTCTTTTTGCATAAAAATCTCACCTCTAAGTCTTTGACTGTGTCTTTGTAGCATGACACTATGAAAAGCTCCGCTGGATTTTCTGCTTTTAATAGCAATCATTTCCTCAATCCCTTTGCCTGAATTCTCAGTCTCTCCTTCTACACCCAGAATCAACAAACACCCTGATGAAAAGAGTGACTGCATTCTGTCACTTCAGTTCTCTGAATGGTTTTCCCTTCTCCAGGATGCGGTCCCCTTGATTCCTATTTGCCTTAGTAGCACACTGATGCTTTCGAACATATTTCCAAACTATGCATTTATCTGACTTTTCTAGCTGTTCTTAGATGGAGTATTGTTTGATTCAAGCTATTCTGTTATACTTGGAAGCTGGTTATTTTTTGGAAACACATTTTATCATACTCTCCTCAATTCAAGTTTCTTAGTGCCTACAGAATGAAATCCAAATTCCTTACCAGATCAGACAAGTTCCTTTTTACTGTCTGTAAACACTGCTAGTGTATACACTGCTAGTGTATACTTCTAGCTTCATCTCCTTGTTTTCTTACATTTACTCTATAACTCAGTCAAATGGAATTACTCGTCAGCCCGCAAATAAATCACGCCCTTCTACTTTTTAAAGCATTGTCACATGGTATATTTCTTGCTAAAAATTTACTTTCCCTTTTTAACTTATCCAAAGTAAATACTGATCATGAAGGCATATCTTAAATGCCACTTTCTCTGTGAAGCCTCTTCCAGTGCTCCAATACAAGTTAGATGTTCCTTCCTTTTTGCATCGATGTTAATGCTTCTATCTTAACACTTTGTAATATCTGTTAATGTATCTGTCTTCTCCAGTGCAGCCTGAGATACTTGAAGGTAAGGTTGTGATATTATGATTGTTTGTACCTTCAATGCACAGCATAGTGCTGAATATAGAAGGTCAGGTTTAGGTGACCTTGTTCTATATTTTTTCACCAAAAGTCCTTGATCCTTTTTCTACTTGTGAACCTAACCATTTCATTTTCCCTCTTGCTTTTCACAGCCAAAATTTTGCTACGAATGGTCTATAACTCTATGTTAATTACTTCAATTTCCTCACTAGCCAATATTTCCTGTCCTACTGAAATTTGGCAAGTGTCCTCACCGCTTTATAGAACAATACTCTTGAAACCACAATAATTTCATTCTGGTTACATACTCTATTTAAAGTAATTTGTGTGCGAGGCATACAAGTGGATAAGAGGTACATGAAAACATGTTCAACATCACTAACCATTAGGGAAATACAAATCAAAACCACAATCAGATACTACCTCACACCTGTTAAATGGTTCTTATAAAAAAGATAAGAAATAACAAGTGTTACAAGAATGTGGATGAAAAGGAACCCTTGTGCACTACTGTGGAAATGTAAACTAATGCAGCCACCATGGATAACAATATGATGATTCCTGAAAAAAAATTAAATTAAAAATAGGACTACCATGTGATCTAGCAAATTCACTTGCCCACATTTATTTCAGTGTTATTTATAATATCAAAGACAAAGAAACTACCAAAGTGTCCATCAACATCAAAGGATGGTTATATTTTAAAAATAAGATATTATATATATATAAAAAAACCTCTCAATGGAATATTATTTAGCCATAAAAATAAGGAAATCCTGCCATTTTTAACAACACAGATGGACCTTGAGGGCATTATATCAACTAAGATAACTCAGACAGAGGTGGACATATACTACGACCTTACTTATATGTGGAGTCTAAAAAAAAAGAGCTCATAGGTACAAAGAACAGATTGATGCTTGCTAGATGTGGGGAGGGTAGGGCACAAAATGGGTGAGTAGTCAAAAGGTGCACACTTTCAATTATAAGATAAATAAGTCCTGGGGATGTAATACATGGCATAGTGACTACTGTTTAGTATATTTGAAAGTTGTTAAGAGAGTAACAGTTGCTAAGAGTTAAAGGTTCTCAACACAAGAAAAAAATTTGTAACTTTGTATGGCAATAAATGTTAGCTAAACTTATTGTGCTAATCATCTTATAATATATACATATATCAAATCATTCCATTGCAGACCTAGAACTAATACAATGTGCTATGTCAATTATATCTCAATTAAAATTAATTTAAAAAATCATTTGTATGTAATTTCTCTGGTAGACTGTTAAAAATTGATAGCAGAAATGTTGTGGATATTTACATCAGGCCTTATGCTTAGTAGGTAAGACAACAACTGAATGCCATCTTCAAAAGCTTTACCTCAGTCTGGCTTCTCCTTGTCTTCTCTGTATCAGCTAAGACTGCTGATCATCATCTTTATATCTCTTCCCTCAGATTGTAACAATAGACCATTTCTGGCACTATTTTGGCTCCACTTCTATATGTTGAATGTTGTAGGAATAAAAGAGGCTTCAAAGTGTAAATGATGAAAATATGACTGGCTGTGACCAGTTGACTAATGAGCAGTGCCACTATAGCTTTGACCATGAGACAGCAGCAGGACTGCATCATGGTCTCATCACAAGGGTTTGCAGCTGGCCTGGTGATGGTCACTGGGAGTTTACTTTTTGCAGTGTCCACAGTCAGGAGCAGGGGCTGAGGATGTGAGTATATCAAGTTACTGAGTGAAGATCCCTGGTGTCCATTTGGGATTCATAACAGGTAGAACCCAAACTGTTGGAAGGTGGGGCTAGAAAAAAAAGAACAAGTAGAAGAATGAGGAGGAAATTTCACTAGGTCATAAGCTAAAAAGTAGATTGGCTGCAAATCTGAGCTGTACACTGGTTGCAATGATCAGACATGTCAGGGCAGAGAAGGCTGCTCCATCTCACAGTGTTAGACATAAAATTGCCCATTGAGGATACCAGTCCTACCTAATTTATTCCCACACCAGGATAGCTCTAGGATATGATCTGGTGCCACGTACACTTCTCTAGCTCCCCCTTTTCCTCCTATTCCAGCTGTGGGCATTCTTCCAATGTCTCTATTTTTACCCCTCTCCTCTTTCCATCGCCACTCCTCAGAGTTTTATTTGCCTAGCTACTCTCAATTATCTTTGTGCAGATGTCTCTGTTTTGCTGGCTTCTAAGAGTCTTTAAGTTTATGAGACAAGCCAGTCTACATCCGTGGCCCGTTCTTTGTATGAAGAGTCACATTCTTCTCACTTCCTACTAGATACTACCACCCCAATGTCCTCCTTCTATACCAAAATTGTACTTATCATTATTCTCCTTTAACTTCTGACTTCCCTATTTCTTTTATTATTTTACCAGTTCGAGCTTTTGTTTCCTTACCTTTAAAGTAAATAAAATGTTATTTTCCATATAAAGTTATTATGACGATGAGAAACAAACTATGTAAAACAGCATAATACTTGGCACATAGTTGGGGCTCAACAACTGGTTCCTATTAATAGAAGTAGCATATTTATTTTCCTGGTATCCTGATCATTTAAGTTTATGATAACTCCTCTGTGTTGCTCATTTTTTACATTAAATTAGGTATGCCAAGCTCTTTCATGACAAATTAGAAAATACCACTAGCCTTATACTCTGCTTCGGGCCCTTTCTCCTCTTACATTTCATTATGAAAAAAACTTAAGCATATAATAACAAATTTGAAAAAGCTTTATAGCAAGCATCCTCATATCCACCACCTAAGATTCTACTATGAACATGTTACTACACTTGCTTTATTACATAACTTTCCATCCATCAACTTTTTTATATATTTCCAAGTAAATTACTGATATCCTATACTTCCCTCTACATACTTTTGTATGCATGTCATTAACTAGAGTTCTATATTTGTTGATAGTTTTTCTTCTCTGATAAAACTTACATATGATTTAATATATAAATATTATGTATACATTCACTGATTTTTACAAATGAATATATCCTTTAACACAAATCTCTATCAAGATATAGAATACAAGCATCACTCCAAAAAGTTTCCTCATGCCCCTCCCCAGTTGTTCCCCACTTTTCCTCCCAAAAGCAACCATTGCTCTGACTTTCTGATGAGTTTTGCCTAGCTCTTATTAATTAGTTCATATAGAAACCTAGATATTAAGTAGTCTTCATATTATTCTCCCTGCCTCAACTAAAGTTACTCTTTACCTGTCATAATTCACTACTCATCTAGAAACTAATCTCCTAAAACCCCACTTTCTCATGCCACCTCACCAATCACCCCATTTCGTAAATTCCCCATTGCCTGTGAAGTGCAAGATGCTGGTAGAAGTCCTTCCTCAATGTGATCCCAGCCTATTTTGAACTTCATCTCTAACACTCCTGAATATAAAACTTTTTAACCTCTCTCAAGAAATTACACACTGCCTTGGGTTTAGTTTATTGTGAAAACCACAGCAGTGTCCCAAACATCTTTATATCCCACAACATGTGGGAATACTTCCTTGCACATAACCTGGCAGTCAGTAGGTATTCATGAAATAAACTGAAGACAAATTTAACAGAAAAATTGAATAAAATTGAAAAAGGGAATGAATGAATTGAAAAGGATTTTCTTTAACTGCCTGACACTACTCTGGCATTAACTTGCATTAGTTATATTTACGGTCTTGCTTGTAAGAATGTGATGAAGAAGGCGTGCAAAAATTCCCCAAAAGATTTCTACAAAATTTAGAGATGAGAGAAAGAAAGACAGTAGATGAGCAAGAAAGGGAATCCTCTGAATTTTTTTAATTAGGATTCTAAAGTGTAATCTTATGCCACTGATATGAAGATTGAAATTTTTCTTTTTCTAAGTTGTCAACTAAAAACTAACTTTCTAATTTCAAATGCAGAGCTTAGATGAGTGGATCTCAACATTTAGCTACATTTTAGAAGCAACAAGGGAACTTTTAAAATTTCCTGATGTTCAGACTCCACCTTCAGCAATTCTGATTCCATTTGTCTAGGGTTCAGCCCAGGCATCAGTATGTTTTTAGAGTTCCCCAGGTGATTCTAACACGCAGTCATCACTGCTAGATGAATGGTGCTTTACATCTAGACAGCGCACTTACTGCCAAAGACCCAGTGGGAGAGGAAAGAAAGAATTTCTAGCTAAAAAGGAGAATTAGGGGCATTAGTTTTTACCATTTCTGGCAGAGTAGAGCATGTGTGCACCATGGAGAAGATGGGTGGGTTTTCCAACAGAAAGCTGGGCCCTTACCCTTAGAGCTGGAAGAACAGATCAGCAGCAGCCATGCAGGAATCACATGGATAATTTCACGCAAACCCAATTGCTTCAGGCTGTCCCAGGGAGACGCCATGAGGCTAGGCTGGTCAACCACATTGGGAGTTACGAGGAGAGCAGGGGTGGGGAGCTTGCAGGCAAAAATACCATCGAACATTGAAAAATACGTAACCAGAACATTCACATAATAGATGTACAATATGGACCTGGGGTCTGCTTTATGAAAGGATAGGGAGCACAATACATCTGAGAGGTTTCTAACAACCAAAGGATGTCGGTGGTCCTCAACCCTTTCATTCGCTTCATGACAGTAATGATTAGTAATATAGCTGCCCATATACTAGGTAAACTGAAAGAGATGATGAGAAGGTGTTATTAAAATTAATTTTTCTTTTGAACCCCAGTGGATTTTTTATACCCTTCAGTTATATCATTGGTCCCTGCAAGGCTTATTGCTCCCTTATTCCACTCTCCTTACACTCTGATCTGCCCCTCCTCCTTGTTAAGCACTTTATTCCATTTAATGTATATTTTTTGTGTGTATGTCCGCATTTTTTTAAATATGCTGTGTTGCCTTAATTTATGTAAATAGATTGTTATATATCAAATTATATTCCTTTGTTTTCAGAAAATAGTGTTTTTAAAGCCCTATCCATATTGTCCTGTGTATTTTTTTTATCCTCACCTGAGGACATACCAATTGATTTTAGAGAGAGGGGAAGGGAGGGAGAGAGAGAAGGAGAGAAACATCGATGTGAGAGAGCATAGATCAGTTGCCTCTCATGTGCACCCCAACCAGGAACCAAACCTGAAACTTAGGTATATGCAGTAAGGAGGAATCAAACCTGCAACGCAAACTTTTGGTTTACAGGACAATGCTCTAACCAATTGCGCCACACCAGCCAGGGCTGTTCTGAGTATTTCTAATAGATTGATCCGTGGAACTCATGTACGCCTTTCACCTACACACTCTCCCAACGCTGGATGCACAGGTTGCCGCCATTACCCTGCCACCATGAAAGAGTATTCTTTTTCTGCACTTGAGGAAAATTCCTTTACTGTCATCAACTAGAATTCTTTGAGAATACTTCTTTAAATCTAACCATCTCTTCTTTTGAGTTTATTGTCAAATCTATTGTTAAAAGTACAAATGTTAAATCATAATGCGGTGGATTTCCAATCCAATTGAATTTTTATGTTAAGTACTATATTACTACAAAATAATATTGGATTTTTTCCTCAAGTATACTCTCTAGCATACTTGTCATTCTATTATTTTCAATAATTCCATCGAAGGACTCAAATTATAACACTACTAAGATTATCCAGTGAACTTCATTTTATCTTATTTTTGAAGGTTGAAGTTTTGCTTTGAGGTTTTCCTTAAATTTTATCAGTACATGATAATATATATTTTCCCACAGCCTTTAGAATTTTCCATGATAATATCTATTTTCAAATAGCCCTTAGAATTTTCCTGTCCCAAGTAAAAGTCACAGCATTAAACTTCTTTTAAGCACCTGATGCTTACCCCTCTTTTCTCACCTGTGACAGATCAGGCCTGTTGCAGGTTGGAAGTCCACCATTGGGAAAGGCAACAGGTAGTGGGTTTCTTCTCTTACTTTGCAGTTTGGCTTCCACCCTTCCTTCCCCATCTTGCTGACTACAGTTTCAGATCCCTCCCTGAAATGGAGATGGAGGAAAGGAAAGAAGAGGCAGGAAAGTTTTGCCTTGCATGCTACTGCCAGAGTTGCATTGCTTTCTGGATCTAGCAAATGTGTGAAGCTGGATTTTTCTCATTTGCAGCTCCCTTGTTGTGGGTTATATACTTTCGTTCTGCTCAAAATGCCTCAGTCCCTGAGCACCTGGTGGTTCACTTGCAGGCTCTTTTTTGCTGAGTGCCTCTTGTCCCTCTAGGCAGCCTTTGGGTGATCTATGTCAAGTTCTCTGGTTCACTCTGGCACAAGGGCCACACCTGCTCTTAGGGCTCCATACATGCATCTCTTCCCTGATCAAGTCTGGGAGTACTGGCCCAATCTAATGCTGCAGAAATCTCTCTGGCTTGCTTTCCCGAAGCTGCAGCTGACCGCCTCAGCTCCCATGTCTCATATTGTCCAGAGAGGAGGCAACGGCCAACCCTCTGTGCCTCCCACGCTGCAAGGAACACACACCCCTGCTGCCAGTGATGCCCCTTTCCGAGCTTCAGCACAGTTTAGACAGTCTCACCATCTGAGAGTAAGATTTCCACTTGGAGAAAGGATGAGACTCACTCTAATCCTAGTCAATGCTATTTCTGTAAAGAATTTTATTTGGCATTTTTATTAATTTTTTCCAAAAAATTTCTTATGAAATTCTTCAATTGGTGTTTTATGGTTAACGCCTTTGAGAACCTTTTGAATTCTTCCATTGACTTTCTGTGTAGATCACATTTTTTCAAATTGAGAAAATGCTCTCTTCACTAGACCTAAGGCGCCTGGTAACCTCCAAGCAAATTCTGTAAATGCTGCACACTCTGAATTCCAGTTATTTTAGTGTTGAAGTGTGGAAATATTTTTAGTTACTTCAGTATTAAAATGTGGAAATGTTTCCAGCCGTTGTGCTTTGCCCCTGCCCGCACCTCTCACAGACTCATCTACACCCGGAGCCTCAAAACCGTCAGGTTTAATCTCACCAGGCCCTTATATGTCAGGGTGACACAGGAACAGAACTCTTCTGGAATCTGACCCCCATAATTCCCTACTCATTCTTTTATCTAATTTTAATTCTCATTCTTTCAACCTCCTCAGACCACTGCCACGTTCTCTTTAGAACAGCGTTGTGCAGGAGAATGATAATGAAGCATATATGTAATTTCAAATTTTCTAGTGTCAACATTAAAAAGGTAAGAAGAAACAGATGAAATTACTTTTAATACATTGTAATTTGATATATTCAAAATATTATTTCAATATATAATCAGTATAGAAATTAGTGAAATGTTTTATATTCCTTTTTTTGGACTAAGTCCTCAAAATCCAATGTGTATTTTATCCTTGCTACACATCTCAAGTGCTCAGTAACCATATGTGGCTAGTGGGTGCTCTCCTGAGCACAACAGAGCAGCCCTAGAACCTTGGTATTCAAAGTACGGTCCACAGACTAGCAGCAGTATCACCTGGGACTTTATTAGAAATACAGAATCCCCAACCTGGCCAAGATTTCCTGAATCAGAATCTGTTTTTTAAGAAGACTCCAGGTGATGTGGTTGCACATTAAAGTTTGAGAAGCTCTGAAGTCAGTCCTCAGTAAAACCCCTATACCCTTTACTCATCACTTGGCCTGACCAAAACTGGACCTTAACCTGTGGGCACTGCTTGCCCTGTAGCTCTCTCAGATGGTATCTGTTTTCTCTGCTGCATCTTTGTACCAGTAGGCCTATAGGTGGGGTGGATTCCTCCTTCCTATCTCCCTAACCACTCAGAACTTTGAATCTCATGTTGGCAGAATATATCATCCATGTGCTCTCATTGTCGCTGCTGCTGACCGAACCCCCAGGGCACTCCTCATTCCTATCTCTCTGTGTCACTCCTGCATGATTTGGTGATTTTTTTATCCAGCGACCCATTCAATGCCCTGGCTCCTTCGGTTCCCTCTTCTTCTCCAAAGAGCCTGTCTTCCATTCTTCCTCAAACATCTGTTCCCATTATTAGACCTTATTGCACTTTCTCATCGTAAACAAACAAACAAACAAAAAACTGCTCTCGCACCATAAGCTCAGTTTCAAGCAACCCCTCTCCAGTTACTGTGTGCTATTCTCATTCTCTCCTTCTCTAGCACTCCAACATCCCTTCTACCCCTCCAGGAACTACCCTAAATTCACTGTCCCTCATTTTGTGACTTCTCTCCTTGTCACGGTTAATTCCATGGCTCAGCAGCAGCAGCATATTACTCCACACGACCCCTTCCACTCTAGCCTGGTCACATCTTCCCAAAATCACAGTCCTTGTAAAATGCAACACTCCTCCTAGGCCATACAGTTGAACCCGGCCCAGGAAAAACATATAACTGCTGACTGGCCTTACTTTAAATACATAATACCTAACTGAGTGACCCTTTAGTGTTGCCAGGCAATTTCACAAGTCTATTCACTTTTCTCCTTTCCCAAATGACTCTCTCGCACCATCTCCTCAGGTTTCCAACACTCCTCCTCAATCCTCACTCTTAACCAATGGCCTTACTTTTTATTTAACTGAGGAAATGGAAGCAAACAGAAGAGAATTCCACAAGTCCCGCTGCCACGCACCATCTGTATCAATCTGTGTGCACATCCTGTGTCCTGTTGTATAGGCTGGTTGTCTGAAATCTGAGCTAAGGCTGGTCTATGCCTGTCTGCTCATTTCTCTTGTCTACTCAGGGACACCACTCTAGCAGACCTGTGTTCTCTCTCCCACATCACTTGTTTGCTCCTTCTTAAGCGGATCATTCCCACACGCTACAAATTTGCTATTATTTTACATCACCCTGCATCTCCTAGTCTTTACTCCATTTCTCTCCTTCCCTTCATAGGAAAACGCCTAAAAAACTCCTACCTCTACTCTTTTCAATGCCTATCCCCTTGTTTTTTCTTTAACTTACTTCAAGCATCACTCCACTGAAATTGTTTACGTTAAGGTCACTATTCACTATCTTGTTACTAAATCCAGGGGCCAGTTCTCCATGTTTATCTTATTCAGTTAGGAGCAGTAGATGGTTGAGCACTCCTTCTCAAAAACACTTTCTTTTCTTGACTTCCAAGATGCCACACTCTCCTGATGTTTTCCTGTTGGCTGTTCCTCATTTCTCCAACCTGTTAATATTGGAAAATGCAAATCAGATTGCATTTCAGCCTTCAGACAACCCTTTTCTATCTATAATTATTCTCTTTTTATATCATATATATAATGACTGACTGTTCTCATTTTGTACCTCCAGCCAATTCCTCTCCCCTGAACCCCAGACTTAAATATATTACATCTTGTTCAAAGTTCCATTCCGATGTCTACAGGGCATCTCCCATTGAATATGTTCAAAATTGACTTCATATCTCCCACCCAAACTTGTTCCCTCCCATAGTCTTATCCAGCTCAATTAATAGCAATTCAATTCTACCAGCTGATCAAGCGAAAGCCTCAAGGTGATCTTTGACTTCTTTCTTTCTCCCTTGCTTACTTCTAATCCTTTTTAAATATTTTTTCCATTACCTTGGATCCCCCTTATACTACCTGGCCCCCACAATCACCACCTGGCTGTCCATGTCCATGAGTCATTTTAAATTTTTGCTAGATCCCTTCACCCCCACCCCCTGCCCCCACTAGCTGTCATCCTGCTCTCTATCTATGAGTCTGTCTCTATTTTGCTTGTTAGTTCAGTTTGTTCATTAGATTCCACATATGAGTAAAAATCCTATGGTATTTGTCTTTCTCTGACTGGCTTATTTCACTTAGTATAAAGTTCTCCAGGTCCATCCATACTGTTGCAAAGGGTAAGATTTCCTTCTTTTTTATGGCCAAGTAGTATTCCATTGTGTAAATGTCCCATAGTTGTTTTAGCCACTCATCTGCTGATGGACACTTGGGTTGCTTCCATATCTTGGTGATTATAAATAATGCTGCAATGAACACAGGAGTGTATATGTTCTTTTTAATTAGTGTTTTTGGTTCCTTGGGATATATTCCCAGAAGTGGGATTGCTAGGTCAAAAGGAAAATCCACGTTTAATTTTTTGAGATATCACCATACTGCTTTCCACAGTGGCTGCACCCATCTGCATTCCCACCAACAGTGCGAAAGGGTTCCCCTTTCTTCACATGCTCACCAGCACTTGTTTGTTGATTTATTGATGATAATCATTCTGACAAGTGTAAGATAGTATCTCATTGTGGTTTTTATTTGTATTTCTCTGATGATTAGTAATGTTGAGTATCTTTTCATATGTCTTTTGGCCATCTGTGTGTCCTCTTTGGAGAAGTATCTATTCATGCCCATTTTTTAATTGGATTGTTTGATACTTTTGGTATTGAGTTTTATAAGTTCTTTATAAATTTTGGACATTAACCCCTTATCAGATGCATGGGCAAATATGTTCTCCCATTCAGTGGGTTGTCTTTTAATTTTATTGATGGTTTTCTTTCCTGTGCAAAAACTTTTTAGATGGTGTTGTACCATTTGCTTATTTTTTCTTTTGTTTCCCTTGCCTGAGGAGATATATCCAATAAAATATTGTTATGAGCAATGTCCAAGATTTTACTGCCTGTGTTTTCTTCTAGAATTTTTATGGTTTGGGGACTAACTTTTAAGTTTCGGATCCATTTTGAATTTATTCTTGTGTGTGGTATAAGAAGGTGGTCTAATTTCATTTTTCTGCACATATCTGCCCAATTTTCCCAACTCCATTTATTGAACAAACTGTCTTTAGCCCCATTGCATGTGCTGGCTTCCTCTGTCAAATAGTAATTTACTCTAAAGCTGTAAGTTTTTTTCTGGGCTCTCTTTTCTGTTCCATTGATTTATGTGTCTGTTTATATGCCAGCATCAGGTTGTTTTGATTACTATGACTTGTAGTATAGTTTGATATTAGGTAGTGTGATTCCTCCAACTTTGTTCTTCTTTCTCAGGATCACTGTTGCTATGCAGAGCTTTTGTGGTTCCATACAACTTTTTAAAATACTTGTTCTAGTTCTATGAAATATGTCATTGGAATCTTGATAGGAATTACAATGAATCTATAGATTGCTTTGGGCAGCATAGACATTTTAATGATGTTAATTCTTCTTATCCATGAACACGGTACATGCTTCCATTTAATTGTACCTTCTTCAATTTCTTTCTTCAGTGTCTTATAATTTTCTGAGTACAGGTCTTTTACATCCTTGGTTAGATTTATTCCTAGGTATTCTATTCTTTTTGAAGCAATTGTGAATGGGACTGTTTTCTTAATTACCCCTTCTGATAATTCATTATTGGCATATAAAAATACAACTGATTTTTGGATATTAATTTTGCATCCTGCTACTTTGCTGAATTCATTTATTAGTTGTAGTAATGTCTGGGTGGAATCTTTGAAGTTCTTTATGCACAGTATCATGTCATCTGCAAATAAAGACAGTTTTACTTCTTCCATTCCAATTTACATGCCTTTTGTCTATTCCTCTTGTCTGATTACTGTGGCTAGGACTTCCCATACTATGTTGAATAAGAAAGGTGAAAGTGGACATACCTGTCTTAGTCCCAGTCGTAAGAGGGTAACACTTATAGTTTTTGCCCATTGAGTATGATACTGGCAGTGGGTTTGTCATGTATGGTTTTCATTATGTTTGGATATGTTCCCTGTATTCCCACATTGCTGAGAGTTTTTATCATAAATAGGTGCTAGATTTTATCAAATGCTTTTTCTGCATCTATTGATATGATCATGTAGTTTTTATCCTTCATTTTGTTTATGCAGTGCATCACATTTATTGATTTGCAAACATTGTACCAACCTTGCATTCCTGGAATAAATCCCACTTGAGCATGGTGTATGATCTTTTTGATGTATTTCTGTGTTTAGTTTGCTAATATTTTGTTGAGGATTTTAGCATCTATGTTCATCAAGGATATTGGCCTATAATTTTCTTTCTTTTAACATCTTTATCTGGTTTGGGGATTAGAATAATACCAGCCTCATAAAATGAGCTTAGGAGTCTTCCTTCCTCTTGACTTTTTTGGAATAGTTTGAGAAGGAGATGCATTAGTTCTTCCCAGAATGTTTGGTAAAATTCACCTGTGAAACCATCTGCTCCAGGGCTTTTGTTTGTTGGGAGTTTTATGATTATTGCTTCAATTCACAAGGTATAATCTGTCTATTCAGGTTCTCTGCTTACTTGTAATTCTTTAGTAAATTCTGATTACTCTTCATTTAAGATACTTATAGGTGCAGCTACTTCTCGCCATCTCCACTCTTACCATCGTGTCCCATGTCTTGCCTGGGTTATTTAAATAGTCTCTTAATTTTTCTTCCTGCTCCCTACTTCCCCCTAGTCTATTCTAAGCACAGTAGCCAAAATGACCTTTTAAACATGTAAGGCTGATAATTTACTCCTTTAACCTTCTAATGGCTTCTTCTTTCACTTAAAATAAAAGGCAAACTCCCTTTTATGTACTCCCAGAATGGGCTACAGCTCTCTACCTGACTGCATTAGTTATCTCTTGCTGCATAACAAAGTACCCCAAAACTTGGCAGTATAAAATAATTTCAAATAAATATTTATTTATTATTGAACAATTTGGTGGGTCAGGAATCTGGGAACATCTTAGCTGAGTAACTCTGGCTCAGGGTCTCTTATGAGATTCAGGCAAGTTATTAGCCAGGGCTGCAGTTATCTCAAGCCTGTCTTAGACCTGAAGCTTCCACTTGAAAGCTCACTAACATAATTGTTGGCAGCTTCAGTTCCTTGCAAGATGCTGGACTAAGGGCCTCAGTCCCTCACCGTGCCATGTGGTCCTCTCCATAGGGGTTGCTCCCAGCACAGAAGCTGCCTTCTTGCAGTAGAAAGGATTCAAAACAGAGGGAGAGAGACACAGAGAGACACAGAGAAAGACATAGAGAGAGATGCAGGGAGAGAGATAGAGAGAGGCAGAGAGAGATAAAGAGACAGAGAGAAACAGGGACTGAGACAGAGAGAGATGGAGACAGAGAGGCAGAGACAGAGAGAGATAGGGAGAGACAGAGAGGGAGACAGACAGGGAGAGATAGAGAGACTGAGACAGAGACCAAGACAAAGAAAGAGATGAAGACAGAGAGAGAGAGAGAGAGAGAGAGAAAGGATATGCAAGATGGATGCCACAGTCTCAGATGTTACATCTCAACCCTGGTGCCATTTTCTATTTGTTAGAAACAAGTTAATAAGTGTAGCTACACTTAAAGGAAATTATCACACAAAGTTGAAAGTCCCAGGAGTTGGGAATCTGTGGCCATCTTGGAGGCTGCCCACCACAGTGATCTTCATACTCCCCTCTCTGGCTTCTTTTCTGTTCTCTGGGGAAGCCAAACATGCTGTCAGCCCAGAGCTTTTGCCATTGTTTTCCCTTTACCTTGAGCACTTTCAATCCAAATGCCCTTATGGCTTACTCCCTTATTTCCTTTAAATTCTGTTGAAATGTAACCTTCAGAGTCAGACCTTCCCTAATGAAAAAACTTAGAATCACAGGCCTCTACCCTAACATCTTGATATCTTCTATCTTCTCCTCTGCTCAATTTTTCTTATTGTTATCTAACACATTATTTTACTTATTTATATTGTTTACTCTCTAACTCCTCTCACTATAGCAACATCCACTGAACTGTCTCTTAGGCTTTCAAACTTGAATTCCTTTTGTAACCAAATGAGTATGCTATTATAAAGGCAAATCTGACAATCATCACTTCACATCCTAAAACTCTTCAGTGACACTTGATAACTTGACACAGTTGTCCTGTGGCATGAGACCAAGCTAGGTTTGATACTGACTGACCTCTAGAAAGACATTTAGAAATAAATGGACTATGTAGCAGATAATGTTGGTTTTCTACTTATACCCCTATACTCCAGATATTTCAACTCCAACCATTTTTGAAAAAGTAGTCCACATCCCCAAACATACTAGCAGTCTTCCTACAAGAGTGAGACAAATTGGAGTATAAATACTAAGACTCTCTTGCCGTGGTGAAAAAACTATGAGGTGCTACTCTATGTTATTTCCAAGTTTTCCTACATGATTAGGCTCAGTCACTCACAGCAGTAGTTAGCTTGTTAACACACCTTTTATTGGTTGCCTTCCATTCTTTGTATTACTTTTTCACTCCCCTACTGGTGTTTCCTGCACCTCCTAAATAAAAAACTTACATTCAAATTCTGTCTCAATATTTGCTTAAGGGAGAACCCTAACCAAATAGGGTGCTGGGAGTGTCATTACAACTGGGTATCAGGAGGCCAGGTAGCTAAATGTCTTGCAATGCATGGGACAGCACAATCCATAATGAATTGTTCCTCTCAAAATGTCAGTAATACAGTCTCCCTCCTTGTTATGGCAAACAAGACCTATCACTATTTTTGATTTTCCTCCCTAGTCTCATTTCAAACTTGGCTTGTTATGTTCAATTCTTTATTTTACCTTTGGATGTCATTTTTGTTTGTTTTTAGATCCTAATTCTGTCATTCCAGATTAAATTCAGAGTAGCAAAAAGAATAAAGAATCACTTACACCTACGTAGTATAATTCCTAGATTTGTTCCTGGGAATGGTCCTCCAGGTCCACCCTGGTGACTCACATGAGGTCTCTGAGGAAATCTAAACATCTAGGGCTCCTTAAGGGTGCCACTGAGTCTGGCAATCAGCCTTTCATAGTTGCTCTGGAATGAAATGCAATTTATCTAGTTTTACACAACATGGTTTTTCAAGTGGCAGAAAAGCTTCACCATCAGCTACATCATTATTGTAGAGTTACAGCCAATTACTGATTCACTCAATCAAATTATGTTATTCTTCACTAATGCTTCATTTTATTTTACTTAATTTTACTACTGGAAGGTTAGGTAATAGAATGGTGCCCATGGCTTTTTTTCACTCAATCAAACTTTATGATCTTTTAATATCTCCTCAGTCAGAATGACTGAGATTGTTCCTGTCTTGACTTATGATAAGCATGGAGTAAGAATTAGAGTGCTGGAGAGCACCTTGAGTTTTACCTAGCTCCATTCCTTGTTTCCTGTTAACTCTTCCGGATAGAGAGTTGTCTTAATTCTTGTCAAAGATCTATAATGATTAATATGAAACTACTTCCTTTAGTAGTTGACCCTTGCACCTAACCCAGCATTAACAACTAGTTATTACAGTACCTAGTATGTAGTAGGCACTTACAAACATTTTCTGAGTAAAGATTGAATAAATAAAATGTTCAAGCAAAGTTTAAATTTAGGTCCCTTTTATCTTTCTTGGACTTCAGCAAGAAAAAACAGCTCAACATTTTTGTCAAAGTCCTTTATCTTGTTTGAAGAGAGCCTTAACTAAAGTAGTCTTTTCTCTTAATAAGATGACTTTTAAACATTTCAATGGGAGCACTTGTTTTGTTTTTAATTTTTTATGGTAATTCTTATTACTAGTCTTTATATTTCATGCTGGGAGAAACACTGAATACAATAAGCTGAAAAGGCTGCCATGAATGGAGTAAGGAAGAAGAAATAAGAACATTACTAAACTTAGATGTCATAATTTAAATGGATAAATTTTAAGGTACCTCCATAAAATAAAACTAATAATTAGAAGAACAGCACTGTCTGTTTCTCATTAACATTCAATTTAGTAAACATTTATTAACATCTTTCCAATGTGTTTCGGACATATTTAAAGAAGACTTATGCAAGTTGTGCTTTTGAGGAGCTGGTAGTTTCAAAGGTATTCTTCTTTATCAATAATTTCTTAATTCATTAAGAAATCAATTTTGATTTAGTATAATCCAAGGAGACTTTTGCAGTAAACACTAATTCCCAATGTTTAAATGCCTTAGGACTTTGAATCAAGAGGCAAAGACAGAGAGAGAAGTGTGAAATTTTTTTAACTAAGAGTTTCCATTCAATTTACACTGCCTCTTTTCATTTCCTATTTCATTTTTTTCCCTAAATACTATCAAACATTTATGCTGGGTTCCAAAGAAGTTCATAAAAACTTTGTATGTAAATGGAATTCCCAGTATAGCAGAGTAAATGCTTTATAACTTTTTCCTTTAACATATTTTCACTGCCACTTACACTCAATTAAGTCACCTTTTATGTGTCTTTTTTCAGCCATTTTAAAAAAGACAGGCTACACTTTTTTATAAGTTATAACAACCATTCTTAGATAACACGTTAAAAGGTTCTGAACAAAATTCCAGTGTGGTGGTGGTAGACAAGTAGTTCCAACATTAGGTGTGTGTCCCAAAATTCAACTTAATTCTGACACTATTTACCCAGAGATAACATCAGATTTCATGGGATAAGGACTTGGTCCCACAAGACAGCCCTCCATTTCAGATGCCAAACACAAGCCTAGGCTGTTACCTATGATTCTGACCAACCGGCTACAGTTGGGAGGTTATCATGCTCACCTTCCCATGTTCAATTAACTGGCTAGCATGGTTCAGGGAACTCGGGGAGCTTGCTTATTCTCTGGATGAGTAACTGATCACAGTGCAGCTGCAGGTTCATACATACCATGGATGGTGTCAAAGGAACTCTAATAGAGCCTGGGGTATTTGCTACAAATAAATAATAAAGATTTCTTCAAGGGTCTACGGGTTTGTAAACTGAAAACACAGCTAGGCAAAAACTCAGAAGTGTTCCAAAGGAGAAAAAAAAGTTAAGAGTTCTTATGGTAGAAAGGGCATTCTTGAAAAGAATCAGTCCTGCATACTTAGCCTGAGGACTGGTCAAGCACGGTTATCAGACAGATACCAGATGGTCTGGATGATTGATGCCAGCTAGATGTCAGATGATCTGGATATGTGAACATTTATTCCTTAGTCCTTTAGGGAGTAATTGGATGGTTATCTGGAGTTCCATCGATATCCAAGCACTGAAGTGTCCTTTGGAATGTTTAAAAGTTTAGTTCCCAGGCTAGATAAAAAATAGGTAGAATTGTTTTCTCATGCCTCAACCTAGTTGATTTTAGTAATTTAGCAGGTTTACTACAGTGACTACATTTTATTTCTTTACTCTATTCCTCAGTGACTAGGCAGTGATCCAGGGATCAAAGATTCTTCATCCCACTCCCTTTTAAACATTTCTTTTAATAAACACATTTCCATGATTCAAGGCTGTTCTAGCAAATTCCATTTCTCTAATACCAAATAAAGATCTGGTCACCAATTTCAATATGTGGAGGAAGGGTTTTCTCATACCACCAAGCAATTCTTGGACACCAGCCGGGTGTCCTACAATTCAACTCAATGCTGACGCAATCTACCTGGTGATAATATCAGATTCCACAGTTAAGGGCTCAGTTCTTTAAGACTGCTTTCCCTACCTCAGCCTCAGACTCTTGTCTCCAGTCCAGGTTGTCCCCAGTGTTTTTGACCAAACTGTTATAGATTGGAGTTTCCAGTGGCCTCTGCCTTGGGTTTGATCATTTTGCTAGAGCAGCTTACAGAACTCAAAAAAACTATTTCTTAGATGACAAGGTTATTATAAGTGGTATAACTCAGAAACAGCCTGATGGGAGAGATGCATAGGGCCAGTATGCGGAAATGGTGCAAGGCTTCCATCCATGTTCTTTTCTCCATGTACACCATTCTCCTCAAATCTCCAAGTGCTCACTTGAAAGTTCCCTGAATGTGTCCTTTGGGTTTTCATGTAGACTTCATTACCAAGGCTTAATTGATGAAACCATTGGCTATTGCTGACTGATTCAAATTCCATGCCCTCTCCCTTTTTCAGAAATCAGGGGGTGGAACTGAAAAATTCCAAACTTCCATTTGTGGTTGGTTCTCCTGGCAACCACACCCGTCCTTGAGTGCTTTCCACAAGTCATCTCATTAACCCAGTTGTGGTGGAAAGGGGTTTATTATTAATAACAAAACACCCACTTTACCTTTATGGCTCTGAAGCTATTTCAGAAACTAGGAAAAATAAGCCAAATATCATGATAAAAAATGCTCCCACTGCCCTTACTAGTCAGGAAACTTTAAGGATTTTGGGAGCTGTGAACCCAGAACTGTGGATGAAGACCAAATGTATGTGAGAAATGTATTTTGGTCACCTGAATGACTAAAAATATATTTATTATAAATGATAATATTACATACATTTAAGGAGAAATGCAAAATTCAAACATTTTAAAGTATTTATTTCCATATTTTAGATCAAACTTATTTTAACTGGCTTCATGTGTCAATGTAAGAAACATTCAAACCTGTAGAGAATGTGAGTTTATTTGAGCTAAACTGACAAGAACTTCGGGGAAGCAAAATCTCAACAGATTTAGAAATACTCTGGAAAATGACAGTTTTGCACCTTACTTTATGCATTACAATCAAAGAAGAAGGCCTAAGGGGGCTACATGAAATCCCTTGGTGATAAGTTAGAGAGGCAGGATAAAGCAAAGTGGGGAAACCTCTGGGATTGGATAAAAAAATAAAATGATAGACACATACTTCCCTTACACAAATGGGTACAGGATAGTTAACAGTCAACAATTAACATGATAACAATAACAATGAGAGAATTTGTGGTCTCCCTCTGGTGCGGTGCCTATGCTTTGAGAAGTCCATAAAAAGGAAAGGTGACATTCCGAAAATATGTTATCTTAGATGTAGATGTAAAGAGATAACAGATAGGCTGATTTAAGGTAAAAGATGACCTTTGTTGGGGAAAAATACTGGCCTAGGACATGACTACCCATCCTGAACTACTTTTAGTTAGGAAGTTTCAATTTCAGATCATCCTGATACCGAGTAATCTGACCAGATCGCCAGGGAGGAGTAGGAAGGGGCCATAGCAGGGGGTTGCCCAAGGCCATGGTTAACAGCCTAGGACAGGATTGGCTGAGAAGTGAATGCCTCCAGAGTGCATGGAATCATGGATGAGAAGATTTGGAATAAAAGAAGGGCTCTCAGATGGGCTCTCTTTGGCTCTTGGGCTCTCTTCTTCCTCAGGGATGCCTGGATGATCTTGCTGCAGCTGCCTGCATTTACCAATGGATGGCATTTTCGATGGGAAGGAACTCCGGGCAAAGCCTGTGACTGGGTTGGCCTGGCAGAGGGTGGCAGTGTTATTCTCTGGGTGCTCTAGAGGGAACAGACTCTGAGGCAGAAGCCTGCCATTCTTCCAAAATTGTGTAGCTGTTGTATCTTATGTTGTTTCAGTTTGTGAACTAACCGTATAGAAATAAGATAATTAAAACTAACGGGAGGGAATGATAGGAGAACTCAGGGGTTAAAGAGTTTAGCCTTAATTGAGAGGCCTAAGTGACTACTATATTTTGCTGTGTAAAATGTGCACTTTTTGCTCAAACTTTTGAGGGAAAAATAAGAATGTACATTATACGTAGGTAGTATGAATTCTGTATCTATATAAATGTTTTTAATTATTTTATTTATTCTTATGTGTTAAAAGTGTGACTCTAGAAAGCAAAAACAATATCTGTATGCAGATTAATGCCCTGGAATATGATAATCGATTTTGTTTCTAAATGTAAATAAACAATTGAATTAAAAAATTAAAATAAAAGATTTTTTCCTGAAAGTTTGGGCCAGAAACATGGGTGTACATTATACACAGGAGCACATCAAGTACAGGAGCGTGTTATACACAGCAAAATACGGTAATTCATGTGGAAAGCTGCTATTCCAAGATTGTGAAGCTTTTGAATAAAGACTCCTTTCCTTTATCACCAAAACTTTGCCTCTGGAATTTTGTCTAGATGGTAGCGGTGGGCAGCAGGCCCCCAATTGCTGTTCAGTAACAATCCTATGTGGTTACTTTAGGCCTCTTAAGTTTGTAAGTCCACCACACAGGTCTCCCTTAAGCATATCAGGTTTTGCATTTGGCCTCTTTTCTTCCATACAAGCAACAATATTGTTTACTTGAAATTTTTTTGCTTAATTTAAATATATGAGCTTTCCCCTGCAAAAGAGTTTTAGGGATTTTTTTCAGGAGTGACTTAGAAGATAGATAACATTAAAGGAAATTTTCAGTAATATTCTTAGTATATCAAGAAACAGTAGTAATATTTGGTTCAATTTATGCCTTAGTTGATTCAAATTCATGCTAATTATAAATGAAAGGGAAATCTGGCTTCATCAGGAGGTAGACCATAGTTTTTAATGAATGATCATAGTTTTCAGATTTTAGAAAGAATGAAAAAGTGATTTTTTCCACCACCTTAAGACTTTAGCTTTTTGGGAACAAGGACTGTGTCTTAGTCCCCATTTGCTCAGAAAATAGAGAGGGCAGAGACGGGGTCAAGGGAAAGCATTTGCTCTCTATTTAATTGTGAGACAATTAAGGACAAGAAACTTTTCTGAGATTATAACCAGACAGGGTCATAATCTCAGTTTTTCTACATCCTCATGGATTACATTTTGCTCTCTTAAGCTGCTTCCTAACAGAACTAATGTTTTCCTAATGTTTTTTCTGATAGTGTTTCTTCTTAGGTAAACTCATTGTCCCATTTTTTTTCTTGGTCAATGGATGGATAGAACTTAGTTCCAAGTTTCTGTCTTCTTCTTCCTTGGGGAAATATTTGAAGGAAACTTCTGACTTCTACATCTTTCTTCACTCCTAGGGAGGAAGTCTGATGAATCTGATTGTGATTTGTGAGGAGTTACTGGGTTATTGTGCCTAAAAGCAGGAGCTGTGCTCCTCATTGTTTCTTTCACTCTGCACTCATGCTTTGCAGGGTCTCATCTGCCTCCAACTCCCTTGTGATGAACACGCCTGGCAAGAACTGCCCCCCACCTCCTCAGGGCATCAGGGCAACCTACCATTATTTCTCCGTTTCAGCCCTGCCACCTCTCGCTGAGTAGGTAAGTTGGTGAGTAAGTAAGTCTCCAAATAAGGAGGGGCAGGGTGGAGAAGGGGAGGATAGGAAACCTCTGTCAGGAGCCAACTTTTTCTAACAGTTTTCTAGAACAGGGTTTTTTGTGCCCCAATCCAAATATAATATGCTGCATTGGACTCTCATTCAGTAGTTATCCTTGTTTGAGTGCTCTATCAACAGTCAATGCTGGAAAAAAGGGAGTGACAAAAGATAAGCTCCTCCAACATAACAGTTATGACTATGTCAGAAGAGTTATATGTTGTTGTTTTTAGCAACTTTGCAGTATGGACAACTTCACCATCTACAAAAACAGAACACTTTTGATAAATCCCCATGTACTCATTCACAAACCCAACAACCATTAACTGATGTCCAATATTTCTCCATCTGTACATTTAAGAGTTTTTTAAACCATTAAAAAGCTTATTTTTTCTAAATGACAAGTGTAGCTTTCACTTTCTTAGGCCACACGGCCTAAAGTGGATGACAGTTAAAGCTTGGGGGTGGCAATAACATCACACAAAAATAACATCAGTGTGACTCTGCTCCTCTTTGCTTCCAATTCAACAGCAGCAATGGGATTCCAAGACCCCCCTAACTCCTTCCTTTCTCTGAGATGATCTAGGAGGTTCAAGTGTTGTTTTTTCTTACCATGGCAAAGATGTTCTTCTGCCACTCAAGACTTTGAGGGACAATTGC
Organism: Mormoops blainvillei; assembly: GCA_004026545.1. Classification (NCBI taxonomy): domain Eukaryota; kingdom Metazoa; phylum Chordata; class Mammalia; order Chiroptera; family Mormoopidae; genus Mormoops; species Mormoops blainvillei. Next base: position 861,563 of record PVJD01000024.1, on the reverse strand, counting down.
TGCTGCTGGAATCAGCATAGGTCTTTTTTAAAGACTTAGTTTTTTAGACTCACAGCAAAATTGATAGGAAGGTATACATATTTTCTATATAGAGAGTTCCCATATACACCTGCATAGCTTACCACATTATCAACATCCCCTACCAGAGCAGCATATATGTTCAAACTGATGAACCTATATTGACACATAATAATTACTCCAAGTCCATATTTATGCGAGGGTTCACACATGGTGTATATTTTATGGGTTCGTGTAAATATATGATATGTATCTACCATTCTAATATCATACAGAGTATTTTCACTGCCATAAAAATCCTCTTTACTCTTCATATTCATTCCCTTTTCTCCTTCAACCCTTGGCAACCATTGATTTTTTACTGTCATCATCATTTTGCCTTTTCCAGAATGCCATTCAGTACATATGAAATAATATGGAATGTGACCATTTCAGATTGGCTTCTTTCACTTGTAATATGCATTACATCATGTCTTTAGTAAGGTTCTTCCATGCCTTTTCACAGCTTGAAAGCCCATTTCCTTTTAGCACTGAATAGTAGTATTTCATTGTGTGTGTATACCATAGTTTATTTTTCCATTGACTTGTTGGTTGACATCTGGGTTGCTTCCACATTTTGGCAATTATAAATAAAGTTGCAACAAAAATCTATGTGGTGGTTTTTGTGTGGACATAAGTCTTCAACTTATTTAGACAAATACTAAAGAGTGTGATTGCTGGATTGTATGGTAAGAGTATATGGGCATCTGACCCTGTACACAAACATCAGACTCCTGGAGGATGAGGAGCTGCCAACACCAAGGGCAGACAGCTATCCCAAGACATCAACAGGCTTGTAAATCTCTACAGGTTGATACTGAATTCAGAAACCATTTTGTTTGATTGTCTTTATCTGTTCACTAATCATATTCATCAAAATAATGGTTATACATGGTCTTCAGATTTTTCTGTATGATCCAGATGTTTATGATTACTGATCATGTATAAGATAACTGTTAATACTCTCTTCTTATGGCTTATTGTAAATGTTATACTAGATATAAAATATAGAAAAATGAGACAGATGGCAAAAATCATGATAGTTAGTTCACAGGGTAGAAATCATACAGAGTGTGGGTTTGTTTGTTTGTTTTTGTTTGCAATGAAGGTCATAATACCTGACTGCCTTTTATTTACCTACCCTTCCCTTCTGGAAAAAATTCAGCCTCAAGTCACATCCATGGTTATGGAATTTCCCTTCTCCCAATGGTCCACCTTTAAACAACACAATGCTGATACTGAGACTTCCTAGGAATGAGCCTTTCTAATGCTGTGAGAACACACTATCTGACCAAAACGTGGGTCATCAATGGACCCTTTAGTTTGATTCATGACCAAAAGGGAAAATTGTGGACAAGAAGGAGGGGTCTATGGAAAGTAACCTTGCAGTGTAACGTGATCATAAATTCCTAACTGAGCAAGTCAAGTGCGTAGTCATGTCCCAGGCATACAACTTCATAATAAAGGGTATATCTTTGCTTTAAGCAAGCCCTGTCCATTGTTTTTGTGCATGTAGGTTAACACATCTTCTAAATAAGACTGTAACCGCTGTCAGGAGAGCACATAATCTTGTTAACGATCCTGTAATCCAATCCCTGCCTTGCTTTCCCCCACTCACATGTAATTTGTGTTTTCTTCCTACTCTCAAATGCATAAAAGAAGCTGCAAAATAATTGTTTTCCAGAGCATTTGATTTTTTAAAAAAGATTTTATTTATTGACTTTTAGAGAGAGAGGGAGGGAGGGAGAAGGAGAGGAAGAGAAACAGCAATGGGCAAGAGATACATTGACACATAGTGGGAATGCCTTTTGCACGTCCCCAACCTGGGACCTGGTCTGAAACTTGGGCTTGTGCCCTGACCGGGAATCCAACTGGTGACCTTTCAGTTTGCAGGTGGGCGCTCAATCCACTGAGCCACACCAGCCAGGGCAGCATTTGAGATCTCGCCTCCTGGCAACTGTCATCAGTTTTGGCTCAGATAAACTCTTATAAAAATTCCCTACAGTTATAAATTGTTTCTTACATTGACACATATAATAGGGGAAGTTCTATAATCTTTCTGTGGAGAATGTTTTTCTAAGTTGCTAGAGAACTGTTGGCAGCTCAAAAGAAAAGAGCCTAAGGGTAGATTTGGGGAGGCTGGATTTAGATAGAAAGGTTATTAGATGATTAGGATGGAGAATGTAAAAAGAAGCTGGGTAAAGTTTTCTGAGGAAATAGAATTCTCTTGGGTGGACAGAGAAATCATTTGGGAGAGGATAAAGTCTTTCTTATCCAGAATTTATAACATGGTAGCCATTGATACTCATATTATTTATTATTTCTCACACCTATAAAAGAAAGAATGTCAGATTGTTACCTGACTAAAGGGTCCACGTTTCTGCGTGTATCAAACCCCAATCAAACTTAAACAGGAGTTTGCAGTCAAGGAAATAAGGGGTTATTAATTGAGGAAATGGTACCAAGCCTGGAGACACAGGTGAGCTAGTGCTCTAAAATCTGGCTCCCTGTGGCTTTCAGGGTATAGATTATATAGGAGGAAAATTACTAATCATGGTGACTAAAGGAGTTGGGTCATGGGATCTACCAATTGGTTGGGGCCAGGGTAGGGAGTAGTTGATCCTTGTGTAAGATCGTGATGTCAGCCATGATGTTGTTCTCTCTGTTTTCATGAGGGTGTGTTTTGTAGGGTCATTCCACTTTCATGAGCCTGGGTTGAAACACAACTGAAGTCAACAACTGATTGAAACTCTTTTTCTGTGGTCCACAGACCTGAGGCTTTGCTCTTAAGACAGTTTGATGCTGACCAGAATCTGATGTCCTAAGGGCTCAAAGACTAAGGAAAGGAGTGGACCAACAGAAAAGGGAAAGGGGCATATTAAAGAAACTGAATTTTGCACAGTTACACATTTTCTAGAAAAGTTGGCTCAAAAGGAGGTTAAGTAAATTGTGTAAAAGGTACTTAGAAAATAATGGCAGAGTCAGGGATAAAACTGAACTGTGGTTGAGAGTAACATCCATGCTCTTTCCATTTCCTAAAGTAATCCTGCATTAATTATTGCATGCCTACAATATGCCCAAGTCTGGATCAGGGGGTATGTTTCAATAGAGGCTGCTAAGCTGCCTTCAACAAAGACAGTAATGGTTTACATTTCCACTTACACTACAAAAAAGTGCTTGATTCTCAAGCCCATTCTCCAAACTGAATAGCCAATATGGAATTCTTCAAAATTTTATGGGTGTAAGTGGTATCTTATTTTAATTTCTATTATATTGAACATCTCTTTGAATGGGTGTTTTACAATTTTTTATTTATTTTTCTCTAAATCACTTTGTCATACATTAAATTGGGTCTCAAAATGACATGTTTAAGTCTTGACTTTGGGCTTCTGTGGATTTGACCTTATTTGAAAATAGGGTCTTTGTAGATGTAATCAAGTTAAGATGAGGTCAAAGGGAATGGCACAGACCCTAAATCTAAAGTGACTGGTGTCCTTATACAAAGAAGGAGATTTGGATGTAAAGACACATAGTGGGAATGCCTCATGATGATGGGCAGAGGTTGGAGGGATGCATCTCCAAGTCAAGGAGCCCCAAGGATTTCTGTTAAGTACCGGAAGCTAGGAAGAGTCAAGCAAAGATCCTCTCCTAGGGCCTTCCAATAGAGCATGGCCCTGCTGACACCTTGATTTCAGATTTCTATCTTCCTGTGAGAGCACTCATTTATTTTAAGCCATCACTTTTGTGGCATTTTAGTAAGGCAATCCTAGGAGATTAATACATCATTCCACACAAAGGTCGTTTGACTCTAATTTTAGGTTTAGTAATAATCTGTGGTGCAGATGGAGACAACACTAGGTTTTTAAAAATAATTTTTTAAATTAATATGGATAAATATAATCCCACACTGTGAGGAAGCTCAAGCTGGCCACAAAGAGAGGTTGCATGGAGAGAGAGAAACGTCAAATCAGGCTCAAGAATGCTAGTCACACCAACGCAGGCATGAAACATGTGAGTGAGGAAACCATCATGGGCTTTGAGTGAAGCCCAGTCATGCCCTCAGATGATTCCAGCCCCAGATACTGTTTGACTACAACCAGAAGAGTGATTTTAAGCGACAACTTCCCATCTGAGCCCAGTCAACCCATAGAACTATAAGTGAAAATAATATTTTTTTTGTTTGTTTAAGCTACCACATTTTGGGAACTCTGAAGATGGGGTGTAGTGAACAGACCCCAGGGAGGGTCAGTAATTTTCACCTCCTGGTACTTATGTCTTTATGTGCTCCTTTCCCATTGAGGGAAAATGGGATCTGTGACTTGCTCCTAATCAACAGAATATGGCAAAGATGATGGGCTATCACTCCCTTGTTAGGTTATGTTCTGTAAGACTCTGTCTTAGCATATTGGAGTGAGAGATTCTCCTCACCGGTTTGATGAAGTGAAAAGCCATGTTGAGGAAGCCACAAAGCAAGGAACTTCGGGCAGTCTCTAGGACCCGAGGGTGGCTGGCTTCTGACAGCCAGCAAAATGCCAATAACCTCAGTCATACATCCAGAAGGATATGAATTCTGCGATCATATGAATTCTGCGTTACATTGAATTAGCTCTTTTATCTCAACAAATATTAGGGCAACTAAAAAATAGAAAATTAAAAAAACAAAAGATGTGGAGGCAACATGACTTTAGGCACACATGCTCTACTAAGATAGAGTATACACAGGGCCCAGAACTCATGCTTCTTATACTCATTTGCTTGAAGAAAGAGAGCTCTTAGGTGGAAAATTGTGAGTGAGGATATGAGAAATACATGTGTTCATTTATTTTGAATACTCTTTCCCTTTTCTAAAAATATGGTCTAAAAAACTTGCCATAATATGCTTTCATTTAGTAGAATGATATAATCCTAAATTTAGGTGACAAATTTCAGAAAGTCATTACAAACTCTAGAGCTATCTCATCACCTTGTAATTTTGTTTCTAAACCTCTGCTGCTTTTGCCATAAATCCTGGGAAGGGGAACTTATACAATTTAATTTTATTCCAAAGAGAAACATAGTGGAAAAGTGGGGATCTAAGTGGTTTCATCTCCAATGAAGTTGGATTTCATTAGATTTTACATAAAAACTTACTACTTCTATCTTGATTATTTGCTGAATTGGCAAGCTGATATAAATTCTGAAGTGGAGGGAAAGTGAAAAGGAAATGGTCTCTATTTCTCCCCTGTATGTTTTCCATGTTACAATGTTTCTTTCTCAATCATACTTAAGCAAACAAGTAGCCATTTCCTTCAATGTTGGTTAAGAGCCCTCAATTTGGAGCCTGTGTCTTGTGGGTACTGCCATCTCAGAGTTTTGAGTGGGACACAAGAAACCAAGGTAGGCATTTCAAGTAGAAAGGGATTTAGTGTGAGAAATTCTGTTTACAAACTCTTTGCAAGGAAACAGTTCAGCAGTTTTTTAGAAAACTAAACCTGCAATTGTCCCAGCAATTATACTCGGGCAAAATGAAAACTATGGTCACACAAAAATACTGAACGTGAATGTTCATAGCAGCTTATTTGTAGAAGTCCCAAATTGGAAACAACCCAGATATCCTTCAATGGGTGAATGGCTAAACAAACTATGGTACATCCACACCGTGGAATACTATTCAGCAGTAAAAACAAATGACCTATATCAACTCGAATGGTTCTCTAGGAAACACAAGCTGAGTAAAAAAAGCCAACTCCAAAAGATTGAAAGCTGTACCATACCATTTGTAACATTTTTTGAAGTGACACAACTTTAGAAGTATAGAACAGATTAGTGATTTTCAAGGATAAGAGATGGGGTTGTAAAAAGGTAACATGAAGCATTCTTGTGTTGTCAGAACTATTTAGTATTTTGACTTTGGGAGTAGATGAACAAACCTACACATATGATAAAACAGTATAGAACTAAACAGACACATACATGCACAAATGAGTACAAGTAAAACTGGGGAAATCTGAATACAATTGGTGAATTGTATCAATGTCAATATCCTGCTTGTGTTATTGCACTATAGTTTTAGTTTTAAAGGGGACCTAGAATATCACTGTTATTTCTTACAAATATATTTGAACTGACAATTATCTCAATAAAAACTATAGTTAAAAAATGTAAGAAGTGGAGGAACAGAAGCATGGGCTGTTGATGTCAAGGGCATACCTCAAAGGCAACCATATAGCACTAAGCCAGAATTTAGGGAACTGCTGCTGCCCCCCCTCCAGCTGGCTCCATACTCATGAAACTTGTGACTAGACCCAGACTTGGAGTTTAGTAGGCAAAAACTCTCAGGTAAGTCTGATAAAAAGTGAAAAATATGGCTTCTGTTTCAATTTCACCTGCCAGACCGAGGAGGAACATGTTTGACGGGCAGAACTCAGTTTGCTTCCAGAACACTGGATGCAAAATGATCTGGGAAATGTGGGTTTTAGCACTTTAATTTTTCCAAATAGAATATAGAATGGAAATTGAAAGAGCTAATCATGATATTTACCATAACCAGTCACTAGCAATGTGACACTGGGCAAGTTTACTCATCTTTCTGATTCTCAATTTCTATATAATAGGGATTGTTATCATACTTACCTCATAGAATTAAATAAGATATGGCATATCTTACATGGTCACTCAATACATACTAACCATTGTCATTGGTTTTCCAAACAGAGGTATGGTGAAAGAAGATTAGCAAATGCTCTCAGAGAAATGCTGGCTGGCCAAGAAATGTCACCTGAATTTAACAATGTTTTGCAGGATGTGATTAAAATTATCAACCATATTAAAGTACACACCTTTAACTCACGTCTCTTCACGCAGCTCTGTTAGGAGATGAACGCAGAGCACATACATCTTCTCTAATACACAGAAGTGAGATGGCTTTCTAAAGGTAGATCACTAGCCGGAGTTTTTGGGTTATGAGAACTGCTCCAGAGATTTCTTTTAGAAAATAAGTTGCCACTGGCAGCACATTTCAATGACATAAAATGGGTCACAAAACGTGCTTACTTGTGTGACATATTCAGCCTGTTCAATGTGCTCAATGTGACCTGTGTTCAGGTCAGCAGATAAAGTGGCTGCATTCAAAGCCAAACTGGGATTATGGGGGTGACAAGTGAACACTGGGCTTTTTGACATATTTCAAACATTAGCAAAGATTTTGAAAGGGGCTGAACCAGGGCCTTCTTTCTCTCAGCTGGTGCGTGATCATCCATCTCAGCTTTCAAAAGAGTTTGAACATTACTTCCTGACCACAAAGGAGCCCTGAATTGGGAAGGAATGGATCCACAACCCATTTGTGAATAAGCCAGGTGAATCGACTTTCCGTGCTAGAAGAGGATCAACTGCTTGAGATGGCAAATGACGGTGGCCTTAGAAGTACATTTGAGACAACTTCAAATCTCCATGTTCTACATTAAAATCCATTAAAAGGCAGAATATCCTGAGATTTCCACAAAAGCAACTGAAAACCCTGCTTCCATTTCCAACATCCTATCTTTGTGAAGCAAAGTTTTCCGCAGTGATAGCAACCAAAACGAGATTATAGAGTAATCTGGACATAAGCAACACACTTTGGGTGTCACTGTCTCCCATCACCCCCAGATGGGACCATATAGTTGCAGGAAAACAAACTCAGAACTCCCACTGATTCTGCATGATGGTGAGTTATATAATTATTTCATTACATATTACAATCATATTATTACAGTAATAATAATAGGAATAAAGTGCACAACAAATGTAATGTGCTTGAATCATCCCCAAACCATCCCGTCACCCCGCCCCCTGCCAGCCTCCTTCCGTGGAAAAATTATCTCCCACAAAACCAGTTCCTGGTGCTAAAAAGGTTGGGGACAGCTGGTTTAAGCCACCTATTTCAAGGTATTTTGTTTCAGCAGCCTGAGTTATCTACAGTTCACTTTTATCCATTAAGAGAAATTGGGAGTCTGTGGCCTTGTCCTTGTCTTCATATTTTCGTCATGCTTAAATCAGGTCCCTTTCTGCCCACCTCTCCCCCTCAAATAACCAAACAAGAAAAACCCATCTTTACCTCTAGCTGCCTGTTATGAATTAAATTCTCTGCCCACCGCACCCCCCCACCCCATTCATATGTTGAAGTCCTAACTCCCAATAACTCAGAAAGTGACTACTGGGAGATAGGGTTCTTAAAGAGGTAATTAAGGTAAACATGAGGATATAGGGTGGGATCTAATCTAATCTGACTGGTGTCCTTATAAGAAGAGGAAATTTAGATGTAGATATATATAGGCAATACCATGTAAACATGAATATGGCCATTTATAAGACAAAAAGATAGGCCTTAAGAGAAATCGATCCTGACCTTGGACTTTCAGAACTGTAAGGAAGTAAATTCCTGTGGGTTTAAGCCTCCCAGTCTACGCATGTTGTTCTGACAGCCCTAGCAAACCAATATACCGTCCTACCATCTTTCTTTAGAAAAGTTTTTTAGAGAAATGCCATTTATTTTTCAACTTCCACTGTATCTCTGAACTACTGTTTCCCTCAATATTTTGTAATTATTGTACTTACAGGCCATGCAATATTATCAATTTTCTTTTTATGTGTCTTCTACTGTCACCCTTCCTACTAGGATAGGTAAATGTCCAGTGTTCAGTAGTGTGATAGGAAGTCTCACAGTTGCAGGATAAACTTGGCATATACTCCCCGAGTATCCCATCTTTTCAGAAATTTTTGGGAAAATGTTAAATAATTTATCTGCAAATTAATTCAAATCATTTTTTATTAAATCAAAAAATAAGTTAAGATAATCTAGTAGATTTCAAAAACATTACTTGCTTCCAGTGAGTTGCCCTAAATGAAAGTGTTTACTCTCCTCTAAGATAGGGCCTTTTCATTTATCACTCCTAGGCAGCCTTCTGTTACTACATGTAATACTTATTCAGTCATTCTCTGTATAGAACGGACAGAGGAGAGGCAAGCTGTGAAACCAGAGACAAGCCTATCTATACAGCTAAGGAGTATTCTTGCAAGGCTGAGGGGACAGAGATTTTTAATTTAATCCTGAGATTTGTCTGATTTTTCGATTTAAGGTCTGATGGGTATGCTAGTTTAAGCATTCTCCTAGTTACTTAATTTGCGATTTGAAGCAACGACTTTATGTGTCCTAAGCAGAATAGTGCAGATAAGGAAGTTTCTGTCTCTTCCCTGGCTCAACCGCTCAGGTACACACACCTGCTATTCTTCCAGGGTCTGACTCACCTTTGCTCTTTTGCCTGATCCATGTGCAGCTGCCACTTGGAAGCCAAATTCAATACACGTCAAGCTAGGACCCCACCTTACATTTGTATTACTTTTTTTTTTTTTTGGAAGTTGGTTACCTTCAGGTTTATTGACCAATGTAGCCTTTTCAACATTTCCTTATTGTGTATGTGGGTGGACGAGAGACTTTCTCGTGTCTTGTTAGTCCTCTTAACTAGAAGACTTTTAATCCTGTTCCTTGGTACCTCGGGCCTAATTCCAAGCCTGCCGGAAATGTGAAAAGAGCAAGAAAGCTAGGCTAGAGGTGAGGTTAGTTATTCCCCACAATCGTGATCCCCATTCAGGGCCCTTGTAATGCTTAGTGCCCTTCGAGAAACATAAAAGCAGACCCCTCAAAAAAACATTAACAGGTTTCCAGAAATTGTTTATTGACGCCTTTGACCCAGGCCCACAATGCCCATATTTACAACTCTGTGCTTTCTTTTACCAGGAAGGTTTCTCCTAGCACCCTCCTTCGGGTACTTATTAGGATGCTTGGGAGAGGCAGAAGCAGAAGGAGAGGCCAGCGGAATACCGTGGAAAGATGGCGACGTACAGGACCAGCTCATGCCCCGCCTCCTCCAGAGGAGCTAAAATGTAGTACCACTTCCTGTCCTGAGGCTGCGGACCAGCCCTAGCCAGAGGCAGGCCCCGCCCCTTCGGCTCGCCGCCGCGCCCACGTGGCCGACCACAGTGGGCGGGGCCTGCCGCAGGCGCCGCGGGCCTACGCCATGACGCGACGGCCGCCAGGCTGCCGCTGGGCCGCCCAGCCACCAGGTCCGCCTTGGTCCGCCCCCGGCCCTTCCCACCAGACCGCGGGAGTTCCTCAGTCAGATTGTGGCGGCTGGCCACGCGGAGCGCTCTTTCCCTGCAACCCGGACCAGGCGGCTTGCGCGCGGGCACACCCCCACCTCCTTTCCTCCGGCGCCGCTGCCTCAGCGCCGCTGCCTCAGCTCCGCTTGCCTTCGCTCCGCCCTGCCCTCTGCCGCACGCCAGCAGGGATATGGCACACGCGCCGGCAGGCTGCCCTAGCGCTCGGGGCTCCGGGGACGGCGAGATGGGCAAGCCCAGGAAGGTGGCCCTCATCACTGGCATCACGGGCCAGGTGAGTGCGGAGGCGGGGGCCCGAGCTGTGGCCTGCTGCCGCTGGGGCACGTGTGCATCTCTCCCTGCGCTCTGGCTTCCTGCGTTCCTGCTTCCTGCGTTCCAGGAGCAGTCTTCTGGCCGTCCCGGAAGGCGCGCGTTGCCCGAGAGGTCGGAGGCAAGGTGTGGCTTGTGGGGAGTGTGCTAAATGCATTGAATGTTTCTGGTCTTCCCCTCGGGCGTGGGAGCGCGTATTCTGCAGGGGATGTGGTCCTCACACCTGAGCAAGGCTGCCCTCTTTCACCTGTGCTACTGGAGTCCTTGTTTTTACAGGCCCTCTAGGGTGCACTTGGAATTTAGTTCTCTCCGGATCCTAATGCCCTGGGGGGAAAAACATCATTTATTAACGGAGGGAAGAGGACCGTTTATCTGTGTATATGTGGATGGACTCACATTAGGGCTGCTTACTTGCTAATGCTTGGGAAGCAGGGAAGTTTCTTGCTGTTTTGGTTCCACCTCACCAGATTTTGGGATAGAAAAGAGAAAATGCAAAAGTAGTGCTGTAGAGTCACAGACCAGGAAATGCCTTTTTATTTATTTATTTTTTTAAAGCATACCTCACAGAAACTTTAAAGTTTCACGAACTTCTGAGATTCATGTTCACACGTACTAGGGTTCCAAAGAAATGAGTTTCCTGACTGAGGTAATCACGAGAGCAGTCCTGAATGTGGGAACCTGACGTGCAGGCTGAGAACGTGGCCAGTTTGTGACAGTCATCTCTTAGATGCGTTGCAACAGGTAGGGGCTGACCACTGTGTCTTACTGAGCTGTGCTGTTTTTCATTCAGTGGCAATGAAATAATTTTGTCCGTGTATTTTTGTTAAAAAAAATGTGATGGCTATGCCCCTGGAGATCTGGTAATAGCCAATGTTACTCTGTAATAAAGATGACAATAATAGCTAATACATACTGTGCTTATTATGTTGTAGTCACTTGACTAATATTATTAACTCTTTTAGTTTTCACAACTACTCTCTGAGGGGGTATCCCCGCCTTACAGTTGTGGAAACCAAAGCATGAGAGTTTGGTTTGCCTGAAGTCAGACTACTAGGAAGTGTCCAGTTGGGATTCAAACTTTGCTCTCAGAGCTCTCTAGCATGGGAGAGAGGTTGAAATGGGCCAGATGTAGAGTCAAAAAAGATTAGGCAATTTTAAGTACTGGATATCTGATTCATTTCTGGTTATTTCATGCATCCTAGTTTGTTTAAGGTAATGGCAGTATCCAAGTGTTTGAAAACTGGTAGGAGAGGTGGGTAGGTCAAGGATTTGAGGTTGAGAAAGAGAACTCTTTAAATTCAGGCAAGGGCTTACATACTGTCTGTCCTTCCCTAATGCTGAGGACTCTTCTGCAGGTGGTTCCCCTTTTTCCAGTTTCTTAGGCTGGATCTGAAACTCAAATGTTTACTAAGCTTACGTGAGCTCTCGAAGGTAAAGTTTCTCTTCTTTGTTTTTAGTATCATGAAGTTAAGCTATTAATGTAAACCATTGGTACAACTTACACCAATTTAAGCGACCAGCACTGTGAATCAATGAAGTTAGAAATGGAACCTTATTTAGAACTTTGAGCTCTTCTCGTTGGTGCTGAGTGGTGAGTGATGTGCCCCCTACTCTAGTTTGTCTCGTAGTCTGCCAGGGGATTGTCTTCCTTAAGCACATATTCAGCATGCTTAGACCAGACATCTTTGGTTCCCCATATCATTTTCAGCTTTAAACTCCTGCTTGAGTTTCAGTTTCCTTTTAACCTCTGCACCAATCCCACATCCTTCCATCATCCGCCCTCTGCATTGTACCCTTACTTATTGGGTGTTGTGTTGGCTCCTGTAGCCACTGGTACAGTACTGAACTTTGTAGCTGCCACATAAATCCTTGATGAAGGAATTTACTGCACTGCTTTGCATTTATTTTCTAGGACAGTGAGTCCCAACCTGAGTATCAAGGAGCTGTGGAGGACTATGAAGTTAATATGAGGGGTCTGAAAATCCATGCCTTGTCCATTTTAGAAATAATATTGGGTGAGAGATTTCTGAGCTACTCATTCTGTTAAACATTTTATATATCTGCCTAAGAGGCAGGTACAATTCTTATCCTCATTTTACATCTGGCTAAGTAAGGTTAAATATGTTCCCTGAAAGTGCACACCTAATAATGAGTGTCAGAGCTGAGATCTGAATCCAGGAGTTACTTTAAGCCATGTTGTTATACTGCCTCTGTGGTAAGCCACAAACATTAAATTACAGCTCTGTGTGTGTGTGTGTGTGAGTGTGTGTGTGTGTGTGTGTGTGTGAGAGAGAGAGAGAGAGAGACAGAGAGAGAGAGAGAGAGAGAGAGAGAGAGAGATATTTCTAGAGACTAAGATTGTTTTACTCCAAGAACAGGGCTTAAAAGAGGCAGTAACCACTGTTCTGGCCCTTAGGGCTGTCATGGCACTTGTGTTAAGATAGGCTCTTAAATGTGTTGTTAAGCTCCCACATGAGAATGAGTGCAGATAGCCAGGGTGCCCTGTCAGTTCTGCATCGCTAGTGTTTGCTACCAGGACTCATATTTTAGCTTTCTCTCTTCTATCTATTCTTGACATGGTAGTCGTGCATCATTTTCCGAAGTTTTTACTGTACTAAATCATCTTAAAGAAAACCAGCCTCTTGCTTTTCGTTACAGCCTCTGGGCTCTCTGCCATGTCCCCAGATTTCACCTCCATTGTCTAATGATACTTGTTCTTTACTCACCCATGGAAATCTTGCTGTTTTTTTGAATACTGCCACCTTGTACATCATTGGAGCCATTATCTTATGACCAAATGTCTTCACAAGTCTTATTCCTTTTAACTCCACTAAAAGCCTATGCAGGTGCTAATTCTGTTAAAAGCAGCTGTTCCAGGAACTTTATATGTGTTTACGAATATGCAGTTTCTGTTGGCTACAGGTAATTTGCTGTCTTAGTTCTTTGGTTTGTAAACTGCTTTAAGATTAGAAACTCCAAGTGGGCTTTCAAAAATGATCAATTTGCCCATTAACAGAACATGCCTTCACTGTGTGTTTGTATAGTGTGCAAGGCTTGTTTTGATGCTGCTGGGAGTATGAAGATATGTAAGATGTCCTCTCTGCCCATTGGGATCTCACAGTTTTTGAGGAACTTAAGACAGTGCACGTGAAAAGACAGTGCACGTGAAAAAATCAGTATTGTAAAAATATATTAGGCACTGAATGAATGGTTCATTCAATCTCAGGAGTCTGGGAGAAGACACTGGATGCTAGAAATAGCAGGGCCTGTGTTTGGAGTGAACAGGATGCATAGGGATACAGGAAAGGGAGAGTTTTGGGGGACACTGAGGAAAGAAATGGTAAAAACAAAGGAAGTTAAATTATTAAATTATTTATGTCTTTTGCTAATTTCCAAAAGAATTTCGTAGTGGCTTCAGTAAAAAAACACATCACTAGACCATCATCAAAAGAATAAAAGAAACAAGAATCTGCAGTAAAGGCAGCAAAAAATGCAGATAGTATAGCAAAACCCAAAGCTGGGATAGCTGCCGTCAGGTGGGCATAAAAATTCATCTTTGACCTTCCTGACAGTCAAGACAAAGTGGATAGGTGAGTGCAACATTTCATTAGTACTAAATTCTCAGTGGAATAACTGTTAAACAACAGACTCAGAATAATATGATGCACAGTGTGTTCCACAGTTTTTTAAAGAAGGCAGAATCACCCTCTTAGGACACTCCTGTTACTCCGCAATGGATGGTGAAAGCACACTTTTTGTTAGGTGGAGACTTTAGAGAATTAAATAGCTAGTGCTTGTGGATTTTCCCTTTTCTAATATTTATTTCAAGCTGGTATCTGCCAGGAGGGCAGGCAGGTTGGAATTGTAGTTTACTTTATCAGGTGTGTTTAATTGTAAGGTTAATATTGGTGTTTTGCATATGGAAGAATTTGACATGGTGAGGTCCTTCCCACCTGCAGGTAGACCTAGAGTTACCTTAGGAAGTGGTTTAGATGTGGTCAAACATTTAAGCCAAGTACCAGATCAAGGTTCTGGAGTTCTACCTTGATGCCTGGAGGACAAAGCATTTATCTTTAAATAGTTGAGAGTTAGTCATGGTCAAGAGGAGTTAATTTGTCCATGATTGGGAGACAAGTTTTTGCATAGATGAAAAAGATGGACTCTGAGTTATTAAGGTTAGTTTTTTAAGCCATATTACTTTGTTTCAAAATTTTAATTTTGTGGGCTTTTTTTTTTCTTTCTTCACTAATTTCACTGGTTTCTTTTCAGCTTATTCTTGCCGCCGTAAAATAATCCTGTAGTTACTGATGTTTATTGTTTTGCAGAAAACTTGCCTGGAAATTGTAGAAGTCTGTAGAAATGGGAATAAAATGTTATGATGTACTGCTTGTTGGCTGGGTAGTAGTAAGGCATTGTCAGGGGAGAATTGGATAGTATATACCTAACAGATAAATTGCAATTTAGGAGATGAAATTATTTGTTATAATTTAAGATTTAAAGGACTTGGAATATGCCCATTTCAGGGGAAGAAAATAACATGTCCAGTTCTGTGTGATATAGTTCCTACTGTTTTTGTACTCATAGTAACTACTAAACAACAACAACAAAAAAGATATTCCCTTGGTAAACATGTTGTGATTTTATAACTGGAATTGTTACCACTGTTATGTAGAAGAGAAAAGGAGAATGAGAAAGTGTGATTTTCCCCAGGATACGCAGTAGGTTAGTGCCAGAGTTAGGATTAGACCCCAGATTCTTGCCTTTCCATTGTTTTAGGGTTGATCAACACTGTCCTTTACTAACAAAAAGAAAGAGAGACTGTGGTAAGCCAGAAAAATTGGAGTAAAAGACTGTATGTAGTAGTAAAATGTATATTACAGAAATAAAGTTGAATAATAAAAAAATGTACATCTGAATAAGAAATCTATTTCAATATTTAAGGAAAAGGTAACTTTAGAAAAAGTTTAACATCTTATTATAACAAAATATAGGTAGTTTTAAAAGATTGCAAGGCTTGGAGTAATTATATAAGAATCTTTAGTATTTGATATACAAAGGAAAATTAATAAGATTATAGGGACTAAACAAAGAGGTTATTTCTAGATAGCACATTCTTTAGACATGCACTATTCATTCAAGGCCATGTGCTGTCCCTGAGCTGGTAGCTTGTCTCCAGCTCCTCCAGACTTACTGAGCATTACCTTGTCCACTCACGATGTGGAAAAACCTAGTGCTGCATCTCTCCATGTTTGGCTGGACTCCAAGTCTTTTGATCCTGAATGGCTTTCTTTGAGGTATAGAGTTCTGAACTTGGGTATCCTTTGCAGCAGTCTTTTCTGAACCTTTGTTAGATCAAAATATCACTAAACCAGACTTATTTGGCTGTGATTCCATGTAAAGAATTAGGCTTAGGGAGTGAAGCAGAATGTTTGCCTTTAACCAGGATTCCGGATACCTGATAGAGAATTATTGGGGGTGGGGGGGATACAGAAAAAAATTTACTGACATTGATAGAATGATTGTATGTGCCTGGCAATGTGATAAGCATTTTATATTAATTATCTCATTTATCCCCAGGTGGTACATATTTATACTTTTATCAAACAAGAAACTGAGACTTGGAGAACTTCAGACTTGCCTAGCAACCCTTAATGAACTATTATTTTTCTCATGACCTTCTCTCCTTTGTCAAGCCAGACTAGGCCTGTTGGCTAGTTTGTCAACAAACAGCAGAAGTTCTCAAGAAGTAAGTTGCTTTTAAAGGCTGCTAAATATGTGTACTTTGATTAGTGCTTTACCATGCCCATTATGAGATATTGACATCATTAGCTTGTGTGTCAGTAGAAGCCTGGAATAAGGATGGGGAAGGGAGGTGGAAGGCTGTGTTTTCTGAGGCCTGTTGGAGACTCCTGGTGCCTCCTTTCCCCGGCGTTTTTCTCAGCTCTCTGAGGATTTTTACAGTAAGAGATGAAAATGGGTAGAGCGAAGTGCCTTTCTCTGCTCATAAACCACTGTCTCTTCCAGTGCGGGGGTAGATGTCAAGTGCTGTTAGACAATTCATGGGATCCTTAGAAACAGGAAAGTTGCAGGGGCTGCCGCTTGGGTGATGGGTTGTCCGAATGAAAATTGCGACTGGAGAGCTTGCTCAGAACTCTGATGAGCACATGGATAGTCCCAGTTTTCAGTTGGAGAAAGGCTTGTGAGAGGCTGGGATGCTTGATTTTGTGGCCACTACAAATTGTTCTCAAGGACCCTTCTTTTACCTGCACCTTGTTCACTTGCTGTGCCCTTAGATACATTACTTCCTTTCTTTAATGCCACTTTCCTCTCTGTAGGGTGGGGTTTGTCCTTGCTGTTATGGCCCAGATTAGATTTTTTTTAGGAGATTCAGAAGTCCCCTATTCTAGATTTTTGTGCCTCTATTATGAACAGAAAAGCCTACTTAAACCTTAAAGTCTTTTGGCCTACGAACTGCATTTAGCAAATATTCTTGACTTGACTTTTCTTCTGGTGGGTTAGTTTGATCTGAGGAGATGCTTCCTTGACTAGAGAATAGCCTCCCTTCTTCCTTGCATTTGGGCTGTTAGCAGTTCTTCATTTCATACCTCTCCTAAATTTCCAGGTAGCAATTTTATTCCATGCTTAAATAATTTTTCTCCCAGAGGAATTACATTTTGATGGAAGTCACCCTCACTTAGTAATAGAAGTACTAGTAATCATAATTAACTCATTCTATAAATGTTTGAGTGTCAACTATGTGTCAGGCTCTTGGGATACAAGTGAACAATACAGACAAAAATGAGCATCCTTATGACATTGATGTTCTAGTAACCATGTTCTGGTAACATTGTAATGTTGATGTTCTGGATGTTGATGATGGTGAGGATGATTATGATAGGTTATAAAAATTAACATGTATTGAGTATTTACTTTGTGCCAGGCACTGTTCAAAGGATTTTACATTTATTTATTTATTGATGCAACAGAGCAGTCCTCAGAGGTGATTTTCTTATTACCCCAAAGAACACAGAGGTTATGTATATTACAAAGTCAGATGTGAAATGTAAATCCCAGTAATTTTATTTTCTATTGTTTGTAATTAGTATCAACAAATAAATTCTAAGGAGAGGTTAGTACATTGTATATCAAATATGAAAAACAGTATATTCAAGAGTTTTTTTGCAGTTGTGGAACGGTGGGTTATAGTAGTAAAATAAGTGTGTATTAATCACTACATTATTTTATTTTATTTGTTGTGTCTTTTGAGTAATATCTTTAGTTAATTCTTTGGAGGCCCCATATTGCTGTCTAATCTTGCAAGCTCCCTGAAGGCTAAGACTCTGTTTAGAGCAAGAGGATGAGAATTAGTTGGATTTTTAGGCCAACTTGGGTTTGTATTACTGTGTAGTTACTTATGAGCTTCATGACTTCAGGCAAGTTATTTTACCTTTGCTGCCAGGTTGAAAGAGTAATCCCTACCAAGTAGAAATAAAGCTGTCAGGTAATAGAGGCCTTTGCTTCATTACTAGAATGGACCGCCTCTTCACTGGGTTAATAAGATAATAAAAGATTTCTTGAATTCTATGAAAGGAAGTTGAATGTGGAGGGCGCTAATATTTAGCCTTTCTTTGACCACAGAAGCTATTATTCAGGGGCAGAAAGTTCCACAGTATTGGGAATCAACCACAAGGCTATAAAAGTACTGGAAGGCCAAAAGATTTGACATCCTGTGAGTCTTACAGACTTGCAAAGTGGATCTGGGAGCCACTTAAGAGGATTGTCAGTGGTAGACTTCACTCTAAATCTTCCTTAATGGGATTTGTGGTGGTAGAATGAAAGGCTTGGCATTATTGGAAATGAGAAAGATGTCTTAAGTATTGGTCCTACTTTGATTAAAGACTGTTATGTGATAGAAATTTTTTTTTGTTTCTTTGTGTTTTTTCTTTTTTTAATGTCTTTACATTACTTGTTATTAATTGATTACCTGAGGAAGAGCTTGGAACTGAGAATCAGAGGCTGGGTTTTAACACCAATTAATTACATAGCCTTAATTTTTTCTGAGTTTCTTTCTTACTCTGTAAAGAGAAGATCTCTAAAGTCTGTTTCAAGTGTAAAGGGCTACAGCATTAGGATTGAACACTAAATTATAATTGATTATGTGTCAATTATTATTGATTATAATAGGATTAAGCAAACCCTGTATTTAAGCAGTATAGTCATTTATTATCAATTTTAAAGATACAGCCAATTGGAGAATTAAAAAAATGAAACCAATGAATATGAACTTTAGTAAATTTATAGTGAAGTGTATAAACTAAGGAAATTTAAATATGAGCTGTATTTTGCCAGAATTTGTAAGGTTAAAGTGAAAAATCTGAGCCGTCTGCCCTTGGAAGTTACACCAAATGAAGTTATACCACATAAAACCCCCTGACCCTCTCCACCCCCCCGCCCCAGGAAGGATTTTAAAATTCCTGTTATTTATTTCTTTTTTGAATGAAGTTTTAGAAAATATAAGTATATTGTGAGTTTAGTGTTTAATAGTTGAGGTTTTATTTATTTAATAAATATTTGCTGAGATTTATTCATTGGTGAGCTAGGTGCTGGGAATATAGTCTGCCAGAGAGATGAACATGATTTTGTTTTCAAGGAACAAAATCATGTCCATTATGGACAAGGAACTGGTAGTCTAGTGGGGGACAAGCAATTTGACAAGTAATTTTATAGCATGTTAAATGCTATGATAGTAACAGATGAATCACTGGATCACAGGAAGATTATCTCTTTTAAAAAAATGTTCTAACCCCGGCCAGGTAACTTAGTTGGCTAGAGCATCGTCCCCCTATGCCAAGGTTGTGGGTTCCATCCTGGTCAGGGCATGTGCAAGAATCAACCAGTGAATGCATAAATATGTGGAACAGCAGATCGATGTTTCCTTCCTCCCTCCCTCCCTTCCTTCCTTTTTCTCTAAGAATTAATTAAAAAAAACAAACCAAAAAACTCTAAAGCAAGGGTGTCCAACCTGCAGCCTGTGGGCTGCATGCAGCCCAGGATGTCTGTGAATGTGTTCCAACACAAAATCGTAAATTTACTTAAAGCATTGTGGGATTTTTTATGTGATCACATGTTACAATGTATTTGATGTGTGACCCAAGACAGCTCTTCTTCCAGCATGGCACAGAGACACTGAAAGGCTGGACACCCCTGCTTGAAAGTAATATTTACTGAGCATTGCTTACCTTGGAAGATTCTGGTTATATATGCACTTGTGTTAAAAGGGTTAGTTGCGAGGTCTTTTTATAGGAAGCTGAGCTACCCGAGGACCACCTATGTGCTATTTATTCTTTTTGACATAGAAATATTTTGCATAGTCTTGTATTCAAGATGTTACTATGTTCACTCATTTTTTTTTTGTCTCAAAAGCTGTATTTCCAGGCTTTAACATTGATTCCAATTGCAGACCTTACCAGTTTTTTCATCTGATATATTTATGTATGCACAAGGGAATCATGTAGCCCAAGTGAAGAAGGATTTGATGAATTCTCATCTTGTGATGACATTCCCAGTATAGTCCCTAATGGTGAGTTAGTGTCAGCCTGGAATTAATATTTGTTTTATGATTTTATGACTGGTTTTTGAGCCAGAACAGTCATAAACTGATTAATGATAGGGATAAGTTCTAAGAAATGTGTCGTTAGCTGATTTCCTTGTTGTGAAACATCGCAGAGTATGCTTACACAAGCCTAGATGGTACGGCCTACTGCACAGCTAGGCCATATGGTATATGGTCTGTTGCTCCTAGATTACCTGGCTGTAGACTCTGTTACTGTGCAAAACAACATGAGATTAAATTGAGCACAAGAAAAATGATGCAATCCAGATACGTGAGACTGCTGCCAGTGTAATATGGCATACTGTTTTATAGCAAACCCCCCCTTTTTTTTTTTAACAAATCCATTTAATGGTTTACTTTTCAATAAGTTTAAATCCTTCAGGGGTACAGCATTACACGGATTCTGTGCAGCTGTCAGTGTGCTTGGGAAGAATATTCAAATTATTGTTGTGCTGTTTCAGCTGTAACTTGGGAACCTGAAACTGAAATAAAGTTTTGGGGAGCTTCTGAGTGGTTTCGACTTGGTTTTTTGAGGTTGGTCAACCTCGGGTATGTGGAAGAAAAAAGTATTGAGTGAATGGAAAGATTTGGGGGAATCGTTTTGGAGGGTATGAGTTAATACACAATGGATTTTTCAGCGAGTTCTGCTTTCCTACATTAAATATGTACCTTGAAGAGGAGACATAGGAGTTGGAAAAAATTGAACTGCCTTTATTATTTTTTTTCTTTCAGCTCTTTTGTGGACTATACTGTGTGTGTGTGGTCTGTGTTTTTTACTTAACCCCCTCATCCATTTTGCTATTTTGACTCATTTGTAAAGTTTTGAATAATTTTCACTTATATAATATATTCTTTCCATTGAATTGTATTTTCATCTTTACCGATGTGTGAATATACAGATTTTAAACTGCTTAAGCATAATCCAAAATTTATACTATTGCCAGATTGTTATTATGGCTGTTTTGATTGTAATTGCTAAAAACAAGGGAGTGTTTTAAAAGGAATTCATTTACCTAGACCAGGTAAATAATTGGTAATCCAGCTGGAAATATTTGAAGATTCTCTGTGTATGGCACAATGGTTAGTAGAGGGCTTAGGGTTGGGTCTAAGAAACCTGAAATTACTACTTAACCCTTTGACCAGTACAAATCACTTAACCTTTATGGGCTTTGGCTTTTCTTCTCTTTAAACCTATTGTACGTATCAGGAAATACATGTAAATATACATATAGAGTAAAGACATCTAAGTTTTTTCCCTTTCCTGGGTTAGAATTTACAACATGCGTAATGGAAATTAGAATTTAGTAGGACATCGTGTTTGGGAGGAATTTCAGGGATTAGCCAGCTACAGAACTCTAAAGAGGAAGTCAGGTGTTGGCTCTTCCAGTGTCATGAAGGCTGTCATGTAAGAGACAGAGATGTTGTTCCCTTAGCATCTTGGAATGATGGCTGTAGTAAATGTGTTAACAGAAACTTCTCCTTAGGGGTCCTGGGAAGGAATGAGCCTTTGAGGTTTATGAGGTAGAGGCACATACTGGTTTATAGTTAGTTTTGTTTTACACAGGTGGAACAACTGAGTATGCTTTGAAAGTTTATTTTATTTATGTAACTTGACAGTTTTTTTTTTCCCCTATTTAGTTGTAGTAAGGTTGTGTTAATATGCAGATATTTTTATCAGGGATGATTTTGGCAAAGTATTCCAATCCTGGCCTTGGAATTGAGAGATAGCTGTTGCTAAAGGAAGAGGAAAGCTGGTTAAACATGGATTTGAATCTTGACCGCTGTACCTACTGGGGGCCACAGGCACATTTCTGCATCTCCCTACACCACTCTTATCTGTGCTAGGAAGTAATAAACCTACTTCAGAGTGCAGTGAGGATTGACTCGTAAGAAAGTGCTTTGTGAAATGGCATTCAGGACACGGGTGCATCACAATCCTAGAGGATCATTTTGGTTTTTCCAGTGTACCAGATAGCATTCTGACAATTCCTTATCTCCTGACACCTTATTGGCTTATGATACTTCTTCCTTCCCTCTTCCACCTATATCTGCAGCGGAGCCACAGGCACCCCCACTGGCTTTCTGCTTCAGGGACTCCTGCTGCTCCCCTCTTCTTCCCCTGGCCTCCACTTCCCCCTCTTCCCCCACTTCACAGCCAGGAAGTTTCCTCAGGAGTCTCTTGTTGCTGTGTGGCCAGCAACCTGGCCCCCATTGTTGACAGGAGCCCCTTTATCCCATTCCTCAGACATCATACTTGAACCCCCACAGGATGAAGCTGTCAGTGAGAGTCTGGGGCTAATTCTGGAGGGCAAAGAGGGAGTTCTACAACACTGCTGGGTGAGATCTAAGCAAGCCATTCCATGTAGAAAAACATTATTAAGGGTTACTCTTAACACTACATAATATGGGCTCAGGAACTAAATTGGTGTTCAACTGAGTGCTTTTTCTATGGAGAAATGGGTTGCAAGTTTCAAATAGTTGATTTGCAAGAGTATTTTTGGCAGGATTTGGTAAAGCATACCCTTTTGATCAGTTACTACCAATTCAAAAGCCCATCAAAAAGGTCGAAACATGACTACTGTGGGGGTGGGAAGGCAGCTTGTTTTTTTTTTTTTTTGTATTTTTTTTTTAATTGCACTCTGCAACAAGTGGTTTCTTTCTCTTAAACACAGTTTTTCCTTTTCAAAAATGGGCTCAGCTATGGAGAAAGGGGTTGGAGTGGACGTCCAGTGAAGAAAGAGGGAGATAGGTGGAAGGCCACAGAATTGCTGAGAAGCATGGGAGGTTGTTGTTGATTTTTAGTGTCATTTCCCACTGTAAGTAGACTTTTTTAAGTCAGTCATGAGGTATAAACATTTAATGCTAGGTAACATTCGAGTTAAAGCCTCGCTTCTTGTATCCAAGAAAAGTCAAGCACAAACAGGCATTTGCCCTTTCTGTTTCTTTTAGGAAAAGTGCTGAAGATGAATTGTGCCTCTGCTACTAAGGGGGGTACATTTTACCCAGGTTCAGCACCAATAAGTTTAAGTTGCTACTTGCGTTCATTTTTTATTGTGCTTCCCAGTGTAGATGCTTCACAGGCTTGGGCCATGCACTGGAAAGAAAAGGACCTCACATGGCAATACCTTGGCTTTTACCAAAGTACAGGAGTGTGCATATTTCCCATGTTGCCTGGATATGCTGCCCAGAATGAGAAGGTGGAAACAGGTGTGAGGGCCTGCATTTGGGGAGCTTCAGGTGAGTTCTGAGCAGCCATACACAGGTGTCCATGCACAGAGGGATCTGGCCCTGCCTTTTTGTCTCTTGCTTGCATTCCTATTGAGATGCAGCTGCCACTGTGACCCAGACTGTACCTGTGCAAAACAGCCCTGCCCTGTCCACCTGTCCTTATTCACTTCACCCATCTTGGTATTTCCAGCTGAGGTTTCTTTTTTCCTATTCACTCTCTAGGAATTACCGAAATTGTCACCAGAATCTGCTATAATTCTAGATTTGGAGTTCAACCAAAAGAATGCTTTGTTTTTCTTTTTAAAATATATAATCTTTATTATATTATTTTCAGTTACCATTTAGTCTCCTTATACCACCCTCCCCCCAACTTTATTTTTCATTTTGGTGTTTTGATCTTGGATTTCAATTCTTTCCTAAGAAATTCACCTTCGCAGCTGAAGTAGGAACCTTCCGTAAAGCATAGATAGCTGTCAGTGTTGGTTGTACACAGAGGAGTATTGGTTGTATGCAGAGGTAGATTAAGGTTGGTTGAGGCCCTGGGCGCAGAAGAAAATATTGGTCACCTTAAAAAAGAGAGAGAGACAGGAAAAATAAAAACACATGCCTTCAGAAGTCGGGGCGCACGGCGCACGCCCAGTGTGCCTGCTGTTAAATCCACCTCTGGTTGTATGGTAGAATCATTTGAGTAGCTTGAAAAAGTCTTGCTTCTTCACCTATACAATTTAGTGGGTTTAGGGTGGGACTTTGATTGGCATTTTAAAAAAAGTTCCCAGTGATTCAAAAGTGACCTTGGGTAGGGAGCTACTAATTTAAAGGAACTGTGATAATGACTTGAAGATGAAATGATTTTTTTCCTTTAATATTTTCCCAATTTTTTAAAATAATAATACATTTTTACTATAGGAAAGGTAGAAAATATAGGAGGGTATAAAATGTCAGGGAACAGAAGTGGAACCAACATTCCTAATTGCACCACTCAGAAATAATCACTGGCAGCATTATTATCTTTTTTTTCACTGCTTTGACTAAACTGTTTCTGATTTGTTTCTCTGCTTTCCAGCAAATATTATTGGCCGGGAAGAGGATATGGACCTTATAGTGGATCTGGAATCTTTCCTGAATGTTTCTTTAGGAGTCAGCAAATACTGATTGAGTACAAGGGACTGTAGGGAACTGGAGCACACCTCTGGGTTCAGGGATGAAGAGAACCCCATCTTCAAGATTTCTAAACAGATAACCTACGTAGCACCTTTCTGGCCTCTGTTAAAATTATCATGGACATTTGCTTGTATATTTTAGTTCAAATGTTATTTGTTCTTACTACTTTTAAATTTTCAGTGAGATGATGTAATTTAGGGTAATAAATGCGAATAAAATCTCATAGTTCACTAATTTTTAACATGTTATATTCAGAAACTTAAAAAAAAAAATTCCTGTGATGTTGATTGAGGATTGCAATTTCAGATATTCATGTTCTATTACTACTCCTGATTCGAAGGTGGTTGTTTACCGTTGTGGTTGGGAGTATTGCTCTTGGTATATTTTTCAAGTAACTTTTGTTAATGATGCCCCCATGAAAGCACTTTATTAACTTGATTTATTAATATTTGAATTTATAACACAGTACTGGCAAAATTTAGTTGCACTTAAAAGGTTTAGAACAGGTCTCCCCAAGATGTGCCACTTTGGCAAGGAATTATTTTGAACTGAAGGCAATTGAGACCCTGAAGGCTCACAAGAAACTTTTACTTCTCCCTGAAAGAATTTAAATTAGGGTCCTTTACCATGATAAGAGTTATTACCAGAGATAACATTTTATGACCTATCTGTGAGAAGGATCCCCCAAAACCAGAATTTTAGAAAAAATTGTGTATTCTTAAATGTTTAAACTTCAGTCACCTTGAAAGTACTCTCCATTTGATGTAATACAACTGTCAAGATGTTTTTTCCCACTGCTCAAAACAATTTTTGAACTTGCTGAATTTGATGATTTTAATGCTTCTGCCGTTTTTTGTTTCACCTGTTTCACATCAGCAAAACATTTCCCTTTGAGGACTTTTTTCATCCGGAGAAGAAAACAAAAAGTCGTTAGGGGCGAGACCCAGTGAATAGGGAGGGGTGGGGCACAGCGATCATGGTGTTCTTGGTCAGAAACTGCTGAACACTCAGCGTGCTGTGGACAGGTGTGCTCGTAACTCATCCACCATGAAATGGGCAAACGTATTTTTGAATCTTCAAAAAAAAAAGAATTAACTGAAGCTGAATGCAGCCTCTCACAACAACACCAGCTGGTACACTGATACATATGGGTTCCTAGATCACTCACCTAGAGGTGGCCAGCCCTCTAGGAGGTAATTCCTTTTTTTTTTTTTTTTTTTGCTCGTTTTGTTTTTTGGGTCTCCCCTCGTATAGGGCAAGGCAAACTGCTAATTACTGAACACCTGCTCTTATTATCCTGTGAATGACCTTCCTTTGCTCTGAAGCCCCAAGGTGCCTTCATCCTTAGCTCAGAAAGATATCCATACCTCATTTTCCCTTTCTCTCTGAACCTTTCATGTATGTGGGGGGGGGTCTCTGACTTTCTCATGTTTGTAGGTTTCCCATATGAACCTTTATAATTACACTTGGTTAATTTCTCTCATGCTGATACAAGTATTAGACACTTGCCAACAGAACATTGATGGGCAAGGGGAAATTCCCCCTCTCCCTCTTTTATTCTTATGTACAGTTATGCAGATCTAACTGCTCAATGCAACTAGTGATTATGACCTTACAGGTCTCCTTACAGCTCTGACATACTGTTCCAAAGTTTGTGGACTGCATTTGGGTAGAAGAGACTAACATTACAGGTTTTATATTATTTCTACCCAAGAACCAGGATTCTTCATACAAAGCCAGGTCTGAGAGAAATCAAGTATGTTGTTGGCAAGTATCTAGAATGGTGAGCACTGTGACTGCTCTTTATCCTAGGTGGGTGAAGATAGAGACTTTTACACACACACACACACACACACACACACACACACACTCTCACCACCCCCCCACCCCCACCCCGGCACAAGGGTGAGGTTCTGGATTTCTCAGTTGATTTTCCGTTGAAAGTTTGTCTTGCATTATGTAGACATGGTGAAATGTTGGAAAGCACTAGTTTAAAGAAAGGGGGTACAAATCTGCTAACCTTGGCTGGGGAAACTGTCCCTTCTGTAATTGTTTTCTCTCCCCCTCCTTTATTTTCTCCCCCATAGTTTTTTCTTCTGACAGTTTTTTTATTTTTTCTATCCCCTACCCTCTACTTTATCCCCCTTATTCGAGTTAGGGCTTCAAGAGTTGGAGTGGGAACAGCTTTTCGCCTGGGCACAGAGTTCACATACCAGGAAGCGAGAGTGGCAGGAGAGCTGTAATGGTAGTCCTTGCCCTCCTGTGGTCCTGACAGATCACCTTGTGGGTGGTAATTGTGTGTTAGTAGAGTTTAGAAAGCAGACAGTTTAAATAGCTCTGGAAGGAACAGTAATGATGTTTGAAGGTCGTCCAGATAGAAAGGGGCAATTTCCTGAATCCACCCTTCTCGTTTCACCCTTGAAGCACTTCCTTATTCTGCTCTCTCTCAGGGTTTCACAGTCATTCCCTTTTAGATTCCTAGCTTAATGTATAATTAGGGTGCTTTTCTGCTTCCTTCTTGCTGTTATATTAGTCATCAGTATTTGTCTGTAGCAAACACACTGACCTAGGTGCAAGCCGGAAAATCTAAAGGTTAGCAAATAACTCATCACGGACACAGCATGGCTCGGGACCAACCAGAATGAGCTGCAGAAGAGAGCTGTGGTGTAGGGGCAGGGCCGTCACTAACAGAGAAAGTATAAGATAAAGGGGTTGTTTGCTCTGCCCCTTGTCTTCATTAAAGTCAACATGAGAAAGGCTGAAATTGTATAGGCGCACCTGTGTTTAGATGGCTTCTCTCCCAATTCTTGGTTCTGTAGCTTTGAGGCAGACATTCAGTCTCTTTGTGCCTCGGTTTTCTCTTGTAAAATGAGGATAGTAATACTATCTACTTCATTGGGTGAGGGTTAGATGAGATAATTCATGTTAAAGACACAGTGCCTGGCACACAGTAAGTACATACTAATTTTTTTACTATTAACTATTCTGAACATTAGCCTACCTTGACCCAGACTTCTTTCCTTGAAGATACCGTATAATTTTGACAGGAATACTTTGCTAACTCCTGTTTTCTTGTCCAAAGAAGCATGTTTTTATGAAGGTACTTGACATTAGTCAACAAATACTGTACTATGATTTTTTTCTGTTTGAGTATTTGTTCTGAGATACAGTACCAAATTTCTACACAAATATTTATGACCACTGATCCTTTTTGCTTCTGTAATTACAAATTTATGTATGAAATAGTTATAAATACTTGATAAACTTTTTAGAATAATTGTATTTCCCCTGTAAGAAGTATCATTAAGGTTTTTAAATGGGAAGCAGTTAGTTGCAAATTTAAAATACTTTTCAACTTTATGGTGTATAACATACTCCAACCAAAAATACCTGCCTGTCCAAGTCTAATAGCCAGAAGTCATTGTTTCCCTATAGTCGGCAGTTTGTTTTAGAGATCTTTGCAGTGAAAACTGAATTAAGATGAATTGCAGTAATCCAGCATTTTTGTCATAGGGATGGACAATTTGTAGGGTTCCACAAAGGGCTGTTAGAAAAGCTGTTCGTCTAATTCCCATAGGCTTTGTTGCAGCTGGGATCCGAGGGCAGTGTGGAGGCAGAATCCCCTCTTCCTGGCTAGTACCTTTGAGTGGATGTGAGGAAGGATTGAAACAAGTTAGGGAAAAATCCTTCTCACTAGAACCCCCAACTCATAAACAGGTTAGAGAAGGGAAACCCCTGCTGTGGTTTCAGAAGTCAACAAGGACTGGCTAGAACCAGATCAATCTAAGATGGAGGAAAATTGACCAGAGACAGACTCCAAAGCTCATTATACCATGATTATAATGAAAACTGACACCACAAGTAGGAGGGCTGAGAGGACAACTGCCCAGAAACTTCCAGAATGGGCCTTTTTAGGAACAAGGCCCCTTCCCAACCAGAAGGTGGAGTCAGAATTTGATGCCACAAGGTTTAGGGACTGCCCCTGCCCTTGGAAACATAAAATTTCGAGAACTAACATCCTGCTCAGAACTCATTCTTGAGTTGGCCTGTATCTATTTGGATGTATGCTTTTTGCTTCTTTCAGAGCTGTACCTGCGCCCTGGCCTCTTTCTTTTGCTATACCTGAATAAAACTTGATTTATTTTCACTCTTACTTGTCCTTGAAATCCTTCCTTGGAGAGTCAAGGACCTGGAGGTCTCCTGACACGCCAAAGGTCCTGGACTATGCAGAGGCAGGGCCTGCCCTGGGCTTGAAAGCTGTCCGGTAACAGATGGAGTCCATTGACTTAATGGAGGATAATTGCTTTATTAAAGTCTACTGATTTGAATGTTGATCACATGAAAAATACTTTTCTGGCAACATGTAGATTGGTGTTTGGCCAAACATGTGGGTACCACGGCCTAGCTAAGTTGACACAGAATTAACCATCACTGTGTCTTTCTCAACTTTATCATGTTCTTATCTGTGGTCAAATTGCCCCTTATCTTCACTGTAGTGCCCACTGACCACCTGGAAAACTGCTTCCACCTGAGTAATCAACTCTCAGTGTGCCCTGACCTTCCCAAGCAGTACAGCAGTTCTTTTTGTACCTAATTAGCCAGTAATTACCTCTATTACAATATTACTCACTTGTTGATGTGCTTTCTTCACTTGCTTGTCTTACTTCACAGAATGAAAACACCTTGAGGAGTAAGCCTCTGCTGTGTTCACAGTCTTCGTTGCTTAAATTCATGATACCTGCCTAATAATTGTGTAATCAATTAATGAATGGAGAAGTTTAGGCCAGAGAGTCTGAGGCAAAATAAGACGCTGGAAGCTGTTGGTGAGGGGAAAGCAGAGGTTTGGGAACTTTTTGAAATTGAGGGATCACCAGTCACAGCAATAGGGTGCGATCCCGAATTCCCGGGGGAAGGATTATAGCTGCTGAGGGAAATTAGGTCTGCCCTCAGATTAAATAGAGGATTAGAGTGAACCTCTGAGAAGTCAAAAACTCAATACTAGAGCATACTTCCAGCGAGTGCTGGTCTGATGATTTCCTGGGAGTTTGCAGCTCTGATACCATGACTGACAGAATCCATAAGCTGTCACTTATCACACTTTTTAGCTTATTAGGTGCTTCTTACTAATCATCTCTGGGCAAGTGAGGCCTGTCAGACATCTGTCTTTTGTTTTTTTCTTGGAGAAAAATTTAGGTAGAATTACAGTATAATTTTTTATTTCTTATTTAAGAAATCCTATCTCTATGGCTCTTCAACATTCTTTTCTTTTTTTTTTTTTTTTTGGAGGAACCTCCATTCTGTTTTCCATAGTAGCTGCTTTCAGCTTACAGTCCCAGCAGCAGCATATGAGGGGTCCCTTTTCTGTACAACCTTTCCAACACTTGTTTTTTCTTGTCTTGTTGATTATAACCATTTTAACATGTGAGGCAGTATCTTATTGTGGTTTTGATTTGTATTTCCCTTATAGCTAATGATATTAAGCATTTTTTCATATGTCTATTGGCCATCTGTGTTTCTTCATGGGTAATGTGTCTGTTCAGGTCCTCTGTCTAATTTTTAGTCCTGGGATTTTTTTTTGTTGTTGCTGCTGAATTATATGAGGTATTTATATATTTTAGGTATTAGGCCCTTATCAAAGGTATTGTTTTTAAATATTTTTTCCCATTTTGTTCGTTGCCTTTTTGTTTTGATGGTTTCTTTTGCTGTGCAGAAGCTTTTTACCTTGACGTGGTTCTGTTTATTTATTTTTGCTTTTACTTCTCTTGTCTTAGGGGTCAAGTTCACAAAGACCCTTCTGAGACCAAGAACCATAAGTTTAGTGCCTGTGTTTTTTTCTATGTATTTTATTGTTTCAGGTATTATATTCAAGTCTTTAATTCATTTCGAGTTAATTTTTTTGTATGGTGTCAGATAGCAGTCTAGTTTCATTCTTTTTCATGTGGCTTTCCAGTTTTCCCAACACCATTTATTGAGGAGACTTTTCGTTCTCCATTGTGTGTTTTTGGCCTGTCAAAAATTAGTTGCCCATATATGTGTTGTGGGTTCTCAGTTCTGTTCCATTGGTCTTTGTGTGTGTTATTTTCAGCTAATACCATGCTGTTTTGACTGTTGTAGCTTTGTAGTATAGTTTGAAGCCAGGGCGTGTGATACCTTTGGCTTTGTTTTTTTCTTCATAATGACCTGGCTACCTCTTAAAGAGGCAGCACTGAGTTTCCTGCTCACCCTGTTGGCATTGGGTACCAAGTGTGTGCTTTATTTTCTCTTATACTGCATGGCACGTTCTGAAAGTAATTTTTGTTTTGTTTTTGTTTGAGATTACTATAATGTTTCATAAGAGTTTCTAATTAATTCTTTTATTCATATTGTAAAGTTCACTTAGATCATTTTACTAAAATAGCATTTTTGATGACACTATTTTAAATAATGTATGTTTGTATTTAAGGGAGCCTGATGAATATAAGAAGATAAAGTGCAATCTAAGTCAAATGGGTGGGTAAATTGTGAGATTAAGAGTGAGAACCAGAATTCTAAAGTCAGGCATAAAGCTGGGATGTTAACTACATGCCACAATCCTATACCTCCTGTCTTAGAGGAAGGCCATGGGTTTTCCTTAAGCTTTATTGCAACAAAAACAAAGAGGGAAATACAATTATTTGCATAATTTATGGTATTTGAAGAAAAAAGAGAAGATAACCAGGCTGTTCAGAAGCTGTATTCATTGTACAGATACCAGAGTGAATTTTTTCATTTATAGATCCCTGTTTAAGTCAGTGCCCAGAGGTGTGGTCTGCCCATCATTGTGGTCCTCAAGCTAACTGTGGCTGGTCTGTGACAAGCTAAGAACAGAAGATGATAGTAACTTAAGCTTTTATAGCACATTGACTTTCCTTTGACATTCACATATCTGATCATTTATCTAGTAATTCACTTTGAATAATATTTACAAAAGAACCAGTTTATGGTGGACTGGAAATTTAAAATGATTAACAAGATGTACAGTTTTCACCAGAGCTGGTTGAGAAGCATTTATTTAGAGGAGACTGATGGAGGATCACAATATCTTCTCATTGGACATACTGTGCTGCTGACATATGGCAGTACTTTGAAGTTAAAGCTATTACCTAGGGACTTACCTGTGCAGTTTTCTTATGTGGATTTTACTGAGTTTTTACCTATTTAAAATTTATTTATTTATGTGAGTAGGTAATAGTTCACAGAGTTTAAAATACAAAAAATCCAAAGAGGTAAGTGGTCAGGAGAGTCTCCCTTCCATCCCTTTACCTCCCCATTTATTCTTCTCAGAGGAGTTACCTGTGGCCTTTGTCTGTGTTTGAGCGTCAGAGTGAATGTACTTCATATCCTCAGACAATCCTCTGTGAGAACTTTTTGATGTTTGGATTAATATGGGGCAGCAGTGTAGGTCCAGAGTCAGCTTTTCTTTGTTGCAGAATAGATGTGTTAGCAGTGATGCGGGCGCTCTTGGTTCAGCAACCTTGGTTCTTGAGTTGGGCAAAGAAAGAGTTCAGAGCCAAGAACTGTAATTTGAGAGGCAGCTTATTTAGCATGCAAAACACAAGTTCACTCGAAGAGAAGGTTGGAGTCTGCTCAGAGAGGTGCGTAGGCTTTTTAGAGAGTAAGTCACAGAGGCAGAAAAGGTGAGCCAGCTGGGCTGCATGGACTCAGGAAACAACGTAGGGTCAAGAAGCGCTCTGAGAGTTTAAGAGAAAAAGCAAAATTATATGCCTGAAGAAGGAAGGTGTAAGCATGCTCTGGAGAGAGTGGGAGCCACTGGGTCCTTTGTCTTAAGGGTTTTTATGTTTTCTAAAGGCAGGAATTTTAGGGGAGATTTCAGGGGAGGATCTCAATAGACTATTCATCAACTTTCTAGGTGTGTCTTTTAACATGCTGATACTTCAAAATAAGTGTATAGCGTCAGGGTTGTGTTCTCTACTAATTGGTTGGTGCTAGGGTGGGAGTCGCTGGGCATTGCACCTTGTCCTGATGCCAGCCATGGCTTCCCTTCACCTGATTTTGCTGTTTTTCTGGGCCTGGAGATGAAACACAGCTGAGGCCTAGATGTTATGTGTAAATTGACCAAAACTCTGTCTCTCTGGTCAACAGACTTGAGGCTTTGTTCCTAAGATTACTTGATGCTGATCAGAACCTCATTGTCTTGAGGGCATAATCCTTAAGGGAGTGGTTGTGCAAGGGAGAAGGAGGCAGGCGAGTCAGGGTGCTGATGAGGCCTGTTCAAATCAGCTGTCTCAATATGCCCATTCCACTTGCCAAGGAGTTTTCCTGGCTTCTTACTATCCTGCCTCATATGTAGACCATTTTCATTTGCTTCAAACAAACAGCTGTCTTTTAAAATAAATGGTAAGTAGAAAGAAAGTACAGTTTTTTATGTTTACTGACTTGTACTTGTGAGAGTGGTATACCCTGAAAGCTGACTGACTAGGATAAGCTACAGACATAGAAGGGTGCCTCCCCTTTGAATGGAGTTGGGTTCAAGGAACAGTCATTCTCAGGTTCTCAGTGAACTACTTCTCAGTATCTTCACCATGGCAAGTAGAAAAACTGGTCCTAAAGGCTCTAAATTTGCTTTAGAATATAGCTGTAGTAATTTTAATCTAGAAGATTTTAAAAGTGGACTTTACATAACCTTGGCTATGAAATAATCAGTGAAAAACCTGTGGAACATCTAATTTTGAGCAATCTAAATTCTTATTAATCTTCTGAGATGCACCCCAAAATGTCCTAAAATGTAGCCTGAGTAGCCAAAGACATGGAGTCATTAAGTAGGGGAATTAAATGTTCTCTTAACAAGGTAGTTATTCTAACATGATAATAATTAACAGGATATGTATGCTAATGAAGAATACACAGACCGTGGAATGTGGAATGGAAAGCAGGATGGTATGAGATAAAGAGTTCAGGATTTAGGTCAGATTTTGGGACCTTGTGACCTTGAATAAACTTTACCCTCTTTGAGCCTCAGCATCTTAATTTATCGAATGAGGATAATTAACATTTAGTTTACAATAAATTATGTGGCATTTATAATCTGGAACACTTTAAAATATACACACATTAAAATATATAAAAGATTAAAAATTGCAACTGTATATATTAAAATATATTAAAAAATTAACATAGGAAGGATAAAAAGATAATGTAATGTACTGTAGTTGTCTGAGGTAGATAAAAAAAAAAAGCACCTACTTTCCATTCCAGGATGCGAAAGTATTTGCAAAAGTGAATCATTAATTTCTGGCAAATAAGAGCTCTTAATCGAAGAAACAGTATATAACTAAACTATTTCATAATTTCTTAATGATCTGCTCTAACTGGCTTGCCCTCATTTTGCATTTCCTATGGACCAAGATGTTTCTATTCCTTGTTTCTCCCCATTATAACTAAGATAAGAGGGAACTTACATTGATCTGAGGTACAGAAAGATGGGAGTTTTTGTTTCTGTTTATCACTTTCCTTTAAGCCCCCAATTTCCAGTGGATTGTTCTGAATATCTTGGCATTCAGATGAGCACATTATAACCCTTTAACTTTCTTTCCTTTTTTTACCCCTGAGGTTTCCCTTCCAACCCTGCAGAGGTTTTTAAAATGCGATGTGAGAAAATGGGTGGCGTGATCGTAGCACCAGTGGGAATGTACCAGTCCAGAGTCCATGTGCCTGATACTTCAAAAGACCAGAACTCAAAACGTCAGAGTTTGTAGTAAGGAAACTTACTGATTGAAAAGGTACCAAATTGGGAAGATGGGAGTTCTAATCCTCAAATCCATCTTAAGAAGGCTGAGAGTTCAGGCTTCTTTTATGTCAAGGCAAGGGAAAATGGGCAGGGCTGTTTGGGTAAGAACTCAAGCCCCAGGCACAATTCCTCTAATGGTTAGCAGATCTAAAGCAGGAGCTATTAGCTTGAAGCCCATGGGAACAACACAGACGCAAACAGGATGGAGTCAGACCAGCATTTCAGTGTTACAGGAAAGGTTCTCCAGTGAGAGGTGGTGAGGAGACTCAGGGGTATCCCCACAGGCCATATGTAAAAATTGAGTTTTACAAACTGTTTCTCAGTTTTTTTGGAACCTCAGAGCATTTGATTTCTGTCAGTTAGCTTTTATGTCACAGCTAAGTCAGAGTCTAAGTGAACTTTATTAAAATTTTGCTTAGCTTTTTATTATTCAGAGCAAAGCTAACTTTGTCTATCCTCCGTTCAAAAAAGGATGTGCAGGACTCCTGTTTCTTGGCAGGCTTTGGCTGCAGCTGAAAATACTCCTTGAGCAGCCTGTGTGTGCATGGTCCTGATCGGGCTGGGGAGTTCAGAGAAGACTTAAGAGCCATCTTGCTGTCAGGGAGCTCACTTTCTCATGGTGAACTGCCCTGAAATTTCAGTTATTAACACTGAAAGTCATTTTACTAATAATTTAATTACTATTAGGATTAATAACAGCAGCTTAAATATAGTAAGTGCTTTTATGTGCCAAGCTGTGTATGTGCTAAGAACTTTGCATATTTAATCCTCACAAGGGTACCATCACTTTATGAGCCATTTGCAAAAGTTTTATAAAAGTAGTTTGATGTTTACTGTTTAAACCAGGTTTGGGAGACCTTTCTTTTACCTTAGCCCTGGTAAAAGGCTTAATTCAAAAGCAAGTTGGTGATTATATATATCCCCTTTAATATTAAACAACAAACCACAAATATAAACCTTTACCTAACATTACAATATTGTATACAATATATTTTATTATATAAATGTTATATTGTGTTATAAAAGCATTATAGTACATTAAAATATACTGCAGGCCTATGTTATGGGACAACACATGTAACAATGCTCTGTAGTTCTTGATGTAGTTGAAATTAAGTTGAGTGGAAATAAAAAAATACATAGAGAAGAGAAAACAAGGGGGGAAGGGCATTTTTCTGCAGTGATGGGATGGGGATTGTGGCGAGTACAGAAGAGAAGAATAAAAGCAAAGGGTAGATAGAGAGTCAGGTGAGAGGGAGGTAGAGCAAGAGGCTTAGAAGACTTTTAAAGCAGTTTAGGAGGTGTCACAGTTTGGGCTTCAGAGAAGCTGGCTTATAATGATCACTCTTTTCCACTGTTGAACTGCTTACCAACTTACTGCTTAACTCTCAGAGGCTTTCCATGGGACAGGAGTGGCACCTCTAGTCCGTATCTCTCTTCAGTGGCTGGGGTGCTACCTGGCCCTCAGCATCTACTGAACTGCTAAAGGCAGGTGTGTGCTTTGGGGCTCCCAGCATCCTGGGGGAGACAGATACTACCTTCGTTGGTCCCTGTGCACAATAAGAGTGGTAGTCAATTCTAGACTTGGGCCCTGGGGGTACCATGGTAGGAGTGGGAGGCATCTGGGAGCAGGTGATGGCTGAGCGCAGTTTCCTTGAAAGAGGTGTGGGAATTAGCTGGCAATGAAGGGGCAGTGGGGAGGGGTCATACAGTTAGAGCTACTTGCACAAGGAAAAGAAAGGCAAGATGATAAACAGCCGTAGTTTGTTCGACCAACTAAAGTAAAGTGTATTTGGAACATGTGTTACATGCAGTGTGAAAGGGCCTCATGAAAAGGGGTATGTGTGATTTTAGTGATTCTGTTTTATCCTTAGAAATAAAAATGTTATGTGTGATAATTGACAGTAAGCAGATCTAAATGAGGTTGTTTTTGTTTTTGTTTTTTTAACTCTTCTTGGGCCACATACCCTTTTGACTCAAGCCTGGATCTTTCCCCATAGAAAGGCATGAGTGCAGTAACTGCATGCACATGCATACTTACACATACACATGCACAGGTACACACACATGTTTACTTACACACAGGTACACACACTCACGTACCCCTCCATATAATCTTAGAGGCACATGCGTGTTCCTCTAAGTTGGAATCTGTTTCATAATTACTTGAGCCAGTGGAGATCATGTTTTTCTTAAAAATGTTCAAAATAAATTATCATAAATCTAGGAATGTGAAATGATTATAGAGTATTATTCCCTTTTCAGAATTTTAAAACCGACATATTTCTGAACCTTAAATACTATAAAATTAGAAATTAAAACTATTTAATGATGTGAGTCCTTTTGTGTAGTATATATTGTCCTCTTTAAAAAAATCATTTTAATAATCCCAAATCTTTTATTTTTTATTTATATTGTCTTATCCTGAAATGATTCAACACAGTTTTATTAAAGTAGGAATCATAGTACTATAATGAGTCTCTACATACCTATCACTTAGATGCTACAATTATCAACTTGTAGCAAAATTTATTTTATGTACAGCTCCATATTCTTCTATGACCCTCTCCCCCAAGTTTTTTACAGTAAATCCTGGCATTATATTATTACAGGTGTATGTATTTATTATAGTATATAGTAAGTATTATAGTATATAGTCCTGTATACGATTAACATTGCAAATAGGCCTTGCAAGTTTTAGTGAAATGACCTATGACAAAACCAGTTTTACCATAGCCTAATTGATATAAACAAGTTCCCATAGCATCTTATCAGTGTCATAATGAAACAACTTTGAGATCATCATCAGGAGCCGTTATTTTATTAGAGGTTGCAGTTTATTAGAGGTGATAATTGGATTTTGTAATCCTTCTTTAGCGATTAACTGAAATGCTTCTAAAAAGAGAGGCTTGTAAATATTTGGATACCCTGAGGTACAGGAAAGGCAAAATAAATGATCAGTTTTTTTTCTTTAGCAGTTTTTAATGAGTTGGTCTATACCATATTCCAATGGAGACTTTTAAATATCATTATGGACTCATGGAATTAAGTGTTTTTGATGTGTTTCAGTCCATTGTACCATGCTTAAATTGCCTAATTTATGGCCCGCATGAAATTTTTTATTTGGCATCTGCATTTTTTTGATGCAGCCTTGGCAGTCTTTGCTTCATTGCTTTCTAGTATGATGAGACTATCCATGTATTTTTCCAGCTTCAAATCTGGAATCAGTTATTTTTCCGAGGTGCTCAAGAGCAGGTTTTTTTTAATTTTGACAGTCTTTTAATAAAAAATTAAGAGTCTATGCTTCATGCAGCTGCTGCTGCTAAGTACTGATTTTGGTTGAAGCTTCCCAGTGTAGAGAACATTATCTGTTCACCTCTTCGTCATACATTTAGTGCAGTGCTTTGCACATAATAGAAGTTTAATGAATATTTGTCAAATGTTTGTATGGAATGTTTAATTTGACCAAAAACTCTGTGAACAGTGGGTGTTCAGTTCTTCTCCCCCTCCCACTTTAAGCTGGAGTTCTAGCTTCACTCATGTTTATTCTCAGTGATGAGGTACCTACATACCTCATCTGAGAGAGCTGAGCCTGTCAGTCTTTCACATCTAGCGGTTTCTCCATCTCAGAATGCTCTTGTATCTACATGTTAACAACCTTTTGAATGAGCCCCAAAGCTTAGCCTGTCACTTCTCACTTCCTAACTAAATAGGATTGTCACCACCACAGCTTTTTGCTGATTGTCCTCCCAGGTTCAGATGTGATGGGATTGCTCACACGCGTATTAAAACAAACTAAGAGAAGGCCCCTAATTTTGGCTTCCCTGTGGCCTTCAGGAGGCCTCTCTTTGGTTTCCTAGCACACTCCGACCAGCAGTCTTCTGAGGTGTGGCCTCTTAGGGTTGCCCACCCTGTGACTGTGCTGTAATGTGACCCAGCAATCTCTTAGTTTTGTTTAGTATTTTTATACTCTGTATGTGCCCCCTCCTCATAATAGAACTATTTGTGTACCCTTGTTTATGACAGAATTAATGTTTTATTTGCTCTTTTATTTCAAAGTGAGTTCACTTAAAATATCTCATTTAATTTGTTACTGCTCTGTTAAGATCAGTGTCTGCATTGTTATTTAATTTTATAAATGAAGAAAATGGGAGCCCAAAAAGCTTAAATTATTTAAGCTTTTTGTTAAAGGCCTAAGATCCAACCATTAGGAAATGACAGAAAATAGTTAGAATTTAGAGTCACAGAGGTTTTTTACTATCCTTCACTGACTACAGTAAGTCAGGGGCCTCCTTCTGCAAAATATTTTGAGGCATTCTTCCATCAAGATTGTCTAAAATGACTTTACTGTGTGATTTTTGCCCCCTTGTGATGAGCTTTTATTGGCATTACAGTTTTATGAATTCCAATACTGTCAGCGAGGGCTTGTATTAAAAACCCATGCTCCCTTTGAGTGCAAAATACTGGGAAATAATGTATAGTGGGGACTTAAGAATTCCATGTTCCTGAGGTTCTTAAGTCACCTGCAAGTGAAGAAACCCTAGAGAAGAGAAGTTAACTGGAAAATGACATGAGCATACAGAAGAAATGATAAGAACAAGAAATATTTTTCTTCCTAAAATTTTGAAGTTTTTAAACAAACTTTTTAAAGTTTTTAAACTTTTTTTAAAAAGCAAGTAGTTATTCAGAAAATAACTGCTCTTTTTACTTTTTAATCTGACATTGCTGTTATGGTTTGAAGTCAGAATCCATGTTGGACTGCATAAATCCAAGATTATTTTTAGGTTATTCTCAAGTAGTAAACTCAGTGTTTCTAATTTAGTTTTTCAAAAACTTAATATAACTTTAGTATGCTGAAAAAGGTAATAACTAAAAGAAAAAGTAATCAGGCCTTTTCTAATGCAAAGGCTACCAAGGATGTTTTCTCTAGCAATTATGATCTCTATAGCAGTTTTATCATTTTTTTCTTTGCCAAATGTAAATTTGGGGCTGTGCAATTTTCATAGATTATGCGTGTTTAAGTATAAATTTTAAGTGTCTGAGGTGTATCCTATAATTTGTATTATGATCTGAAAATTATTGTAATGTTCTTGAAATTTCGTTTCTTTGATTTTCATTTTTTTTTTTCTGTCAGGCAAAATTCTTTGAAATGGTGGTCCTGCAAATGCTTGTTGCTAAACCAATATTTTGTTTGAGTAGGGAAAATTCTAAATTGTTGACATGGTTATATGCTTGCCTACTTAAGTCATTAAGGAAGACCTTTTGAACTCTGACTTTCCCAAGTAGGAAGTAATATTCAAGCCACCTAAAGAGTTAGTTAGTTGAGGTATTGCTATTTTACAATTGAATCCAGGTGTTAAAAAAAGTTCATGTTAGTATAACCTCATTACATCACAAAATATCACATCTAGTTGGTTTTTCAGTCAGTTGAATTACAGAGAAATGCACCACAGGTTTTAAATGAAAAGCAAGCAAGTATTATAACATTAAAATTCCCCACACAATTTTATAGTTATTTCATTGCATGGACTATGATTCAAAAGGGATGGGTTTTTCACCAAAGAAACATGTTAAACTTATAGAAAAGTTTTATGAGTTTATTTGAACCAAATTTTGAGGAGGTGCCCAGTAGGAAGATCTCACCGGATTGAGAAAATGCTTCAGAGAATGGCAGTTTTATAGCTTATTTTATACATTTAGAATCAAAGGAGAAAAATGTAAGGAGAAGGTTACATGAAATCTGTTTGATGGTAGTTCAAGGAGGTAGGAGAAAGTAAAGTGGGGAAATCACTAAGTTTGGATGAAAAGCATCGACAAACTTATAGAGAATTTATTATGAGTTTATTATATGAGGCAAACAGACTATGCTTGCCCAGAAGCAAGATCTCAAATGGCCCAGAGAATGACAGTTTGCAGTGTCTTCTATGCATTTGAAGTTAACCCTACGGAGGTCATGGTCAAAAAAATTACAGTGTAGGTAGCATGTATCCAAGAGGTACATTCATTGCTGAAATTAAAAAAATAAATAAATAAAAACTACCGATTTGCATTTATTATATTTATGTAATAAAATACATGATTTTTATTTATTTTTAATTACAATCTAGAAATTATTTAAAAATACAAAGAATAAAAATTTTTCTTTTCAAATAACAGAAACATGGATATTGCTAAAAAATACAACCAAAAAAATGTCTAACATTAATCAGAATCTTGAATAGTTGGTTTTGCAAAATATTTGTTAACAGTCATCTCAAACAATATCACTATGCTTAAGGTGTAAATACTTTTCACAACACTTGCAAAACTATTTTGATAAGTGACTCATTTTGGATGCATAGCACTAACACATCTTTTGGTTATAGCACGTGCTATAACCAAACTCACTTAAATGTGATGGCTTAACATTAGTCACGTACAAACGCGCAGCTAGTCATGACCTTGAATCTCTGTACCCAGTATATGTAACGATATTTAAGGACAGAGTTTGTGTATCTCAGATCAGCTGGGACCTCTGCAGGGTTAAGGAGGGTACTAAGGAAGATTACATCAAGGTTGGAGAAAGCAAGAAGGGGATCAGATACCAGGATACTCAAGGAGATTACGTGTTCTCTTATGGGTGGTCAAGCTTTAGAAGGAGGGGTTTGAAAAAGAGGTATGTTAACCTAGATGCACAAAAACAATGGACAGAGCTTACTTAAGGCAAAGATAAGCCTTTTACCAAAGAAGTTTTATCTCTGGGCTGTGACTCCCCATCATGACCTGCCCTATTAGGAATTTATGATTAGATCACCCTGTGAGGCTACTTTCCATAGAACCTCTTTTTTGTCCACAGATGCAAAATGGAGGGATATGTGCCTCCTGTATTGGTGAGTACAGAATAGTTAATACTTGACATTTACAGTACACAAAGATGGTATTTGGGCAACAAAATAACAATGAGGAGTCTCATAGTCTGATAGTCCTGTGCTCTGGCACCAGCATTTACATCTTTGAGGGGGTCTGGAAAAGAGCATTACTCTGCTATTTCAAAGATATATTACCCTAATTGCA
Source organism: Mormoops blainvillei (assembly GCA_004026545.1). Lineage (NCBI taxonomy): Eukaryota > Metazoa > Chordata > Mammalia > Chiroptera > Mormoopidae > Mormoops > Mormoops blainvillei. Next base: position 820,242 of record PVJD01000024.1, on the reverse strand, counting down.
TAAGAACAATGGACAGGGCTTAATGTAAAGAGTGATGTTTGCTAAGGAAGCTGTAGGTCTTGAATATGACTACCCACCATGACCTGTCCTGTTTGGAATTTATGATATGAATTTATGATCAGACTGTGCTGTGGTTGCTTTTGACCACTGAACTTATCAGGCCTTTTGTATGGCTCCTCTGAGCTTGTCAGGTTTATTATATAGCCTTTATCATTCACAAGTTAAATGATCAATTATTGAGTGTTTAAATAAATTTTAAGTGATTAAACTTGGAAAAGTGATAGGAAAGTTGTATTTTTGGAATTAATATGAGTTATGTCTTACAAGAATACTTAATTTAAGTTCCTGCTTTGGCTTGTTTAAAAGATTAAAGTTGTTACCTTAGTCTTGTTTTCAAATGGAATAAATATGATACTGGAGTTTAGAATTTTGTAGTAATTTTTTAGACTCATTTTCACCAGTGCCTGTTTTCTGAGCCTGTAGCACAATTGATTTTAAAAATAATAACATGAAAAGAAATTTTTTTACCTTGCCTATTTTTTGAGAATTTTTAAAAAATTGCCTGTTGCTTTATTCAAGGGAGGGATTTCACTAAAGCCCTATTTAAAACATGTAGGACTGCCGGTACCAGATTCTGCTGGGGACAATGCCACCTCAAAGGGCAGCCCTTGCACAGTGTCTCACACACGGTGGTTGAGGTTTATCATAAAGGGCCAACATCAAGACTCAACTACAGCAAGTGGAGCATATAACCCAAAAGATATATTCCTGGAGAATGGAGCTCAAGTGACCTGGACGATTTTGCCACTGAGCTCATCAAGACATCTTCATCATAAAACCATCAAAGCAAGTTTGGGAAACATAGCACATCTACCTAACACAGAGAACAAATGGTGGAGGCAAAGGAAAATGTCCCAAACAAGAGAAAAACAGAAATCCCCAGAAAAAGAAAAGAAATAGACAAAATGGAGGCAACCCAAATACCAGAATCAGAATTTAAAGTAATAGTTATAAGGATGCACAAGGACCTTAGGGGAAGAATGGATGATCTCAGTGAGAACTTAAACAGAGAGATAGTAAACATTAAAAAGGATGTAGAAACCATAGACAAGAACCAGTCAGAAATGAAAGTTACTGTATCTGAAATGAAGACACATAGAAGGTTACATGAAACAGAGGGCTGGATCAGTGAATTAGAGGACAAGATAACAGTACCTACCTGAAAAGAAAATGGAAAAGAAAAGAGGTTCTAGAGAAGGACAACATCAAGCATAACAACATCCACATCATGGGGGTACCAGAAAGAGAAGAGAGCAAGGGATGGAATACTGTTTGAAAAAATAATGGCAGAAACCTTCCCTAACCTGGTGAAGAAAAAAGTCACAAGTTTAGAAAGCACAGAGAGTCCCAATCAGGATGAACCCAGAGACCCATGCCAATTAAAATGACAAAGGGTAACGGCAAAGAGAGAATCTTAAAGGCAGACAGAGACAGTTAGTTACCTACAAGTGAGTTCCCCTAAGACCGTCTGCTGATTTCTTAACAGAAACACTTCATGCCAGAAGGGATGGGCATGAAGTATTCGAAGTGATGAAAAGCAAGAAATCACAACCAAGAATACTCTACCCATCCAGGCTGTCATTCAAAATTGAAGGTGAAATAAAGAACTTCCCAGACAAAAAAAAACACAAAAAACAACAAAAACAAAAAACAAACAAAACCCTAAAGGAGGTTGTTACCAACAAACCAGTATTGCAAGAAATGTTAAAGAGCCTGCTTAACAGAAGAAATAGATATAAAAAATGAAATGGCAATAAATACCTATCAATAACAACCTAGAATGTAAATGCGTAAATGCTCCAATCAAAAGAGATAAGGTAGCTGAATGGATAAGAAAACATGATGCATGCATATGCTGTTTACAGGAGACCCACCTCAGAATAAAAGATTTATATAGGCTGAAAGTAAAGGGATGGAGGAAAATACTCAATGCAAATGAAAAAAAGCTGGGGAAGCAATACTTATATCTGACCAAATAGACTTCAAAACAAAGGCCATGATGAGACAAAGAAGGTCATTACTTAATGCTAAAGGGATTAGTCCCACAAGAGAATATAACCCTTGTAAACCTATATTCACACAATATAGGAGCACCTAAATATATAAAGAAAATCTTGGTGGACTTTAAGGAAGAGATTGACGGCAATACAGTCATGGTAGGGTATGTAACACCCCATTGTCATTAATGGATAGACATTATTTTCAGACAAAAAAGTCAACAAGGAAACAGTGACATTAAATGACACACTGGACCAGATAAACTGTTATTTATAGAATATTTCATGCCTAAGTAGCAGAATATATATTCTTCTCAAGTGCACATGGATCATTCTCAAAGATAGCCACATGTTTGGACTCAAAATAAGTCTTAACAAATTCAAGATTAAAATATCAAACATTTTCTCAGATCAATATGGCATGCAATTAGAAATCAACCTCAATAAAAAAACTAAAAAAACATTCAAATATATGGAGGCTAAATAGCATGTTATTAAATAATGAATGGATTATCAATGAGAAAAAGGAAGAATTCAAAAATTATCAGGAAACAAATGAAAATGAAGACACAACACCCAAAATCTATGGGACACAGCAAAAGCAGTCCTGAGGGGAAAGTTCATAGCATACATGCCAACCTCACAAAGCAAGAAAAATCTCACATAAACAATCAAACCCTACACCTAAAAGAACTAGAGAAACAACAACAAACAGAGCCCAGAGTAAGCAGATGTAAGGCAATAATCAAGACCAGAGCATAAATAAATAACATAGAGACTAAAAAATCAATGCAAAAGATTAACAAAACCAGGAGCTGAATCTTTGAAATGATAAACAAGATTGATGGACCAGACTCATCAAAAAGAAAAGAGAGAATGCCCAAATAAATCAGAAATGAATGAAGAGAAGGAACAACTGATATCACAGAAATAGAAAGGATTGTAAGAAAATACTATTAACAACTATATGCCAAAAAATTGGACAACCTGAGTGAAATAGACAAATTTCTAGAAACATACAATCTTCAAAAACTTTATCAGGAAGAATCAGAAAACCTGAATAGATAAATAAGTAATGAAATTGAAGCAGTAATAAAAGAACTTGTAGCAAACAAAAGACCTGTACTGGATGGCTTCACAGGCGAATTTTACCAGTCATACAGAGAAGAACTAACAATGATATTTCTCAGACTATTCCAAAAAATTCAAGAGGAGGGAAGACTTCCAAGCTCTTTTTGTGAGGTCAGTATTATTCTAATTCCAAAACTAAAGACACAGCAAAGAATGAATATTATAGACCAACATCCCTGATGAACATAGATGCTAAAATCCTCCACAAAATATTAGCAAACTTGGTCCAGCAATACATTAAAAAGATCATACACGGACTCCTACACATGAATAAGTAGGATTCATCCCAAGGATGCAAGAATGGTAGAATATTCGCAAATCAATAAATGTAAGACATCACTTAAACAAAATGAAAGGTAAAATTCACGTGGTCATATCAATAGATGCAGAAAAAGCATTTGATAAAACTCAGTACCATTTATGAAAAATCCTCTCAACAAAGAGGGAATAGAGGTATTGTAACGTAACATAATAAAGGCCATATATGAAAACTCCATAGCTCATGTCTTACTCAATGGGCAAAAACTAAAAATATTTTCTTTTAAGATCAGGGACAGGGATGTCCGGTTTCACCACTCTTATTTAACATAGTACTGGAAGTCTTCACCACAGTGACCAGACAAGAAGATATAAAAGGCATCCAAATAGGAAAGGAGGAAGTAAAACTCTCATTATTCTCAGATGATGTGATATTATACATGGAAAACCCTAAAGACTCCACTAGAAAACTGTAAGGGTTAATAAATGAATTTGCCAAAGTAACAGGATTCAAAATCAATACTTAGAAATTAATGGAATTTTTGTACACCAATAATGAATTGTCAGAAAGAGGAGCTAAGAAAGCAACCCCATTTACTATTACAGCAACAGCAAAAAAATAAGGTACCTAGAGATAAATTTAACCAAGTAAGTGGTACTTGGAAAACTATAGGACACTGAAGAAAGAAATTAAGGAAGACACAAGTAAGTGGAAGCATATACCATATTCATGGATTGGAAGAATTAACATCATTAAAATGCCCATATTATCCAAAGCAATCTATGAATTCTGTGCAATTCCTATTAAAATGCCAATCGTACATTTCACAAATGTAGAATAGATGTTCCAAAAATTTATATGGAACCAAAAAAGAACCTGAATAGCTTTAGCAATCTTGAGAAAGAAGAACAAAGCTGGAAGTATCACAATATCTGACATCAAACTATACTATATGCCCTGGCTGGTATGGCTCAGTGGATTGAGAACCGACCTGCTCACTGAAAGGTCACTGGTTCCATTCCCAGTTTAGGCACATGCCTGGATTGTGGTCCATGTCACCAGTTGGGGACATGGAAGAGGTAACCTATCCATGTATCTCTCTCACAATGATGTTCCTCTCCCTCTCTCCGTCCCTTCCACTTTCTCTAAAAGTAAATAAATAAAATCTTTTTAAAAAAGGAAAAAATGTATACTACAAGGCCACCATAATCAAAACAACCTGGTACTGGGATAAGAACAGATATAAAAATCAGTGGAACAGAATAGAGAACTCAGAAATAAATCCATGCTTTTCTGGTCAATTAATATTTGACAAATGAGGCAAGAGAATCCAGTGGAGCAAAGAGAGTCTCTTTAATAAATGTTGTTGGAAAAATGGGATTGGTACATGCAAAAAAAAAACAAAAACAAAAACAGCTAGACCACCAACTTACACTATACATAAGTATAAACTCAAAATGGATAAAAGACTTAAATGTAAGTCATGAAATCATAAAAATTGTAGAAGAAAACAGTATTTTGCTGACATAGCTCCTTGGGCAAGGGAAATGAAAAAAATAACAAATGGGACTACATCAGTTTAAAAAGTTTATCCCCCACCAAAGAAACCATCATCAAAATGAAAAAGGAGACTTCTGGACAAGATGGAGGCATAGGTAGATACACTTTGTCTTCTCATACAACCAAAAGAAGGACAACAACAAATTTAAAAACAAAAAACAACCAGAACTGCCAGAAAATCGAACTCTATGGAAGTCCAACAACCAAGGAGTTAAAGAAGAAACATTCACCCAGACTGGCAGGAGGGGCGGAGACAGAGATGGTAAGTCAAGGTGGTGGGGGAGTGGTAAGGTGGCTGGACAACCAGGCAGGTGAGATGGCAGCTGGTGGTCCCACATTTGCATGCGGATAAACCAGGAGGAACAACAGGGGAGTGAGGCAGACCGCGCAACCCAGTGTTCCAGCACAGAAAAAGAAAGCCTCAAAACCTCTGACTGTAAAAACCAATGGGGGTTGCAGCAGCTGGAGAAACCCCCAGCCTCACAGGAGAATTTGTTGGAGGAGCCCTCAGGGTCCTAGAACATACACAAACCCACCCGCCTGGGAATCAGCACCAAAAGGGCCCAATTTGCTTGTGGTAGTGGGGGAAGTGACTGAAAGCCGCAGAAAGCCGAGTAAGTGGCACTGTTCCCTCTGGGACTTCTTCCCTACATACAGCGCCACAAAGCAGCATGTGGGTTGCCCTGCCCTGGCAAATACCTAAGGCTCTCCCCTTACAATGTAACAGGTGTTCCAGAGGCAAAAAAATAATGGCCCAAATGAAAGAACAGATCAAAGCTGCAAAAATAGAATTAAGCAATGAGGAGATAGCCAATCTACCAGATGCAGAGTTCAAAACACTGGTAATCTGTATGCTCACAGAACTGGTGGAGTATGGCCGCAAAATAGAGGGAAGAGTAAAGGTTATGCAAAGAGGAATAAAGGAAAATACACAGAACCAACAGTGAAGGGAAGAAAACCAGGACTCAAATCAATGATTTAGAGCTGAAGGCAGAAATAAATATTCGACCAGAATAAAATGAAGAAACAAGAATTCAAAAAAATGAGGAGAAGCTTAGGAACCTTCAGGACAACTTTAAACATTCCAATATCGGAATCAGGAGTACCAGAGGGAGAAGAGGAAGAGCAAGAAATTGAAAACTTGAACAAATAATGAAGGAGATCTTCCCCAGTCTGGCAAAGGAAATAGACTTCCAGGAAGTCCAGGAAGCTCAGAGGGTCCCAAAGAAGTTGGACCCAAGGACGCACACACCAAGGCACATCATCGTTACATTACCCAAGATTAAAGATGAGAGAGTCTTTAAAGCAGCAAGAGAAAAGGAGAGAGTTACCTACAAAGGAGTTCCCAGAAGACTATCAGCTGATTTCTCAAAAGAAGCCTTATAGTCAAGAAGGGACTGGAAAGAAGTATTCAAAGTCATGAAAGACAAAGACCTACATCCATGATACTCTATCCAGCAAAGCTGTCCTTTAGAATGGAAGGGCAGATAAAGTGCTTCCCAGATAAGGGTCAAGTTAAAGGAGTTCATCATCACCAAGCCCTTATTATATGACATGTTAAAGGGACTTAGAAAAAGGAGATCAAAGCTATGAACAGTAAAATGACAACGAACTCACAACTATCAACAACTGAACCTAAAAAGAAAAACAAATTAAGTAAACAACTAGAACAGGAACCAAATCACGAAATGGAGATCACATGGGGGGTAATTAGTGGGGCAGGGGGGGAAGGGGAAGAATGGGAGAAAACGTACATGGAATAAGAAGCACAACTGGTAGGTACACAACAGGGGGGTGTTAACAGTATAGGAAATGGAGAAGCCAAAGAACTTAGTATGACTCGTGGACATGAACTAAGTGGGGGAATGCTGTTGTGAAGGGGAGTGCAGGGTGGAGGGGAATTAAGAGCAGAGAGATTGAAAGAAAATGAGTAAAAATATAAAATGAAAAGGGAAACCCAGTGTATGGAATAACATATTTGCCAATGATACAAGGTATAAGGATTTAATTTCCAAAATGTACAAAGAACTCATACATTTCAACACCAGGAAGACAAACAGCACAATTAAAAAATGGGCAAAGGACCTGAATAGGCACTTATCTAAAGAGGGCATACACGTGTCCCATTGACATGAAAAAATGCTCAGCATCACTAGGCATCAGAGAAATGTGAATTAAAATCACAGTGAGATACCAGTTCACTTGTCAGAATGGCTACCATCAATAAATTAACAAAGAAGTTCTGGCGAGGATATGCAGAAAAGGGCAGACTCATGCACTGTTGCACGGAATGCAGACTGGTGCAGCTATGTGGAATACAGTATGGCGTTTCCTCAAAAACTTAAAAATGGAACTACCTTTAACCTAACTATTCCTCTTCTGGGAATGTATCTTAAGCATCCAGAATGACCAGTACAAAAGACTATATGTACACCTATGTTCTAGCGGGGTTACTTACAATAGTTAAGATCTGGAAACAGCCTAAGTGCCCACCAGCAGATGAGTGGTTAAAAAAGCTGTGGTATATTTACACAATGGAATACTGCATGCAGCAGTAAGCAGGAAGGAACTCCTAAACTTTTGCGACAGCGTGGATGGATCTGGAGACTATTATGCTAAGTGAACTATGTCAGTCAGTGAAAGTCAAATAGCATATGATCTCACTTGTATGTGGAATCTAAGGAACAAAATAAACTAGTGAACAAAATAGAAAACAGAATCGTAGATACATGGAACAGACTGATAGCTGTGGGGGGTGGAGTGTAGAGAGGTGATGAAAGTAGGTGAAGGGGTTAACCATAGGATATATACATATGACTTGTGGACACAGACAATGGTACGAGTATTACCTGAATGAATTGTAGACTGGGTGGAGGTAGTCAAATGGGGTAAAAGTGGGGACAGTTGTAATAGCATAAACAATAAAATACAATAAAAATTCAAATATTTACACAATGGAATACTATTGCACTTTCTTCCGCTTTCCACTTTAGATACATAGCAGAGTCTGTACTACCTTCATCTGAGATTAGGCTCCTTTCTCAGATTAGAAACACCAAAAATATGAAGAGTTAAAACCATTAACTCTCCTAGTAATGTACTTTTTAAATGACTGCCTTTTTCAAGAGCAGATGTTCATGAGTTTATGTTAAGGCATAGCAGATTATTTTAGGTTTACATTTTACCATAAAATATTTTTCTATGGTAAAAAAATAATATATAAAAAGCATGTAGGCCAGATACCACTAATTGAATCAGTCTTGTCTAAAGTTTAAAATGCAGTTTAGAGGATTGTAGGAGAAAGTAACTGATAGTCCTAGCAGAACAATTTGAAAATAATCAGATGTTACTTGAAAAGGAGATACTTTGTCAAATATTCTTGCCATGAAATAAGTTTATTTTAATTACTTTAACAAATATTTGTTGAGCATTCACTATGTTCAGGCCCAGTCCTGAGCCAGCAGGAGCCAGTGGATCCCCTACTCTCAGTAATTTTAAGTACTGTGGCAAGGGACCTTACATATGCATCTGAAGAGACAACTTTTCCTATCACTTCTGGGATGGTGGGGGGAGGGCAGACATGTAATAAACAAGTAAACAAGTAAACAAATAATACTCTCAGTTTGTTATCAAGTACTTGGAAAGGGATGAATCACACATTGTTTGAGAGGGTGCAATGTGTCTTTGTACAAGCTGTATCCAGAGATGAGAGTTTAGAAGGAGACTCCTCTGTCCCTGTCTCTTTCTGTCTCTTTCTCTTCTAGGAGCAACAAAATCTTTTCAGAAAGCCCTCAGCTGACTTCCTTTCATGTGTCATTGGTCAGTATAGACCCACAGGTGTACTCCTAACCCACCCAACCACTGGCTCACTCCTGGGGTTGAGTTATCTTTGGTAGGTATGGATAAACATATTTGGGATTTTGTTTAAAAACTTGGTAGTTAACAAATACTGACCACTGCACTTTGGTTTAATAATAGCTAAAATGTATTAAGCATTTATTATGTGCCAGGCTAGCTGCTTCAGTACCTTATATGCATTTTTCATTTAACTTCTTAACAGTATACTAAGGGAGGTGGGGAAACTGGGGTGTATAGAAAGAAACTTGGGCACATTGCATTTTGTGCTAGCATTGCTCACCTAGCACTCCCATCCCAGACCTTGTGTTCTCAAAATGCCATTGTTGGAAAATAAGAAATACATTTTTGAAATATTCTATGCACATATTTTAACATAATAAAAAAGGAAGATCTAAATTGATCCTTCTTGAGTAGCTAGAAACTCATTTATATGAAGCTTCTTGTTTCCCTACAGTGTGGAGCAATTATTGTTTTACACACACACACTTGCACACAAGGTCTGTCCAGAAAAAGCCCAGCGATTGTTAATATAACAAGAACGGTTCATGTTAAATTTGGAGATCTAAGTTCCTATTTGCCAGATTTCTTCAATGTAAAGTTTCCCTTTTGCTTTTTGTAATTAATACGTAACTTGTTACAATTTACTGGTATCCTATTCACCAGCAATCTATCACACTATGATTTTAATATCCATTCTTGCCTGAATAAATTATTACCAAAGTGATTGACAAATGATTTTTCTAATTCTATTACTTCTTCTACATGTATTAAATGATACTTTTCCAAATAGAAAAGCTCTCTATTCCCATTCTGATCCCCTTCTCATTTTAGTATCAGTATGAACTCATGGCCTTTTAAAAATGATTATACATTCCCTATGTTACTCATTTTGATGCTCAGATTGTTCCAGATTTGGTCAACGCAAGTACCTTTAAGTTAGCTCTTGTGTACATTTGATGTTATTACTGTTTTTTGAGTACTTCCTTACTTTCTGGCATAACAAGATGTTTAAAGTTCACTTTGTACTTTTCTTGTCCTATTTTTAGAATCTGTTATTTCGTAAAGGAACCCTGGTTCCTTTTAGGGAGGAAAGGTATTTAGAAATCAAGATCAGGGCAATTGGAGTGTTCTTTGCTACTGGGGTATCATTGCTTCTAGCCCTTTCAGTGGACAGAGCTGGGAAATATATACAAGGTCTGTCTGGTGGAAGTCCAGGTATTGTTAATAAAACGAGAACAATTTGCCCAACGTAGGTATAACCTGGAAGCCAGAGAGAGTGGACTGGAATGCACATGCATGGACAGTGGTGACTTTACTAGTCAGTGGGGGTGGTAGAAACTGCTGAGTGAGCATTTGTACTTTGTGGCCTCACATTCAAAATGACTGAGAGTAGAGCAACGAATCTGCGTCAAATTTTGCATTAAGCTTGAACATTCCTCTGCGGAAACTGTTTGGATGATTCAGGAGGCTGCAGCTATGGGCAACTAGTGATTGGCAGCTTCATCACAACACACCTGCCCATGCATCATGTCTCATGCAGAGTTTCTGGTGAAACATCAAATCACCCACGTGATTCAGCCCCCCACAGCCCAGATTTGGTACTCTGACTTCTGGCTTTTCTAAAAACTAAAATTGCCTTTGAAAGGGAAGAGATTTCAGACAGTCAGTGAGATCCAGGAGAATATGATGGGGCAGGTGATGGCAATTGGGAGAATTGTGTGAGGTCTCAAGGTGCCCACTTTGAAGGGGATTGAGGCGTCTCTATCCTATGTACAATATTTCTTGTATGTTGTATGTTCTTCAACAAATGTCTTTTTCATATTATATGGTTGGATACCTTCTGGACAGGTTATATATATATATATAAATGGACACACACACAGAATATGTCACCTTTATATATGTTAAGGCTGTTTTTTTTAGGAGTCCTTTCATGTACATCAACTAGGTTTTTGGGTCCTGATGGGTGAGGAGCATAAGTCTGTCTGTCTTTATACGGCTTACTTAGAGCAGTAGTGCTGAGATAGGCACTTGGCTCACGGATCCTTTGTTTTATTGAAACAAGTTATGAATCTGTCTGCAGCATTGTGTTAGATATTGTGGTAAATCATGTGTTAAAATCCTTAAGATAGATTTTCCTTAATTTTAAAGTTATGTTTATCCTATATTTTTAGGATCACTTAACCAGTTTATAGAGGCTTTAACAAATGCCCGTGTTTGATACTGATAAATATAAGTAGAAATTTTTCTCAAGTTCATTTTTTAATTGTATGTGTTTGCATATTTATATGTGTTTGTTAAAGATACATTATATTTAAAAATTTGAAAATGGATGTTATCTTTTTACTTGGGACTTGTATCTCAGAATTTATTAGTACCTCCCTGTTACTGAGGAGGTCTTGGCTAAGGACACTGACCCGTTGTGCAGGGACTGCTCCCCCTAGAGGGGGAAGAAGTTCAGTAATAAGTTAGAGTGTTGAAGAAATGTGACACATCACCTTTGGAAGGCAAGGTTTAGCAGCATCTACTCCCACCTCAATGTATGTTAATTCTGGGTTCAATACTGGGCTCTTATCTTGTCACCTATGGATATTTAACCAAATAAAAACCCTGCCATAGGCTAATACTAAATATTGCCAATACTTAAAAAAATAAAAAGGATGTTTTAACACCAGAATATTTAGGAAGTTATCTGAGTGATAGAAAATATCATAAAAAGTCTGAGTATTGAGCCATGGGCGTATTTGGCCTTTTTTCTTTTCTCTTTTCTTTTCTTTTCTTTTCTCTTTTCTTTTCTTTTCTTTTCTTTTCTTTTCTTTTCTTTTCTTTTCTTTTTTCTTTTCTTTTCTTTTCCTTTCTTTCTCTTTCTTTCCCTTTCTTTCCCTTACTTTCCTTTTCTTTTCCTTTCTTTTCCTTTGTAATGGCCTGATGGACACTCAGTCAGGCACTTGCACTGTTAAGGAACCAGTTTTCACCAACAGCTAGGGAGAAGGAGATTCAAAAGTAGTGGTAATCTTGAAGTGACAGAAGGGGTTTCTAAAACTGAGTTTGAGATTATTTAGTAAGAAACTTGCTCTGGTCCTTGGGAGAGGACTGCAGGTTCATGTTAGTGTCTGTGCCAGCAGCTACCACATAGTCATTATCTGTGCTTTTGAGAACATTAAATCATCTTAATCCAAGATACCTTATATTTCTTTAAGGATGGTGACAGTGGGCAGATGTTTCGCAGCTTTCTTAATGTAGTTCACTCTATAGGCCTTAGAATTGAGTTTGTGATAGTAATTTAACAAAAATGTGCGGGTTTTACTGAAGAAAATAATAAAAAATTGTTTCCTAAAATTGTGGTTTCTCAAATTACCACATCTTGGACGTGCTATTTTCTGAAGTGCTTTTACTTCCCTTTGGGTATTTTAGCTACACCAAGCTCTACCACTTTCTAGCTGTTATCAATGTATAGGAACAACCATATAGACAGTTCCTAGTAAGCATTTAAGATATGAGGGCCGTGATCAGTATTACCTCTTTGTGGCCCTATAAAGCAGTGAGAAAACTGTATGCACCTCATTAGTTCCAACACTCAAGGCATTTCTACTATGACAGTAAGATATGTGGACTGGGGGATCAGGATTGTATCTTCTGTTTTCACTTTGCAATGGATTTCATATTTATCTCTAGATGAATTGCTCACCGTTTCCTTTTGACAATTCTATCATCTATAAAACTGGGAATAGTGAATGCTGTTAAGCTAGCCATCCTGTTCATCTGTAATAAAGCTGGATACAGAATAGGTTATCTTTTTAAGATGATGGATGGATTCTTTCTAATTTGGTAAAGGGAATACATATATGCCTTTACCAGCTCACCTCTCCCTACCCAGGTCTTTCACGTTCCTGGAAAAAAGCTACTAAATTGGCAAACTATATGCTTAAGTTCTCGATTCCCGAGATTTTATTTTTGAGAAATGTTCTCACATTTTTTCCAATTTAGTGAAATTTACCTATGTAACTCCCCTTAGTCCTTAAGAAAAGTGCTTTGGGCATTGTTAATATTGCAGTCTCCCCAGGAGAGCCTTCAGATGGGAAGGCCTTCTGTCGCAGAAGAGAAGGAGGCATATGCTATGAGAACCACTTTTATTTTTATTTAATAATGGCATGTAAATTGTTCTCATGGTTAGCATTCATTTCATCAACACATTAATTGCATATCTTCTAGGAACAAAACGGTTCTAGAGCAATGCAGATAAGCTAATAGTTTGAGTCTACATAATTTTTGTAAGTGCGATTACAATTTGAAACTGTCATTTATAAACTCAACATGTTGTTGTTATTGTGGCATAGACAACCAGTTGTGTTTTTTTTTAACATTTTTGTCTTGCTCATAAACACAATCCTTATTTTATTTGGAGCAGGCTTTGTGCTTACTTAAAGGATGACATTTCCTTGCTTCCTTAGTCACTCTGACTCTGCGTCTTAATTCCGAGCAAGAACATAAGTGAAAGTGCTGTCTGTGTGACTCCTGGAAAGACTTTTTAAAGAAAATTGGGAGGAATGCCTCTTAGAGCCTTTGCTTTTCTCTTTCTTGTTACCTAGTATGTGGATGTAATGTCTGGAGCTCCAACAATTTTTTTAAAAAAATGTTATTCTATTACAGTTGTCTCAATTTTTCCCCATTTCTTCTTTTCCCTCCAGCCCCCCTTTCCTTCCTTATGCACATAAGTTCTTTGGCTACTCCATTTCCTCTACTGTACTTAACATCTCCCTGTCTATTTGTACCTACCAATTTCTACTTCTTAATCCCTGCACTTTTTTCCCTATTATCCCTCTTCCCCCTCCCAACTGATAACCCTCCAAATGATTCCATATTTGCGATTCTGTTTTTGTTCTGCTTGTTTGCTTAGTATGTTTTTTAGATTCAATTGTTGATAGTTGTTGAATGTATTGCCATTTTAATGTTCATCATTTTGATCTTTTTCTTCTATAATTGCCTTTAGCATTTCATATAATAATGGCTTGGTTATGGTGAACTCCTTTAGCTTTACCGTGTCTGGGAAGCACACTATCTCCCTTTCAATTCTAAATGATAGGTTTGCTGGATAGAGTAACTTAGGTTGTAGGTTCTTCCTTTTCATTACTGTGAATACTTCTTGCAAGTCCCTTCTAGCCTGCAAAGTTTCTTGGAGAAATCAGATGACAGTCTTAGGAGAGCTCCATTTTAGGCAACTGCTTTTCTTTTGCTGCTTTTAAGATTCTCTTGTCTTTAACCTTTGGCATTTTGATTATGATGTGTCTTGGTATGGTCCTCTTTGTGTCCATCTTGTTTGGGACTCTCTGTGCTTCCTGGTCTTGTATGTCTATTTCTTCCATCGTATTAGGGAAGTTTTTTTTTTTTTTTTTTCCAAATAACTTTTCAATTGCTTGCACTTCCTCTTCTCCTTCAGGCACCTCTATGTTTCTGATGTTGTGCTTAAAGTTATCCCAGAGGCTCCTTAGCCTATCCTCATTTAAAAAAAATTTTTTTTTTTCTTACTGTTCTGATTGATTTTTCTTCCTTATGTTCCAAATCGTTGATTTGATCCTCGGCTTTATTCACTCTACTGTTGTTTCCCTGTAACTTTTTCTTTAAGTCAATTAGTGTATCCTTTGTTTCTGACTGGGCCTTTTTTATGCTGCTGAGGTTCTCACTAAGTTCCTTAGCATCCTTATAACCAGTGTATTGAACTCTGCATCTGGCAGATTGTTTATCTCCGTTTTGTTTAGTTCTTTTTCTGGAGTTTTGATCTGTCCTTTCATTTGGGCCATATTTCTTTTTCTCCTTATTTTGGTAGCCTCCCTGTATTTGTTTCTGTGTATTAGGTAGAGCTGCTTTGACTCCCTGTCTTAGTAGCATGATCTATTGTAGAAATACACACTAGTAAGGTATATTGGCCGAGCTTTTGGTAACTGCCAGGGCGGGCCAACTGGTGTCACTGCTTTGTGGCTCTGTGTCAGGGAGGGCTCGGAGAGGGGACAATGCTGCTGCCTGGCTTCTGGAGTTTTGCCCAGGAGGAAGCTGTGCTGGCACTCACCCTGTTGCCAGTTGCTTCAGTTTTTTTACCTTATGCCACTGATGTCCTTCCAGCTGTTGCCCTGGTGCTGAATCCCAGAGTGGGTGAGTCTATGTAAGTCCGAAGTCCATCGCAGACCCTTTAAGAGGAGTCTCCTGAGAATCCTGCAATTTCTTCCACCACCCAACACCCACTGATTTTTACAGCCAGAAGTTATGGGGTCTATTTTCCTGCACTGGGTGGTTTGGCCTGGGCCTGGGATCCCTTACTCCCTAGGTATGCCTCCTGCTTTTTATCCACTACATGTAGATGAGGAACTACCCATTCCATGTCTTTGTACCTCTTTGCACCACTCTGCATTTCCATGCATCTGCATGTGTCTTCATATCTCTACCTCTCCTACTCATTTGAATGAATGTGGCTTTTTTAAATCCTTGGTTGTTGGATTTCCATACAGGTTGATTATCTGACAATTCTAGGTGATAGTTGTTTTGTAGTCTAGTTGTAATTTTTGCTGTAGTTGTACGAGGAGGTGAGGCATATTTACCTATGCCTCCAACTTGACCCTCTCATTGTGGTTTTAATTTGCATCTTTCTGATGGCTAGTTATGTTGAGCATCTTTTCATGTGTCTATGGGCCCTGTATATGTCCTCCTTGGAGAAGTGTCTGTTCAGGTCCTTTGTCCATTTTTTAATTGTATTGTCTTCCTGGTGTTGTCATATGAGTTCTTCATATATTTTGGAGATTAAACCCTTGTTCAGTGTATCATTGGCAAATATGTTCTCCCATATAGTTGGTTCCCTTTTCATTTTGACAATGATTTCTTTAACCATGCAGTAACTTTTAATTTGATGTCATCTCATTTGTTTATTTCTTTTATTTCCCTTGCACTAGGAGATATATTAGCTAAAATATTTCCATGTGGGATATCTGAAATGTTACTGCCTACGTTTTCTTCTAGGACTTTTTTGGTATCAACTTTTATTTAAGTCTTTTATCCACTTTGAGCTTTTTCTTGTGTATGGTCAAAGTTGGTGGTCTAGTTTCATTTTTTCACATGTACCAGCGCAGTTGTCTGAACACCATTTATTGAAGAGACTGTTTTTACTCCATTGTATGGCCATACCCTCTTTATCAAATATTAACTAACCATAGAGGCTTGGGTTTATTTCTGGGCTCTCTGTTCTCTTCCATTGATCCATGTGTCTGTCATTATATCAGTACCAGGTTATTTTCGATTATAGTGGCCATCTAGTATAGTTTTATATCAGATATTGTGATCTCTCCAACTTTATTCTTTTTTCTCAAGATTGCTGAGTCTGTTTAGGGTCGTTTTTGGTTCCATATAAGTCTTTGGAGTATTCTAGATCAATGAAATACGCCATTGGTATTTTAATAGGAATTGTGTTGAGTGTATAGATTGCTTTGGATAGTGTGGACATTTTAATGATGTTAATTCTTACAGTCTATGAGCACAGTATATGAGGTCTATCCAGAAGGTATCTGACCATGAGATATGAAATATAGAGACATTTATTGAAAAAGATACAAGATACAGAAACATTGTACATAGGACAATGATACCTTAGTCCCCTTCAAAGTGGGCACCTCGGGACCTCACGCAGTTCTCCA
The DNA here is from genome assembly GCA_004026545.1 of Mormoops blainvillei. Lineage (NCBI taxonomy): Eukaryota > Metazoa > Chordata > Mammalia > Chiroptera > Mormoopidae > Mormoops > Mormoops blainvillei. The sequence continues at coordinate 803,701 of PVJD01000024.1, read as the reverse complement.
GTTGCCATCAACTGCCCCATCATATTTTCCTAAATCTCATTGACAGTCTGAAATCTCTTTCCTTTTAAAGGCGATTTTACTTTTGGGGAAAACCAGAAGTTGTAGGGCGCCAAATGAGGGCTGTAGGTGGGCTGGGTCTCCTGGTGATATGATGTTTTGCCAAAAAACTCTGCATGAGACATGATGCATGAGCATGTGAGCTATTGTGATGAAGCTGCCAATCACTAATTGCCCATAGCTGTGGCATTCTGAATCATCCGAATAGTTTCTGGAGGAATGTTCAAGCTTAATGCAAAATTTGATGCAGACTTGTTGCTCTATTCTCTCATTTTGAATGTGATGGCCACAGAGTCTACATGCTCACTCAACTGTGCCGTCCTCCCCCACTGACTAAAACAGTGAATTCATCATTGTTCACACATGAGCATTCCAGTCCACTCTGTTTGGCTGCCAGGTTACACAGATGTTGCATAAAGCATTCTTGTTATATAAACAATGGCTTGACCTTTTCTGGACAGACCTCTTGTGTTTCCATTTATTTGTATCTTCCTTATTTTCTATTTTCAGTGTTCTGTAGTTTTCGAAGTACAAGTCTTTTACCTTCTTGGTTAAATTTATTCCTAGGTTCTTTATTTTTCTTGTTATAGTAAATGGGATTTTTTTCCTAGTTTCTCTCTCTCATAGTTCATTGTTGGTGTACAAAAATGCTATCCATTTCTGAATATTGAGTTTGTATCATGCCACTTTGCTAAATTCACTTATTAGGGCAAGTAGTTTTTTGGTAGAGAATATAGGGTTTTCTATGTATACTATCATGTCATCTGCAAATAATGACAGTTTTACTTGTTCCTTTCCTATTTGTATACCTTTTATTTCTTTTCTTGTCTGATCACTGTGGCTAGAACTTCGAGTACTATGTTGAATAAGAAATGGTGGTGAAAGCAGACACTCTTGCCTTAATCTTAAGGGAAAAGTTTTACTTTCTGCTCATTGAGTATGATATTGGTAATAGGCTTCTTGTATATGCCTTTTTTATGTTGAAGTATACTCTCCCTGTTTTCACTTTGCTGAATGTTTGTATCATAAATGGGTAATTATCTCATGGATTTTATTGAATGCTTTTTCAGCATCTATTGATATGATCATGTGGTTTTTGTCCTTCATTTTGTTTATGTGGTGTATTACGTTTATTGATTTGCGAATATTGTTCCATCCTCGCATCCCTGGGATAAATCCCACTTGATCATGCTCTGTTATCTTTTTAATGTATTGCTGGATCCAATTTGCCAATGTTTTGTTGAGGATTTTGGCGTCTATGTGCATCAGAGATATTGGTGTGTTATTTTCTTTCTTTGTTGTGTCTTTTCTTTACCTGGTTTTGGAATTAGGATAATACTGGGCTCATAAAAAGAGTTTGAGAGGCTTCCCTCCTCTTGAATTTTTTTGAATAGTTTCAGAAGGATAGGAGTTAGTTGTTCTTTGAATGTTTGGTAAAATTGGCCTGTGAAGCCATCTGGTCCAGGGCTTTTTTCTGCCAGGGTTTTCATGATTACTGCTTTGATTTTACTAGTTGTTATCAGTCTATTCAGGCTTTCTGCTGCTTCTTGATTCAGTTTTAGAAAATTACATGTTTCTAGAAATTTACCATTTCACCCTGGTTCTCCATTTTCTTGGCCCTCCAACAATTTTGGATGATGAAGTAAACTTGACAATAGAAGCCAGAAAGATAGAAGGAACTGAGGTCCTTGGTCATTGTTAACCTAGTAATCAACTATAATACCAGCCCTGGACTGACTACTGCCACATTTGTTAACTTGTATGTACACCTAATCCTGTGAGTAACTCATGTCTTCATCTTCAACCTTGGTGCATGATCGTGAACACTGCCACTGAGCACACTTCTGAGGTTTATAAATCTGCTTATCTTCCCTCATGGCCCCTGTTGACAGTCATTTCAAATTGCAAGTAAGGAAATCCTCAGGGCAAGGAATCAGAGCTGCACTGTTCCTGAACAAATAAGATCGGAAAACCTGTAAAGGGAGATTCTCCAAATTTACTTCCCAGATCAGCAGCATGGCTATCAGTCTGGCAGATTGTAATCTTGGGGCCACACCCTAGACCTTCTGAAGAGAACCCTGAAGAGTGGGGCCCAGTAATCTGTGTTTTATTAAGTGATTCAGCGGCAGGCTAAAGTTTGAAAATCAGTATTTTACAGATCTCCTGCATCTTGTAGCTTAGACAAACAAGGTGGCCTGTGCATATGAAGTTGGCCAGGTAACGGTGGGCTGGGTGGGGTTGAAGTTGGTAAAAGTGACTGTACTCCGCACAAATTGTTTTCCCTTATTTACTATGGAACTGACAAACAAGCACTTAAAAGATGTGTGAATTCATGCAGGAGATAAGTATATCCCTCCAGGTTAGTGGACACAGCTTCTGGTGCCTTCTAGTCTTCTTAGAGAGAGTTGGGAAAGCCCACCTGAGGTAAGAGCCCAGAGCTATCCAATAGGAAAGGAAATAGCATTTTGAATGGGAACTCTGGTTTCAGGTTTGGATATCTGTGCTTTTTATGTTCCCTGTTTTACCATCAAAATATTTCATTGAAGAATGAACAACTTTCTTGAAAAGAGAATTTGCCAAAACTGACTCATGATGTAACAGAGCACATGCATAGCAGTATATTTCTGTTAAGGAAACTGATATTGTCATCACAGACATTCTGTCTCACACACATGTAAACATACGAAAGCCTTCCTGAACAAATAAAATCCCTGAAGGCTTAGACTGAACAATGAAAAAGAATCAGCCATGTAATGATCGGAGGGGTGGGGCATTGAATGGGGAAGTAGCAAGTGCAAAGCCACCAATGTAAAAACCTCCTTGGTGAGGTCTCTGATGTGTACAGGGAATACATCATTCAGGATCTATAAGAATTTGGCATACTGCATTTTATCATAATTGAAACTAGAAACAAATGGAAGGTATTAACCAGAAGAGTATTATAATCTTATTTGAGATTTCACAAACATATTTTTACTGCTGCATGGAAGATAGACTGTTGAGGGCAACAGTGGAAGAAAGGAGACCATGTAGCAGATTTTAAAATAGGACACAAGAAAATTGTGACTTGGACAAAGGCCATGGTAAGAAAAGGTCAGATAATGGAATATATTTTGGAGGCAGAATGTATGGGATTTGCTACGATATTGGGCTTGGGTGTGGAACTTGCCCATGAGGGAGTTTTACATGTAACTAATGGTGACTTAAGTAGAAGATGAATAATAGAGCGTTTCAGACCACAAACCATACAACTCTGAGTTGGTTGCGTTAGCTCCCACAGTTATTTTTAGTATGCCTTTGACCAGGTCATGCTGTAATTTCATTAGCAAAATGGAGATCCATCCACCTTGAAAGTGGCTGGGAGAATTAAATGAGAAAACGTATGTTAAAGTGTTTAGAACAATACCTAATGGTCAAATAGTAAATGGTCAATACATATTAGTCATTACTATTTTCCTTTGTAAAACTTTACACATAAAAAAAGTCTGTATTAGAAAAAGCTCTGTGTCAAAACACACATACTCTAGATCGATTTTTGTTGTAGAAAAAAATGGTCGGCATAGCTTTAGGCCTTGTAGTAACTATGTAGGAGATAACAGACAGCCCTCGAGATAGTATGAGCTACATAAGAGGGCTGCAGTCAGGGTGTAGAGCTATCTAAGCTGTCTGCCACATGTTGGCAGTAGAATAAGGAGACCGATTTTCCAACCTGACCCAGAACTGTCAAAATAGAAATTACCTCTATCTGCAGAAAGGACAACATAAAGGTGATAGGAAAATGACCTCTGTTATAGGCCAGTCCACAGCTGATGATAGGAACCTAATACATGATGTATGCTTGGCACTTTTAGGGAAAATGCCAAAAATTATGAGTCTACCAAAGCAGAGACAACCTAGCTTTGTCACTGTGGGAAACAACTTTCTTTAAGCGTGCGTGTCATTCAAATTAAGGAAGTTTGAAAGCCAAGTTGTTCAGAGATATCCCAACTGCACCTCAAGGGAAATTACACCCTCACCCCAATGTCCCCATATATCAACATGTATGTTGATATATGTTGGTCCCCATTATTTTAATCTGATATATTTTATTTTTACAAAATGCATTTGTTTTTTAAAGAAATTATATGACCATTTAAAGATTTTCATTTCTTGTACTACCGTGAAGATGTTTCCCGCACCCTGCCTTCTACCCCACTACCCTTTACCTAAAAGGGCCACTGTCAGCTTTTCTAACAAAATGTATCGTCTAGGAAGAAAACATGACAGTCATTGGAATCAACCTAAACTACGTGTATTTCTTTGGTAGACCAGTTAAATACTATTTTAAAAACACAAAAAAATTCATTTTAGAGTCAACCACTTTCTCCAGATCATTACAGAAAACACTGTGGGGACGTTTCAAAAGTCATTTAAAAGCTCTTGACACATAAAACAAAAATTGCAGTCTAAATGTCACAACAGTATTCACACAGAGCTTCACAGTAGGCCTACTGTACAATGTCTAAAGAAACTTGGCATTTTGTCTAAGAATAAGTCAATAACAGAAACTCAATAATAAATGCCTTGGTTTCTTGCTAACATAGGACTCTCCACTGCTGACTTGCACTGGACAGGAGCATGCAGGTTTAAATAAAAGCTGGCAGCAAAATCTGACAGGGAAGGCAGTATTATTTTCAAATTGGTGAATTGTTTTTCATAAATTTCTTTTCTTACATGTTCTTTGCCAATTTTACCATCATTTTTCATTCCAAAATTGAATAAATGTCTTCAAAGTGGCAGGAAAGTCTACATTGAATCAATAAATATAACTCTTTCCAGCCCCCCCAGTGGCCTCAAATAACTGTAGTACATAAGCATCAGCCTTTTATTAATTGGACAAGCCTTCAGAAATGAGGAAAAATAATTTATGTTGGCAATTTGATTAACAGGCTTCCTATGAACACGCATTCCTATAAAATTAACAAGTATGAACCATTCAAGACAAACCAAGAAATGTTCTTAGAAACCTTTCAAGTGAAAAAAATAACAGAATACTTATGGCAAAGTGGGTGTATAACCCTCATCCAGGTGCCTTTGCTACTTGAGTCATGCTGACTTTCTGCAGAATCTGTCAAGTGTTATAGGCCAGAATTGCTTCTCCAGGACTGTGCGTATGATTTGGGGGACCCTCTTCATTTTCCCCTCTGCTCTAGCAACTCTATTTGCTGTGGACCAGCACAACTCACCTTTTTAGACTAAGAGAAGTTTCTGGTCAGAAGCAGTATATTCTATTGAGATTAACCACAACAATCTTGGTACCATGTTAAATTGAATAGCTTCTTCCGTACCTCCCTTTCTTTGTGAGGATGTAAGTCACAACTCTAGTCTCTGAGCCTGTGGGCTATCATGACTATTCCTACCATACCTGGTTTTCATCAGTTAGCTCCATGCCCACACATACAACCAGGCCCTCCTCCCAGGCAAAGGGTGCAGAGAGAGTTATGAGGTAGTCAAACAAACATTTGAGTTAAAGTCAGACATGCGAGCACACCAATGATAGAAAATATTGCGTCTGTCAGAGAGAGAGAAACTGAGAATATGGCAATAGTCTTATATGACTGTGTGAAGCCCACCTCTGAGTTACTGAGAGCCAGCTAGGTGAAGCTTGGCATTTTGCCATAATGTTATTTTTTAAGGTTATACTAATTAACAACAATAATAATGGCTGCCTGTAATAGCATTGGAAAGAGAGCACCCCATAATAGATACTGAGTTGAGTGCAAACAAATATTACTATTTTTAGCAGTTTTTCTCCTAAAACTACTTTGTAAAGTTTAATAGCTTAAAAAGACTGCATCTTTTTCGTTCTCAGAATAAGTATTTTTTGTGCTAACCTGACATTTTTCTAATTACCACATTGAATATCTGCATAATGCGTAGAGCTGAACGTTAAAGAACACATGAACAGAGTGTGAACTGAACACAGTCCACATGACGCTAACGATGTCTCCTGAGGAATAGTTATATGAGATGAATTCTGCTACATTGTCATACCAAAAGTCAGGCTGAGGATTATAATTGCTTGTTTGTAGTTAAGAAGGAAATCACCACCAGTAGAGATGATTTGTGTTGTTATTTTAAATATATTAGGTTCAACCATATGAAATTACCAATATTCATTCACTCAACCATTTTGACCCATAAAGATAACAGAATCGTATGGCTCAAGATGAAATTTGATTTCAAGGTTTCAGGTGGCTGCTATTATGTTTACTCATTTAGGATCTTTCCCGGCTGTAGTATGGTGTGGCTGGGCATGGCCAAGCCTGCCACTGACCTGAGGACAAACTGAAAACAGTGAACACCAAATTGTGTAACTGTGGAGTCTCACAGAATCTTCCAGGGCAACAGATCCTTGAACACGAGGTGGTACCACTCAACTCAGAATAAAACAAATAATAGCCTGTGACCCTGGGTTTCTCCAGATCTGGGGTTCTCGCCCCAGGTAGGCTACGCTGCCGACAAACTCCACAGGTGCCTCTGAGAGGCTGTTCCTACTTCCTCTAGGGTATCCGTACTTACGCCTTGTATGAATTCATGCTTTTTTTTTCCCCACTTAGTTTGTTGGAAGCCCTTGTCAGTGGGGTTGTACTCCACTGAGAAAGATTGCTGTGTTATTTTGATAAAGTCACTTGCTTATTATTTAAAAATGTCTCTTTTTATGCCTGGTATTATTCCTTGTTTTGAAGTCTTCTTTGTCTGATATTAATTAGCCACTCAATGTTTCTTATGGTTAGGGATTGCATTGTGCATCTAAAATTTTTTTTTTCTGTTTAATAGCGCATAATGGCCTAATCTATTTATTTAGAGGTTAGACTCCTGGAAATCTTAGTTATGTGGAAAATAGCTTTCGCTTTTGGAAAGAACAGCTTTCTAAGTCATTAAAGTAAGTGCTATATATCACAAGCACTTAGTCAATAGTGAAGACCCTCACTTCTATCTCAGTGATTCCTAACTAGTGTCCTTGCTCTCATCCTTGGTCCCTGTGATCTGTCTTCTATGTGTTGATCAGTGACTCTTCAAGTACAAGGCAGGTCATGCCATTCTCTCCAAAAAACCCTCCAGTAGTTTCTCATCTCACTCAGAAAAAGCCAGAGGCCTACTACGGGCTGTTAAAGCCTTTCAGGAAATAGTTCCTGCTTCTTTGACTTCGTTTTCCACCACTCTTCCCTTGTTGGCCTCAGCTACACTGGCCTCCGTGCTGTTCTTTGGATAGATACATTAGCATACTCCCAGCTTGGGACCTTTGCATTTGCCCCGGTGCCTGGATCATTCTGGTTCATGTCTGCATGGTTTGCTTTCCCTCTTCCTTCATGTCTGCTAAGATGCCATCTTCGTGAGGCCGTTTCTGCATTCTATTTTAGATACCAATCCCTTCCTTCCCACTTCCTTTCCTGGCTTTATTTTTCTCCATAGTACTTTTCGTCACCTGATGTGTATTCGTTTATTCCATCTCCCTTGTTTAGAGTATAAACTTTTCAGATTTAGGGACTTTGACTGTGTGTCTTGATAGAATTTCTACTGCCTAGAATACTATCTGGCACATAGTAGGTGTACAAAAGTATTTGTTTAATAAATGAATGAATGTATTCTAGAGCTATTTGTACCAAGAGTTGAGGTACAAATGACAGCATTAATATGTGTAATATACAATTACATTATATTTCTAATCTGCTATGGGCTAGAGTAGCATTCAATATATGCTTTGGGAGTTTTTACCCTTTATCTTTTGGAGAGTCTTAATTTTCAGACTTTCCTTTTTCTTGTTAAACAAAGATTTCCTGTGTGTGCTCTGTGCTTGGTATTATTTCTAGGAACTGATGATAAGTAGTGAACAGGCAGATAAGAGTCCTGCTGTTAAGAAATTTTTACTTGAGTGAAAGAGACTGAAATAAATGAGGATAATTTCAACAAATGATAAATACCATGAGTAAAATTTTAGGAATAAAGAATATACTGGGCTTGGGGTCTTAGATTGTTGGAAGAAGGCCTTTTAAGGAGGTATTATAACAGCTGAAAATGGAGAGAGGGAGCCAGTACACTGGAGGAGGTATAAGGGTGGGGGTAGAGGGTGGAGGGTGGAGAAGGGAGCCCTAATAAGGTCAGGAAGTAAGTAGGGGATGGATTGTGTTGAGTGTTGTAGGCCATTGTCAAGTTTATAGCATATGCCAGTTGAAATAGGAAACCATTGGAATGACATCTTACATGATTTATTGTACATTTTATGAAGCTCTCTAGCTGCCTTTAAGTTGTTATATCAGGGAGTTACTTTATTTTGGATCCTGTTAAATTCTAATAGAGATAGTTTAGTTTAATACTTAATTTTTATTGTCATCCATAAAACTAGAATTTTTTCATTAAATTGATTTTAGGAACATCTCAATTACTAAATAAATAACACCATGTATTGTAGACATGAAAGTTAAAAACACAAAGTAAATGAGAATAAATATTTATCCATTATGACCAATAAGAAATGAACAATATTATATTTTATAAAGTCTTTTTTATGTGATATAGGAAATTTCATTTTTAAATACTGAAAAAATTGAAATTGCATTTGAAATGAATACATTGTTAGAATTTAGGATTCAGCTTCATAAATAAGGACTCTACGTTCTCTCTTTAGGGTAGCAATGGCAAATGTTTGCCTGAATTATAGATTTGATAAATGGCTCTTTTCTGTCTCTTCCGATTTTACCTAAGAATGGTCTTAAAAAGAGGCTAAAGGCACCTTATAGACTAGTAATAATTCTTCTGGTTTGGGATCCATGACCCTTGCTGTGTGTACTCCAGACACCAAAAAGTGTACAATACTTTGTGTTTCATGAACTTGATGAGAAGTGTGATGTGGTATAGAAACTATAATAGTTCTAGTATTTTCCAGTTTCACACAGTCAATCATAATTTTCTGATTCTGTACATACGTTATATCAGTAAAATAAAATTTACCTTATTTATTCATACCCTAAGCACTACTTTTCCTTATTGCTCAATTCCCTCATTTTTTTTTCCCACCTGAGGATGTTTATTGATTTTATAGACAGAGGAAGGAGGAGATAGAGAGAGAAATATCCATGTGAAAAAGAAAAATCAATTGGTTGCCTCCCATATACTCCCCTGCCAGGGATGCAACCTGTAAGGTAGGCATGTGCCCTGACTGGAAATTGAACCCACAGCCTTTCGGTGTATGGGTCGGCACTCCAAACAACTGACTCACCTGGCCAAGGCCCTCATTCTCTATGTTTCTAATAAAGTGATCTGTGGAGCAGAATTTATAACTTTGGACCTTCTAGTCCTTGAAGAGTCCTGTCATTCTTTCATATTGTAGAAAGGAAAAATAAACAGATTGAAAATTGTGTCATGGAAGGAGAAATAAAGCACATTAGTTTATAACAGGGCCCTTAAAACTGCTCTTAGTATTTTGGACATATATAATTTCCTAACAAATATTTTTTCCTATTATGAGGCAGGCAGTGATGAGACACCTGTTTACAAGATAGCCCCCTTTTCAGGAAGCATATAATCATGTAGGAATTATAAATATTTGTATATGTATGGATGTACATAAGTATGAAGATATTCTTATTTCTCCTCATGGTCAAGAAAATTAACCCTGTAGCCCCCCGTGAAAGTTCTGCATTCTTTGTTTCTTCTTTCCTCAGTCAGCCCTGGTCTTAGCTTCCAGTGGCTGCTAAATTTAGTATATTCCACGTACCTTCTCTTCAGCTGCTATGGAGAGGAGCATGTGGGGTGATGTGCATCGCTTCCTTGTTATTTACAGGGACAAGAACGCTTGTGCAGCATTTCCCTGATGGTAGGTATCAGAGCTGCGATTTGAACCCAGGCCTCCTGACTCTAAAGCTCACATCCTTCCAGTGATACCCTTGTTATTTCTTACAATAGTTTTTTTAAGAAATGAATGAATGACTGAAACTTACATCTTTTGGCCCTGCAGAATGAGGAGAGACTAAGAGAAAGATGGCTTCTTTAAGGGGTATTTTCTTTTGTTATCCCTACATTGTCATAGAAAAGCAGCATCAGTATTTGTATATATTGTGAAATGATCACCATAGTAAGACTAGTTAATATCCATCACCACACATAGGTACACAAATTTTTTTCTTGTGATGAGAAATTTTGAAATCTACTGTCTCAGCAGCTTTTAAATATGCAATACAGATTTTTCAACTATAGTCACCATGCTATACATCCCCATGTCTTATTTGTTTTATAACAAGAAGTTTGTACCTTTTGACTCCCTCCCATTCTATACCTAAAATTAATATAATTTATTTGTTAATTTATTTCACAGTGCGTAATACACTCCCGTGTATAATGTGCACCCACAGCTTTGTGCACATTATACACAGGATTATTATACCCACTGTCATACCCACGGTATGTAATCATTATACCTGTGTGTAATGTGCATCCTTATTTTTCCCTCAAAAAGTTGGGCAAAAAAGTGTGCATTATATGCAGCAAAACATGGTATATCTCATTAAAAATGGCATTAAAGAGGAAAAAAAAAGCAGGGCCATTGTTTCCCTCATGGTGCTATTTATTGCCTTGCAGCACCTAGAATCAGGAAGTTTTGAAAATTAAAGCCATATTATCTTTTGTTAGAACGTTTCAAGGAAATGGGACACTTTTATTTGTACTGAAGAAATGTTCCATGAGAACGTCTTGAGCCCACATCTCACCTTTTGATGTGTTCACAGCAAAGTCAGAGCTTCTCAAGCCTCAGTGCTTCCCTGTGAAGGCAAATGGTGCAGAACCAGAAAGGCCTTTTTACGGGAAATGTAGTCATTTTTATAGTCCTGGCCATTGAGGTGGTCAGGTTTAGCAACTTAACTCAAGACCACACAGGGAGCTGGAGAAACAGCTGGCAAAAGAGCCTCCGCCTTCCAGCCAAATGGTCTTTTCCTAAAACTATCTACCTTCCTCAGGAAACAAGTCTTTTAAAAGCAGCCTAACCTCCACCAAGAACCTGGGCTAGAAGATGGATATAGCCATCCTTTGAGACTTCGTATTCATTCACTGTTTCCACTGGGCGAGTTGTGCAGCCTTGAATCACTGGGATGAGTCAGGAACACAGGGCACTTTGGTGTGAGGGTGAGGAGCCTGAAGCCATGCCTAGTGTACCTCCCAATAAAATCAGTAATGGAGAGTAGTGGTTATAATATACATGTGAGTTTGCTTATAGCTTTTCTTTATTGCTGAGTTTTATTAGTTCTTCACTGAAGGGATCACTGAAACTTGGAGGAAGTTGCTTCTCCTAGGAAGGGTGTTGAACTGCTGCTGGATACAGAAGTTCACCTCCCTGACCCTTTTAGTAGTTAAAAGGCCTAAACTGTCACTGATATTTTGGCAAGTATCCATTTAGAGCCAAGTTTTATATAATTCTCACCATCATCATCATTGAAATTATCATGCCTGTGGTCTAATGTTCTCTAGCTGCTGGGCTATTATATTTTAGGACAAAAATTTGCTTTGCGCGTACCCTGCGCTTATAAAATTTTGAGCAACATAACAAACTCTTTGGGAATTATTCTTATTGACATAATTTAATGTCAAACAGAGAGTCATAAAGATTAGTGTTCTGAAAATTTCCTTTTGTTAACAGAATATACCTTTTTAAACTTTTTTGTTTTTAAACTGATATCCCTGAGCACCTATTGCCACCATCCTGTTAGAAGTTCAATTTGTCCTATTCTGAAGTGCCCAGACCTAGGCAAGAGCTAAATAAACCACAAGCAAGCCTGCTGTGATCCACAGTTACTCTGAATTTGTTTTGGACTCATCACTTAGTGTAGGTGGCAAACAGTGTTGAAAAGACAAAACCAGTTATAGAAATCTGCTATGGTGCATGTTCAGAAGTGATGTCCATGCTTGGCAACAGTGAATTTTTTTAGGTGCTTCTGAGTGGAGTTGTGCCTTGTGATCTACACTGTTAATAACTTTTGGTAAGTATAAATTCTCTTTGGTCTTGGCATCAAAAGTAAAACAATGTAGAATCTAAGGTGGTGTGCATAGAACAGGTGTTTATTAGTGTAGTGAGGGAAATAAACCACCAGGTGGCTCAAGTATATAGCATCTGCACTTGTTAGTCCTTGATAATTACACTGAAGTTTTGCAGTTGGTTTGCACTTCAGAGACCATTTAGTAGAAGTCACTGTGAGAATTGTTTTCTTTTTCCCACACAGTCTTAGAATGTTAAAGCAAAAGGTTTCCTATTTGGATTCTGTTACTGACTAGCATTTACAAATGTTTAGCCCTAAACATTGTTTTGCTTAGGTTTACATGAAAACCTGCACATTATTTCTGTTTTTGGCTGATGTGCCCCAAATTGTCATCTTCGAATTTTATGATAATTTTTTAATCTATTTATGTTGTCATAGATGGTCCACAGTTAAAAATAAAATGAATGGACATTTAATTTTACTTCTGAAATTTAAACTGTCAACATGCTTTGTACTGACTTATTTTATGCTTCTATTCTGTAGAAAATGGAGAGACACACAATACCTGAGAAATCAATACATACTTTTTTGGTAAATTTATTATTACCCAAGAAGAATTTAAAAACCTGTTTTATTCCATGAGAAGGAAGTTGCTCAGGAGTTTTCCACTAACATTAGACAAAAAGAATTAAAATGCCAAAATATTTGCTTTATTTTAGAATACATATGCAATAAAGTTTTAAAAAAATTAACCCTTGGGGTACTTGCAGATGAAGACTCTGCAGGTACATCTTTTTTCATTGGTTGTTAGGCTTTTTATTTTTCAATCACAAATTTCCGGGAATTAGGATTTTTTTTTTTCCTGTTAGACCTAAGGCATCATGAAAAATAAAACACTTCTTCAAAAACTTAATGCCTAGTATTCTGTTATCTAGTTCTTTTTCTTTTTGCTTTGACTTTTTTTTTTTTGGCCATCATTAGATACTATTGTTTTTGTTACAGAATAGGAAAAGGAAAAAGAAGATGAAATTCAAACCAGGTTTTTCCTTTGTACTAATTCTAGTTAGAATTTTCATGAAGAAAAACTGAAATAAGTTTTTAAAAACATGTTTTAAAATTACCAGAATTTTTTTACTCTTGTTAACTCCAGGTAGGTATAATTACTTCAAAAAGGAAATCAAAGTCTTTACTGATATGATTAAACATAATGTTTTCTTGTCCTTTTCAGTAAAGTGAAGGCTGATAATTCCAAAGACTATTTAAAGGAGTGATTGTGACTAAACAGTGAACATCATTTTACTGTAGTTGGTCAGAAGTAGTATGTACTGTGTCTGAAAAGCCTTGATGTATGTTCAATAGACTATACTAAATTTCCCCTTCTATGTATGGTTAGCCATGTGGTAACCAAGAGTCTTAAACAGTGAATCTTTGTTAAGGTATTAATTTTTGAGAAGGAAATTGATGTGATTTTAAAAAACTATTACTGTGTGTGAAGAGTGTAGAGGAAGCTGTATGTGTATTTCCCTCCACTCATCAATAGGAAAATAAAACAAAAAAAGTGTGTGTGTAGCACCTTTGAATCCTAGTTATTTTTTTATTTATACTGGTAGCTTGGTATACAGATGGAACCGTTTTTATCATAATGATAAAAGAATTAGAGATGCAGAGCAAGTTGATTGATAAAGAAGTAAAATTGTTGGAAAATGCCTAAAGATATAGTTTAGTGTTATAATACTTTCAGATGTAACATTTATGTTTTGTGTTCAAGCAATTGTATATATGTGTGTGTGCTTAAAAAAATACTCCATAAGGAATTGACATTTAAGAATCATGAAGAATATTTTCCCCAAGTTTATTTTTTATATTCCTTTTAAAAGGCTTTCAACATTTTTTTGCACTGCGAATATTTTAATGCCATTTCCTTATGCCTTAAATTTTAAAAGTTAATTTTGCTTTTTTGCTTCATATATTACAGTGAAAATTTCCATTAAGCTTTGATATGAAAAGAACCAAATTATAGAATACAAACATGTCTTGATCAATAGGTGCTTCCTTTTATACACAGTCTAAACTGCTCACAAAGCTGAGATGAAGTCTGGATTTCCTCAGGTGTGGGAACTATCTATGTAGCTTGGCTTGCATGATTTTGAACTGAGAAAGACAAGTACTATTTATGTACCTTTTTTTAATCGTACTTTCACTAAGTTTCCACTATTTCAGGGGCCTTTGTGGCCATTTCATGTATATTTGATGCCTTTATAGTCTTAAAATGAAATTCATGGATAACATCTTAACTGCACACATTATTTTTATTAATCCATGTAATGTTTTTACTACAACCAAAAAAAGAAATAAAAGGAAAGTGATTTGTAAGGAGAATTGTTTCTATATATAATTGTGTAGACACTGCTGCATTAGGAGCTTTGATGAAGCCCTCAGATGCGTGTACCTAACATAGAATCCCAGATGTGCTGGCTACAGATGCAGACTGTGACACCTGTGGGTGGCTGTGGCAGTGGCAGCTCAGTGAATGCTAGTGGCTGTGCTGTTGGTGACATCATTTTTTGAAATGGTCCAATTTCATTAAATTTGGAATAAAATAGTAATTTTCCTTAACACATACTTTGTGCCTATGTAAAAACCTATAGGGTTCTGTGCTTAGATAATTAGAAAAAGGTGTGTCGTCGTCCCCCCCCCCCCGGTTCCACAGGCATATCCAACAGGGCTTTTGAGAGTGTTGAGGGACACAAGACCATCTTTGGCTGTGCATCCCAGGCATTAAAGTACCTCTAACATTCCACTCATTAAGCAGCAGCATTCCCCAGTGGTTGTGTAACCAGAATGGCTCTCTAAATTTCCAAAACCTCCTTTTGGGCTATGGGAATGTAGGCTGAGAGAGCCTGTGCTAAATCCCTAGCAAATTACTTGGCCATGTTCATTCAACAACACTTAAGAAACTGTCTCTCAGGCAGTGATAGGTCCAGAGAATGGAGGATGAACAACACTTATTTCCTTCCTGAGAGAGCTCAGTCTTGTGTGTAAGAAAACATATATACAGTGTAAGGGGCGGTGAGGTAACTTGGTCACAGGTGGGATCATATGGATCATTTTAAAGATAAGCTTTTTTCCCCTCCTGCCTTTACATTATCTTCCATATTGTGGCAGGTCCTTAGGATCGTGGCCAAGGGGACACTGCCATTAGGAATCATTGGGTGGGAATTCTAGCTTTGCACCTTAAAAGAAGTGAGACCTCCAATAAAAACTTGTTCAAGCGCAGGCTTTCTCATCTGTAGAAATGAGGATAATGAGATTGCCTACGTAATAAGGTAACGAAGAATTAAATGAGAAATGCCATGTAAAGACAGCACAATGTCTTATAGAGAATGAGTGTGTAATAGATTGTCTTTTACCTTTTTCTTTTTTTAACAAAAGAGTGAAAACCAGCAATAAACGGGGTTAGGGTTGCTCTAATACTAAACTATGCTTGTTTGTTTTTAATTACAAATGTTTAAGAAATAAAATTCCCATGGCTTGTAACATCAGGTTTTCATTCCATCTTGCTCTTTTTCCTCTCCAAGGTTATCACTGGAAATAAAGTATAAAATAAAATAAAATAAGCATTTTATGCTTTTAATAAAAGTTGCAGGTTGAATATCTCCAGTTGGCTAAATTGCCTTCCTGAGCTTGATCTCGCCTCTGTCTTGAACCTGAGGAGAAATGAGATAGGAGTAGCGGGAAGATTTGGAGAAAGACTGCCTGTTGAAATACATATTAAAGTTGTTGAAGTCTGTAAAAGATTTACATTTGGTTACATAAGTTATCACAGACTATCACTGAGCACCATCATATAAAAAGAAAACTGCTTGCTACACACTGTCATCATCAGCTTAGTAGTCATGGAATCATGAGTTAGCGTGGTTACAAAAAGTTTGAGCAGAATTGATCTTTGTGTTGTAGTGATTGATACTTACAGTAGACTATCAAAGCCATTCCCCATAACCAGTGGGATACAGACTAAGAAATAATTATTTTCAGATGTGAAAGTATGTTTCCAGTCCCCCAGAGAAGTGTACTTATTTCATATTCTGCAAATGCCATCAAAGTGAATATGTTCTGGAACTATATTCAGAACTGTAAAAGCAGGAGATTATGAACTGCCAAGTGAGCAGTGTGCCATAGAGCAGTCGTTCCCATTCTTGGTTTGTAAATAATATGAATTTCTGGGTCCTATCCAGATCTACTTAGTCAGGATTTCCTAGGGTGGGACCTGGGGTCTTTGTTTTGAATTGGGTCCCTAGTTGATTCTGACAGACATAAAGATTGAGAAATCACCATTATGGATTGGAAAACTAACCCTTCAAAGAAAAGGTCAGCTTACATTTCTAGTTGTCCATTTGGTATTTCTGCCTGGATGTTCGCCCTAAATCCTGAAGTCAACACAGGTACAAAGAATAAAAAGAAACATCTACACTCCTGATCACCCACCCCTTCACTCCAACTCCTGTTACTGGCTTGAGTTATCTCCTGTCACCCAGGCTCAAATCATCAGATCCCTTTGAATGATTTTCTGCTCCCTTCTTTTCCTTAGAGCAGTTTATTACCATATCTTCCGTGTCTCTCACTTTCCCAGCACTATCCTGATGCCTTCTCAGCACCACTTTTCTTGTTCATGTTCTTATTAACCTTCAACTGGGCTTTGCAGTCTCACTGATTTCACTGGATTTAGTCTTCTCCACTAGTGTATATAAATATAAGGTCTGTTTTCTTGGAGCATCGTGCTGTTAGTGGGTTAATGTGAGTGCTTTAGCCTAGCACTCAAGCACTTCCATAAAGTCATCACAGTTTTATCTTGTCCTGTGTGTCACAGCTTTGGCCGTCACGGACAGTTGAGTGTCCTTTCACCTGCCTCACCTTTTTCACATACCCACATTGTTCCTCCTGGGAACGGTGTCCTTCTTGGGGCCTCACCCTGTTGCTCTTCCATTTTGTCATGAGCCAGCTCAGTATCAGGCACTTGAAGACTTCCTCGTTCCTCCTCTACCAGATGTGCTGTCACCCACCTCCGAATCTTCTGAAGTGTGTTACAGTTAATTGGTTATTGGCTTATCCTTATTTTTGGACATGAAACTGCTTGAGAACCTGGACTTGCTCATCTTGCTACCCCTGGAGCATTTAGTAAAGAATCTCAACCATTGTAGATAAAGCAGTAACTATTTGTTGAATTCTTTATAATTGAAATCGCCTAGAAAATATTTCATTGTTGTAAAGAATAAGAATCGAAACTTACTACCTTTTCCTACCTCAGTAATGAACCCAATTCATATCAAGGTAGAGCATTTATTTTGGAACTTAAGGGGCAGTTGATTATGGGATCACTGTAGAATAGTTTCAGACATTTCACTGAGGCAGCTGGAAAAACTAAAAGAAGGCTCTTGATACTGTTTTTATAGGCAGCTTGAAATTACTTTGACTATTGATGAGTTCCAGCTAAATTGGACTCTGTGTTTGAGGAGAGAATTCTGAGCATTTAGGTAAAATAATCAAATCCATACTTCGATTGTGTGCAGTGCAAGAGCCCTCATGTCTCCCACCCCCACGGCCCCCATCACTTTAAATCCTCCCTCTTCTGTGGAGATGGGCATGTTGCCTCTAAGAATGTGGCAAGCCGTCAGCCTAAGAGAGAGCAGCCTAAGTGTATAGGTAAGTAATTTGTCAGTTATGAATGGGCCAGGATTAGGGTGCTGATTGTGTCAATACTAAGCTAAAAGCTCTGCGAGGAGCCTGGAGACTTTCTGCTTTCCTGAGCAAATTACTTGTGGGCATTGTTTTCTAGCATCTTAGGGGCAGGAATTGAATTCAGTGAATCTAAAATGAGGGTGCTGGTTTCAGTCTTCAGTAATTGAAAACATTCTAAAATAATTCGTTTCAAAAATGCAATTTCAGCTTGAAAACCATTGCTTGTTTCCCCTAATGTGGATGCCATTTTATATTACTTATTACAGTGAAAGAAAGGCAGATAAAAGTCACAACTCGGAGTTTAAATCTTTACAGTTTTACTTCACATGTCATCTTAGGCAAAGCCTTGTTAACTTCATTTTAATCTCAGTGTTCTCTTCTGAAAAATGGGAATAATGATGGTACTGCCCTCGCAGGCTTGTGGGCGGATTAAATGAAATGGTGGACAGGGAGCACATAGCACCATAGCTTTCATGAACACAGAACATTGCGAGACATTTTTGTGCTTTTTCCACTTGGTATTTTGTCTAAGAGCTTGGTGCCTCTCCAAGGAGTAGCGTAGGTGTGCTTGGATGAGAGTCAGGCTTGTGACTCTGACTAATGGGACCACAGGTAAATGAAATCCAGATAACTATGAATGCTTGTCAAGTGATAAATAAAAAAAAGAATGGAACTTGTTTCCCAAGTATGTTATAGGTCTTGCTAGTCACTGTGATTTCATCCCAGACCAACAGGGTGGAGCTGAAGAAGAATCTGAAGACGTGGAAGGTCTGTCCTTCACCTGTGTCGGGAATGCTTTACCAGCTGACCAGCTGACCTCCTCTCTTGCCCCAGTGTGGAAGGAACCAGTTGAAACCAACTTATTCATCTGTTTCTTTTGTGAACTTGACTTGTGAATAAAGAGTATCTCAGGTCTTAAATGATATCATTGAAAAATCAATAAAGCAAAGTGATACATAGTAAGATATAAAGTACAATAAGATTACCTAGAGCAGGAATCACTTAGGATATTTTAATGAGCTGGCAAAGTTTTAAAAATGTTTACTGTTTCCAAACATAGAGTTCCACTAATGTTTAATAGCAGATATCACTTTGAGTTTAAAATATCATTTATCATACGCATAACATTATATATGAATATATATGCATGTATATATATTTATTTGTGAATTGTGAAATACCCAAGTAAAGACTTTTTTTAGTAACTCATTTGGTGTTGAACACCAGCAGCCGGAGAGTACTAGTACATATCCAGTGGTAACATCAGTCCTACACCTTGATTAGTCAGATCTTGATATAGAATCTTACGTGTAGGCGGTTGTGTGGTTTTTAGTCCTTGCTTGACAGAATGGATTTTTTTCTTTAAATTAGTAAACAAAACTAAACAATGGTAAGCAGTGTGTATTAGAAAAAATGCTTGAAGGCAGCTGGAAGGGACACCAAATACCGAGCTGAGGTTCTTCTAATATGTTTAATTTATTATAGGGAAGGCTAGCTAACACATTGTTTCCCTAGGAGTAAGTAACTGTGAAGGCTTGTTACAGATTCCCCCCGTCCACCCACCCCCATCCAGCTCATTTCAGATATTCAGGTACTTCAATGGAAATCTTTAAACAGTGCCCTTGGCATTATTTTGGGAGTCAGCTAAACTGAATAGGTAGACTTATGCCAGGTTCCATTAACTGACACTTTTGCCATTTTTAAGGGATAGACCTAGTCCAACACTGCAATAACATAAACAGTGATTTTTGAATTGCTGCTCAAATGATATAACATCACACTTGAAACATTATAGTGGTTCCCATAAATTTTGTAAATTAGCAGCTTTCATTTTCCTACATTCTCTTCGCTTTTTGTCCATATGCACACTTGGTTTTTCATGGTGATGTTCGTTGGTTCCCAATGCCAGTGTGCCTGTGTTAGAGCCACCAGGCAGCTTTGATAATTGCAGCTGCAGTGATTTGAAGCCTATTAAGTTTGAGAATTATTGGTAAGGGTATGATACTGTATTCAATAGAATAAAGTTTTAAGAAATACATGCTAGTTCATTTATTTTTTGACTGATATTTACTAAATTTATCTAATTCTCAGTTTTCTTAACTATACAGTGGGAATAAGAACAATATGGAAGAGTTTTTGGGGAGATGGTAAGTTGTTCGAACAGAAGTGGCAAGAGTGTGAGTATATGTGAGATACTCCTAGACATTTCTGGGTGCAGATCTGCTGGTTACATAGATGTGGGCTAATGTGTTTTGAATGGAACTTCATTTTTAATTATAAGTTGATAAGGCCTAAGGAAATTGAGGGATGTACGTAATAGGTATAACGTCATATGGCCCGACTTCTCTCAAAATGGCCCTAGGTAGGGTATCAGCTGGAATTTGCTGCAAAGGCATTGACTGTGCCTTGGAAGAAATTCTGAGTGTCTTTACTATTGATCTGGGAAGTAGATAGAATGCATGTAGGGTGGAATAATGCTAGCAGGAGAGATTTAATACAAATCTTGGTAGTTTAGTTGTAGAAATGAGTAAAAAGGCTGTTAAAAGATTGTTGGTTGAAGATGTAGTTTAATTCTTCCACCTTGTTGGATCCTCAGAGTTGATATCTGAATGGCCATATATTTAGAAGTAAATTAGTTTGATAAAAATATTTGATCATTTCATAATATGAAGATATACAATTATAAAGTACAGTATTTTCAGGAACAAATCATGATGCATATGAACTTCATTGCTTAGCTAAGTGCTGAACATTTTTCAGAACCCAGGGAAAAGTCTTGGAATTAGACCTCAGTTCTAATTGGTATCTACCAGTCACCCCACCTCCTTGAGCCTCCAGGTAGAAAGGCAGGTCTGTGAGAGCGCGGATCTTGTTTCTTTCATACATTGTTGCAACTCCAGTGCCCAGAAAACAGTGTCTGGTACAGACAAATGCATAAATGAGTGATTCTAGAGTGTGCTGAGTACGGTGAAAGGGAAAGCACTTAGTGGTGGCGTGCTGGAGCAGTGTCAAAGACTGATTTGCTGACAGTTGTGCCAGTTTGCAATGGGACAAGTAAGCACAGAAAATGAGAGACTCTTCTAGTAACATGATAGAAAACATTTTTGCCCACTGAAGCTGTAATTCAATTTTCAAGCTTATGTTTTATAGCTTTTTTAAAATCCATTTTTAAAGAAACTTGTTTTAACTGTGTTTTACAAAAGAATAGTTCATTGATAGATTGGAAATTACTTTTAAAGGCTCCATTCATCAAAGACACTTTACCAGAGAGTAACAAGATGGTGCCAGTATGCAAGTTCAGGTTAGGGAAATCCTCTGTGAAGATGAGGTTTGTCTTGAAACCTAAAGGTACTGGAGAAGGTCTTTCTAGACAGAACAAACTGGAATAAGTGAAAGGCCTCAAAGTGGCAACAAGCCTAGTTTGGTTCTAGGGAATGGACCAGGAACAATGAGGAAGGGAGTGATGAGGCATGTGGTTGGGTAGTGGGCACGGGCCAGATCCTCTTGGCATATTGACCTTGATAACGAGGTTGGGTTTTACTCTGCCAGTTGTTTATTTTTTTATTTTCATTTTTTGGCAAGGAAGTTTAAGGAGATCACTTTTGCAAAATGGATTATAAGGATTAAGAGTAGAAGGAAATGTACCAATCATGAGGTTGGTGTAGTTGCACATGCAAGAGATGATGGTGGATTAGGACAGGAGTGTGGATAGGGGAGATAGAAAAAAGTAGACCAATCTGTGTTTTGAAGTTGAACTGATAGATTTGCTGATGGATTGAATTTGGGGAATGAAAGGAAAAGGGGAGTCAAGGATGACTCCGAAGTGTTTGTCTTGATTATTTGGATGAGTAGAAATAATACTTACTGAATGGAAAGATATTTTATGAAGAGAGGGGTGGGTGGGACTTAAGAACTGTGAAGTGTTAGTTATCATCCTTGTTTTTATGTACCTTTTTAATTATCCTTTTGAAAGTGGAATTTCATAGATCTGTCTTATGTAATATTGTTACGCATGACTTGGAGAAGAAATACCTAATGTAATGGGCGTCTTGGAGTCTCCAGCTGGTTTTAATGGTTTAAAAACATTGGAGAAAGAGCCCTGGCTGGTGTGGCTCAGTGGTTTGAGTGCCAGCCTGCGAACTAACAGGTTGCCGGTTTGATTCCCAGTCAGGGCACATGCCTGGTTGCGGACCAGGTCCCTGGTGGGGGGCATGTGAGAGGCAACCACTCGTTGAGGTTTCTCTCCCTCTCTTTCTCTCTCCCTTCCCCTCTCTCTAAAAATGGATAAATAAATAAAAGCTTTTAAAAAATCTTAAAAAAAAATTGGAGAAAGAAATAATTTTGGTTATCAAATATTTTGGAAACTTCCAGAAAAATTCTTTGGAATTAATGAAAGGATTAATTTATTCTAAAGTGGCCTCCTGCTCTGCATTTATTTAATTGGCATGTGTTTTATGTCTCAACTCATTCTGCAAAATTACTTAAGTAGTGAAATACAGATATTGTGGGCAGTCATATAGCTTTAGCATCACAGTTGTCACTTTCTTAAGGCAGTGAGAACAAAAGGGAAGAATTCAACTTTCATATTAACTTTAAATCCTGAACTTTATTTTCTAAACCATTTTTGTTTGCTAATACCTTTTTTCCTTACTAAAATCAAATAATGAAAAGGTCAATTTAATTACCCAATTTGGCATTGTCAACTGGACTAGCCCCTGTTGAGACACACAACTGAGAAAACAGATCAGCTCTGGTATATACCTTTCCTTGCCGCATTAGAGTCTCTCCAGAAAGGTTCAGGTGTGTTTTATTTGGTCTGGTCTCTGTAAGGTGAGATCCTGATGTTATTCTTCTTTTATTTCCTTGAGGGAGGTCCTTTGATATTTTGAAATAAGTCTGAATTTTTGTGGCATCTTTGCCTACATTTGTGGGCAGTTTTGACAGGTCTTTGATTTTTCATTGATTCAATCCTGCACCTCTGAGAGTCCTAAAGTGCCCCAGCTCCTGCCATTCAGACCACAGGCTGGGAACAATTGCTTAAGATACCTGCAGTTAACCCCTACTTCATGCTTTGCCTTTGCCAAGAAATTATGCCATGATTATATTGTTATCTTTCTCAACTTTAAGTAGGATCAGGTGGGTGTGTCACCTTAAATTTTATTTCTGTTTTTAAGTGAAAATTAAATTGATTTTATTTACTTGAGAAGTTAATAAAAATTTTGAAATAAAGAATCTTAAAACGATATATTTTTCTTTTGTATAAATCTTTTGTATTCTCTGTGGCCCAAGATACTGCAACCTCTTGAAATCAGATTTTTAAAGATACTTTAAAATTTCTTGTATAAAAACCACCTACCTCTTTTTACAAAGGAGTTATCATGGATTTAAGTTGGAATTGTTCCCTAATATTTGTGTCATATGTTACCGCCTTTATGATGCCTTGTTACGTATACTATGGTGATTTGCTTTTATTTCTCATCTTTTGTTCTGGATGGCAGTGTTCTTGAAGGCAGGTAGCATTTTTATTCATTATAGTCTACCCAGAGGAAAATCGTCCCTTGTACAAAGTAATTATTCAATGAAAGAATGTTGAAAGATTTCAAATGATTCTGTTCTGATGATGGCATCTCATGGCATAGATGTCTTTTAACAAATAATACGTTTCCAAGGATTTGTTTAGATGTCGGAACATCATTGTTAGTGGAGGAAGTCAGGGCATATGGATGTTCAGACATTGGAAAGGGCAGTTATGGGGAAATTCTGTTAAGTCCTGACTTACAGTGCCAGCTATACTCTCATCCATATCATTGTCCAAATGTTTTCACTTCATAGCCAAAGAGCCAAACCTATTCCACTTTCTTGATTTCTTCAGGTTTTACTACTGACCCATCCCTTTTAGCAAAATAGCTTTTTCCTGTGATATCAAGCCCATCCTTAGGTGAATCATACCTTATCTCTTTAAAATCTCACTGTGGTGTAATGGTCCTCTTCTTTGGTCCCTGAGGAGGAAAATATGCGTATTTATTACCGAGGCTGGACCTTCCAGCTGTGTCCTTTTTACCCCAGACTGTTGTTCTGCCTGGGTTCGGCTCCATTTCTTTTGTATCCTTTCCTGTTACTCTTTTCCCCACTTGCCTACAAACTGTCTGAGATTGTCCATCTTCGAAAATGAAATCTCTTCCTTTGACTCCTACCTGCTTTGGTTGCTTTCCTATTCTTCTGCTTGCGTGGTGGCCACACCTTCTCAAGGTGTGCCCTTTGTGTCTGACCTCTCACCTGGCTGTCTCTTGCTTCTGGGCCCTGCACTGTAGCCCATGTTCAGAGCTGCATGCAGTTCTCGTACTGGGGATTACTAGTCTTGGAGAAGGGGCTTCGGCATTTGCTTCCAGGCCAGCTCCCACTTTAACTCCCTGGGGTTGCCAAGGGTGGGCTTCTGAGGAGAAAGGGTGGGAGAAGAAGGACCTCTCCTTAGGGTTATTTTATCCCACCTCTCCTGCTTCCATTGGCACTCTCAAGTCCCCTCTTCTCACCCTAAACCAGGCAGATTAGGGTTGTCTCTACACCTGGTCCTAAGGCAGCCATTATTTGGTTTCTGTGAATGTTTCCCTGCTTCCTAGGAGCATCGACTTGCTCCCTTACCCACTCCCAATGCCTCACCCACCACAATTTCCTACAAAGTTGTTTTTATCAGACATTGTGTTAGGAAGTTCATGCTTTAATATTTGCCCCACTTCATGAAGACATGTGTACCCACTTCACAGATGAAGTGCAGAAAAATGAAATGACTTAGCTGAAGTCACACAGCCAATAAAAGCCCAAACTTCTGACTTCAAAAATCTGTGTTTTTAACCATTGTTGCATTGCCTTATTGTAATTTTCTAATGCTTAAAATTCTTTTAATAGTGAGATAAAATTTTAAACCAAAATATTTGGGTAACATGTTTAGGAAAACTGCTGACACCAAGCATAGTGAATCAGAATCTATTCTGTTTTGATACTTTTTTGTTAATCATCAGAAATAAACTTATCCTCGTCCGATGTTAGGTGGTAGGCAGCCCTGGTGGTAGATGGAGATGCCCGTCAGAATCAAAGGTTGCTGAGGTTGCATTTTTGTTTGGAGCCACATCTGTCGCCTTCATCTGCTTGAGGACAAATAAAGCATCTTTGCTCCAGAGCACTTTTGTATGATACAGTTATGTACTAGGCAGCTTCATGGGAATATTGCTATTGCTTCTGTTTCCTCATGTAAAATGAGGGCAAAAATAGCACTGTAGCAGATGGAGATAATGGTGCTACAAACCTTGTAGGGTTGTTTATGTGGACTTGTGGGTTAATAAGTGTAAAGTGCTTGGAATACATGTTGAGCCTGTGTGTTAGATATAAAATAATTATTACTATTAATTTTAATAAAGACTGTTATTGGATATTTTAATTTTTGGCAGTTTTAGAGGGGCAGCACACCTTACTTTGTATATGTGTTAAAACAAAAAAAGTAGGCCAGTTTCTCTGGAGCCTTGTACCTGTAGGCTTGGATACCTGCAGTGTGAATGTGATAGGAAAGTTGAATTTGAGTGGGGAATTCATTGAGTGAGGTGATGCAGCCTCTCACAGAGCTGAAGTGTGGGAATGCTGCTTTCTTTTTTTCTAGCTTCATTAGTTCCCTCAGAAATATTACAGAATAGGGGATCTGATGCCTATTTTGCTTAACATTCTTTTAAAGATTTTATTTATTTATTTTTAGAGAGGGGGGAAAGGAAGAAGAAAGAGAGGGAGAGAAACATCAATGTGTGGTTGACTCTCACGCGTCTCCTACTGGGGACCTGGCCCACAACCCAGGCATGTGCCCTGTGTGGGAATTGAACCGGTGACCCTTTGGTTCGCAGGCCAGCCCTCAGTCCACTGAACCACACCAGTCAGGCCTTGCTTAACATTCTTTACATGGAAACTTACCTGCCTCAGGTGGCACATCTCCTTGGCAAAGAATTTCCTCTGAGTTCAGCAAGGCTTGGATTTAATTCTGCCAAGCCCAGGAGCCATGTTTTTGTTACTCTTAAACTTCTTAAATCTGCTGTGCCATCTTAAAGGTTAATAGTATTTTAGTCACCTTAAACTTGCTATTTCTATATTGCTTAAGATGTGCTGTTCTTTTTTTGAGTTAATGCTTTTCAAATTAACTTATGTTAATAACTAAAACATCTTTTTCAAGAAGCAAAAATGCAGTTATTTCTTATGTTTCCAAATCTAGCCAACCATGAGATGATCGTATTGCGCTTTGTGTGTCACATTGTGTGTCTAGGCGACCTTGGTAATGAATTAGTTCTCTGGTGTGGTCTGGTTGAGCAGGGAGAATCTTTTCTGTTTCACAAGGAAGGACTCTGTAGCCTGCCCCCAGGGCCCTATTGTCACTATTGGAGACCTGGACCCTAAGCCCTTGAGGCCTCTGCTCTCTCCAGAGACAAGTCTTTTGCCATTTCCTATATTTTGCATATGTCATTGAGCCTTTAAAAACTAAGCACCTTTCAGTTCTACTCCCATCTGTTACATTGCTCTTTGTCGATCTGAACAATATTTAAGAAGAAAAGTAAAAAAATTAGGACAGCTATACCCTGACACAGAAGAGTCCTCTGTATCCTGAAAAACCGTGAAATATTCTGCAAGTGTAGTGTTGTTGTTCTTTTTAATGAAATGTGTGAGTTTGTACATGCAGTTCTAAATTTTTCTATGTAAGACCTGAAGATACCTTAATAGGAAAAAATGGGATTCAAGAAAATGCTTCATCCTTTTTTAAAAGTACATTTGCAAGCATTTACTCATTTAATTCCCCAAACTTTTTGAGGTAGATAGTATATTTGTTCACATTTTTTAGATCTGAGACCTCTGAACCTCCAGCTTCTGAGCATAGAACCTTGCACAGAGAAGATGCTTAATATTTATTGAATGAGTGGGTCCAAGATCAATGACTAGTTACTGTTAGTCATGAGTCTTTACTTTGTCTATACTTCATAATTATAATGTATTGAGATTTGGGATTGGAATTCTGACTTGTACCTTTCCTAGTTGTGTGACCTTTGGCCTGTTATAGAACCCAGTTTGCTCCTGGATAATGGTCCTTAGGATGAGACCATCTGTTTAATAATCTCAGAATACAGAGTTTATTTTCCTTATGCATACTGCTACTTTAGTAGTTCACAAGCCTAGATATTTTCCTTTATTTTTGATTTTAAGAACTACTACCAAAAACAACCTTCATAGTCAATCCTGTCAATTCTTTTTCCCTGCATAACTAAGGTAAAGTAGAACTTTCTGTTTGTACTACCTGTCTGTATAGCTTCAATGTTTGCCCAATCAGTTCAGATTACTTAACACTAAGAGAAATGGGTATATGCATGTTAAACTTTCTTTCATGTCCTAAGTCTCTACTTTTTGAACCCGTCTGAGCTTTCGACTGTCTGTAGAGTAGCGGATCTGATGCCTTCCCACCCTGTTTACCTTCTTATGAAAACATGGAGTCATCTGGTATTGGTTAATTTTAATCTGTCCGTCAGCTGGGTGCAGGCAGCTTAAAACTGATTCATTCTGAAGTGTGTTATCTTAAACTATGCACTTACGCTTTAACTCTTTAATTTCTTACTGTGATTGAAAAATTACCACACCCCTCCTTTTTTAAGGAAACTATAGGTATGGAAAAGTGGACATGAAAATTTTTTTTGTCTGATAATGAAGGATTTTAAGGTTATACATTTTCCTTCGAGTATATCTGATTATTATTTTTTTTATGATGTTTCTTAAGTGTTGAGAAGTAGTAGCCTTGTTATTTTAGAAGTAACCTGTGATTGCGGGATTTTTTTTTTTCTCTCCCACGAATTATCTAATAGAGTATTTTAAAATTTCTAATTTTTTATCGTTTGAAATTAGTTACTGTTTTTATTGCTTTGGCAAATAAGGCTGTGGCTTTGTGCTGTTTATATTTGTGAGGAACTTTCTAAGATTTTCTTTGTGTTCTGATATATTATCAAATGTTTTATAAATATTCCACTGATGTTTCAAAGGAAAGTATATTTTTATATAAATTACAAAGTCTGATACAAATCCATTAACTTTATCAATTATGTAATCCCAATCCACTGTACTTTGTAATTTTTTTCCCATGGAACACTGAGAGGTGTATGCCCTTATAATGCTGTTAGATTTTATAGGACTAATTTTTCATCCACTTCTAATAACTTTTGCTTATTATTTCAGTTCTTTTTATTTTTTCAATAGTTATATATAACACATAGAAAGAAGTTCATGACCATTACATCGTATTTAATTGTTCCACTGGAATGCTTTTGTCTTAAAATTTACTTTGTCTTATATTAATATTACCGCCCCTCCTCCTCGTTGTTGTTGTTGTTGTTGTTCTTCTTCTTCTTCTCTTCTTTTTAAAAATCTGCTTGATACATAAACAATCTGGTTATTTTGAGAGGTGGTGTCTCATTTTTTCCCCCTTAATTTGAGAGATTTTCATCTTTAATAGAGAAGAGTTAAATTCATTTATAATGCTCATCATCATAACAGATAAGTTTGGAGATCTTTCTGCCTTCTAATTTTTTATTTTTAATGTATAGACTGGTGTAGGGTTTGGGAGGTTTGTTTTTTGTTAAGTATATTGTCTTTTTTCTTATGTTTTATACACTGTTTGAAAGATATCTGTTTATAATTCTACAATCTAAGAAAGCATCTCAAATTTGTCTGCCATTTGAATTATTTTCTGCTTTTTATTGTGTCAGTTTTTGCCTTCACTGTTTGCAGTGGGAATTTAAATTTTTCCCTTGCAATTTTAGTTTCTCTCTTTATTTCAGTCACCTTTCTTTTTACTTTATCCTATTGTCTTTTTAAAGAGTTTTTTTATTTTTCAGGTTCCAGTTGATATATACACTATTATCTTAATTTCAAGTGTACAGCTCAGTGATTAGACGTTTATAACACTTATGAAATGATCACCCTGATAAACCTAGCACCCATGTTGAACAAATTCATGTTGAACAAATTACTTAATTCTTTCTTCATCCCCTTTTCTTTTTTGGTTGTTATTTTATTAATTTTGAATGTATGTAAGGCCTCATTACTCCATTTTGTTAAGCTCATGAGACCCTGAAACTTGTGTGACATTATCATATACTTTACTCCTCGGGTTAAAAGTGCAGACTCCTGAATCAGGTACATGAGTTCCTGAATTCCCTGACCAATGTGTATTTGTAATTTTTAATGTTATCTTTTTGACTGATATTTAACAGTAGTAACTTTTGTCAGTCGGACATGCATTGGTCTTTAGAATTTTAAGTCTTCCCAAAATGGTATCCATACAAATGGGTAAATCTTTAATGTAATTATGCTTTTTTATGTAGTTTAGAATATATAGTAACAATCTGAAAGTTACAAGATTTTCTTACAATTACATTGAGAAAATGGGGTCCTCTTTTCTATTGTACCGCTAGACAGCACATTCTAAACTAACCCAGGACTCTCTAGGCAGTACTAGGGAGTCAAGCATTGCCCACTGAATACATGACTGAATTTTCTTTGAGTCTGTATTTGAGGATGGTGCTTGGCTAGAGGGGCTGTGAGATAAAAATAACATGTCCTGACAACTATTTTATGAAAGTAAAGGGAAAAATAAGCTACTCTCAGTGGAGTGGCCTCATTGGGTTGCAGTTGTGATCATTAGTTTGTTGGTACCTCTGTTTCCCCAGAAGATTTTTTAAACTGTTGGGGTTCTTTATTTTAATTGCTTTGTTGCATATAGTATTGCCTGTACTATGGTTGAATGAGCTATTTCTTGTGAGGATTCTAAGCTGTTTTATATATAATTGTGTGTGTGTGTTTGTATGTGTGTGTGTGTGTATAAACAAACTGGGCTTTTGGTTAACTGTTTCTATAGTAATGTTAACTTTAGTTTCATTCTTCAGTTTCTCAAAGTACCTTCTAGTTCTTAACTTGTCCCTGATTTATGTCTGGTAAATGTAGCACTGCCTATGTTTGAAGTTAGCCCAGATGTTAAGAATGTGAATGAATTTTATTTTTTTACCCCCTGGAAAGTTGAGTGTGATGTCTACAATGAAATCTACAGATTCTCTCAGAATCCCAGTACCTTTTTCAAATACTCTATCTGTGACTTAAAACTTTCAGTATTCTCATCCTATCGTCCCTATTTTCTACATCATGTCTTGTCAGTATATCTAGTAAATTAAAAATATCAGTTACTACTTTTGTTCTTTTGTTGACTATAAAGATTTATAAATTCATGAACATTGAGAGTGAACTTTTTTCTTCTAAATATTCAGAACTAGAGCTTCTTTAATTTTGATCTTACCTACAGTGGTTGTATTAAGTATATATTTAGAAAGAGTCCTTATTTGGCATCTATATTACTCCATTTTGAATGTTTCTTTTAAAATAAGCAGTTGAGCCCCAGCTAGTGTAGTTCAGTGGATTGATTTTCAGCCTGTGAACCAAAGGGGCACCGGTTCGATTCCCCAGTTAGGGCACTTGCCTGGGTTGCAGAACAGGTCCCCAGTAGGGGGGGGTGTGAGAGGCAGCCACACATTGATGTTTCCCTCTCTTTCTCCCTCCCTTCCCCTCCATCTAAAAATAAAATTTAAAAAATCTTGAAAAAAATATTACTCATTAAAATAAAATAAAATAAAATAAAACAAGCAGTTGATATGTTCTGGCTAGTATTTGAAGAATATAATGGATTCATTCTGTTTCAGAAAGTATGGGAAAGAAAAATGAAAACATAATAGAGATCTAAATTTGTATTATGTGAAATTAGCATAGTTAGGGATTTTTCTACAGAGTGTCCTTTCTCTGAACAATATGCAAATACAGTGTGCTAATTATTTCACATTTATTTGTAATTCCATTTGCTAAAAGCTGACAGGTGAGACATTCAAATTATGTAAATTTTCTGGCTCCACATTTTGAGGCTCACATTTGGTTAGCAGTGAAGTGACCCTTTGCTTCCCCCCCCCAGTTTCTTCTACTAATGAACTTTAGACCTTAAAATGGTGCTAGTGAAGCTGTCAGTTGTGAAGAAAATTTTCATTTTATATACTGTTATGGTAAATAGCAATCTTCATACTCTTCCCTTCCTACAGTTTGCAGAGCCTAAGAGAACCTGAAGAGGGAAAATGGAAAGAATTAGAACATCAATATTGCTGAGACCTATGTCCTTCTGAGAATTGAAGGAAAGAGGAGGGGCATGTAGAAAAAAACAAAGATGGAAGAGGCACCCTATGGAAGCTTGTATCTGCTCAGTGCAGTGGCAGGAAATGGGCCCGAGCAAGTAGATGCATGCTGTTGTGTTACTCCTTGCCTCAGCACTGGCTAACAGTTACTTTCCAGGAATTTCCCAGTTGGTGGAACCTTATAAATACTACAGTCAAGGCTTGGTAGTCATTTGCCACATGCTCATTTAAAAACTACTTATTGACTGCTTACAGCATAAATCCAACATTTTTAGTAGGCATTGGAGATACAAAGAGAAAAAGACAAGAATTTTGTTCACAAGGAATAGACTAATGAAGAGAATCGTCATATGCAACCTAATAGAGTGGGATGTTGCTGAAATGAAAGTGTACGTGATTGTGATGGGAGCAAAGAGTAAAGAACAGCCAGGGCAATTCTCCGAGAAGGAATGTTTGGGTGAGTCATTCCACACTGGCTAGCTGGGAGCAGGCCGTGCAGGTAGAGGATGCATGTAAAGATAACAAGAGCATCTGACATGTGGGGAATAAGGTAAGGCAATAATAGGAGATTAAGTGGAATGGTAAGGGTTTTGTATGTCTTCCTATCCAATTACGGTTTTTTTTTGTTTGTTTGTTTACTTGTTTTTGTATGGGGAAGCATGAAGTTGAAGAGGGGTTGATTCTGATTCTGGTAGCTTTTAAAAAGATCATTCTGGGTAGATCATATTCTGATGGACAATGAATTAGAGTAGGGAATGAGACTATATGAGAAAATACTGTAATAGTTCAGATTAAGGATTATGAAGAGCTAGAGAGGCCATATAGAGAAGAGAAAGGAAATGGGTGTGATTTAAGTATCAAGGAGACAGAGGAGAGTTTATTGATTGATTGAAGAACATACAGGAGGCATCTGGGATACCTTTCCCATTTTGCCTTGAGTGACCAGGTGAGTTTATTGGATCCATTAAGTGCATGATCAACCAAAAAAAAATACTGCAAAAATTGCAAGAAAGGTAAAGTTTGAAAACATGTCCACAGAATTAGGTATCTAGGAAGTCATTGGTGAATTCATCGAAATAGAAAAGCTTAATGCGTCAGTCACAATTTAAAATTGTTTGGGAGAAACAGTGACCTGGAAGATATAGGATTGCAGAGCAGTTTTGATGATGCAGTTGAGACTGATAATCTTTATTTGTGGAGGCATTGGGATTTTTCTTGGCCCATGTCAGTTGTCTTGGGTTAGGAACAGAGAATGTGTATCAGAGGCTGAAGAGGAAAGAGTAGAATGGAGTTTTAGTCAGTATGTGTAGCAGGCTGGCCAAGTGGCAGGGTCTTGGAGAATCTGCCAACATCAGAGACTAACACTGAGGCCCTGATATAGCACCATTCCTGTGGGTGATCGACCAGCTACCTGGTGGCAGGTTGATTACATTGGACTTCTTTCCTAATAGAAGGGGCATCATTTACTGGAATATACACTTTTTCTGGATACACATTTGTCTTCCCTGAACACAAAGCTTCTGCCAAGACTACCATTCATGGAGTTGCAGAGGGCCTTATCCACTGTCATATTACTATACACAGCATTGCTTCTGATCAAGGAGCTTAGTTCACAACAAATGAAATTTAGCAGTGGGACAATGTTCATGGAATTCACTGAATTCTGCATATTCCCCACCATCCTGAAACAGCTGGCTTGACAGAACAGTAGAATGGCTTTTTTTAAGACTCTGAGTGCCTGGGAGGTGCCAAAACTTTACAAGGTTGGGGCCTCGTTCTCCAGAATGCTGTACGCATCCTAAGTCAGTGGCCACTTAATGGTGCTGTTTCTTCCATGGACAGTATTCACAGGTCCAGGAATTACGTGGTGGAAATGGAAGTGGCCTTACTCATTATTAGTATGCTAGAGATGTAGTAGCAAAATATTTTATTCCTCTTCTTGTGACTTCATACTCTGCAGCCTAGAGGTCTTAGTTCCACGGGGAGGAATGTTTTCACTAGGAGTTACAACAATGGTCTCATTGAACTGGAAGTTAAGATAGCCACCTGACCACTTTGGGCTCCTCATGCAAAGAAGGGAGCTATGGTGTTGGCTGGGGTGATTGAGTCTGACTACCAGGGGGAAGTTGTAACTACTGTTCCACAATGGAGATGAGGAAGAGTATCTCTGGAATACAGGAGATCCCTTAGAGCATTGTTTAGGATTAGCATGCCCTGTATTATGTTCTATGGAAAACTGCAGCCCAGTCCTCAGGAATTGAACGTTTGGGTCACTCCATCAGGTAAAGAACCATGATGAGCTGAGGTACTTGCCGAGGGCAAAGGAATACAGAAGGAGTAGTGAAAGAAGGTAGTTGTAAATATGCTACAATGACATGACCATCACAGAAACAAGGACCGTAATTGTCATGAATATTTTCTTCTTATTTTGTTGTGAATATGTGTGTTTGTGTGCCCGTGTGTATAAACACATAATATGTATATATATATATATACACACACATTATATATATATTATATATAATAGTATGTAGTATATATATAAACACATGTAGTATGTGTTTATACACATATAACTACATATAAACACATGTAGTATGTAGTATATATATACACACACATTATATATATTATATATATAATAGTATGTAGTATGTAGTGTGTGTGTGTGTATATATATATATACTATAAAGCAGATATCTTTGTTTTATCCCTCTCCTATTCCCTTATGATGTGACTTAAGATGTATTGGTTCTATATCGTAGCATTGAAGTACTAATTTTTTATCATAGTATTTAACTTATGGACTATCAAGGAGAGAACAAACCTTATTCAAGGACTTTCTGTCCTCTTCTGGGGAACGGTTTGTGCATTTTTAGTTGTACATAGGATAGTTGTATTATGTTAGGCTAAATTATGACTTTATTATCTTTATATGGAGTTTACTTAGGCTTAAGGAGATGTGATATGTATTGGTACCAACTTGATAAGGAGTGCACTTGTTTCTTTTTTTTCTCTTTTTATTGAATTTATGGGGATCACACTGGTTAATGAAATTATACAGGGTTTCAGGTGCACACCAGCACATCATCTGTACACTGTTTCGTGTGTTTACCACCCCAAAGAGTGCACTTGTGATGGATAATTTTCATGTGTCAACTTGACTGGGCCACAGGGTGCTTAGACATTTGGTTAAACGTTATTTTAGGTGCATCTGTGAGGGCATTTCTGAGTGAGATTAGCACTAGAATCTGTAGACTGAGTAAAGCAGATTGCCTTCCTCAGTGTGGGTGTGTCCCATGTTATCGGTGGAAGGCCTGAAGAGAAGAAAACGACTGACTCTCTCGCAAGTAAGAGGGAACTTTTCTGCCTCACTGCCTTGAGGTGGGACAGCAGACTTTTTCTGACTTTGGACTTGAACTGAAACATTGGCTTTCCTAGAGTCTTGAGCCAGTAGGCTTTTGGACTTTTAACTATATCATTGGCTCTACTGGGTTTCCAGCTTTGTCACAGCAGCTCTTAGAACTTCTCAGCCTCCATAATTATGTGAGCTAATTCCGTATAATAAATCCCTTTATATATACACATATGCTTCTGTTTCTCTGGAGAACTCTGACTGATACAAGCTACTTAGTGTTCGCTTTTCCTGTGCTTGAGAACTTCATATGAAATGGCTAGGTTTGGTGATCTTACTTTTCATTGGTGATTTTTTTTCTACCTGAGAGTCAGGGCAGGTGACATGAGTACATACCCCCTTCCCTGGCAGTTTTTCTAGTCCATGCTCATCGTTAGAATAGTTTCTTATTGCTAACCTGGGGCGCACACACACTATCATTCAGTACCATATTTTGCCATGTATAATGCACACATTTTTGTCCAAGTTTTTGGGGGAAAAATAAGGATGTGCATTATACATGGGTAGTACTAATTCTCTATCTTATAAATATTTTTAATTCTTTTATTTGTGCTTATGCACTAAAAGTGTTACTCTAGAAAGCAATAAAGATACCTGTATGTGAAATAATACCCTGGAATACGATAATCGGTTTTGTTGAACTTGCAATGACAAGTCCAACAAAATTACAACAAAAGCACTTTTGGCCAGCAATTCAGCGAAATGAAATGAAGAGCAGTGTATTGTTACCCACTTGACAAGATAGATGATGCCGATTATTATCCACTTGTTAAGACAGGTGATGCCGACTTCATTACCATGGGGTGAACAGTGTGACATTTTTCTTCATACACTTTAGGTGGGAGAAATTATTGGAAAATCCCTTGGAAATTGTCAAAATGGTTTTCGTACACTGCAGGCTTTAAGCTAAAAGTTATTAAATATCTGAAAAGCATGGCAACAGAGCTGCCAAGGGAGACTTTGGACCTCCTCCCACAGAGTGTGTCATCGGATTGTGGAAGCGACAGGAAGAAAAGCTTCTTTAGGTGCAAACACAGAAGAAGGCAATGCGAGGAAACCTCCAAATTGGCCAGAGGTGGAGCCAGAGGTGAAGACCTGGATTCTGGAGCAGCGTCAGACTGGGATCTCTGTTTCTACCAAGATGATACAAGAAGGGAAAAGGACTGCACGAGAAAAAAACACTGATGATTTCTCAGGGACACCTAAGTGGTGCTTTAACGTTATGAAGAGAGAAGGTTTGAGCATGAGGACACAAATGAAACTTGCCTCAAAACTCTCAGCAGCCTATAAGAATCAAGTTTTGGAATTTCATTCTTATGTTATAAATCTTTGAAAGACAACTTTGAGCTCTCCTAAATCACCAATATGGTTGAGGTCCCACTCACACTTTATGTGCCATCCAACAGAACTGTGGGCGTCAAAGGAGCAAAGACCGTGGATGTTAAAACTAGTGGTCATGAGAAAACACATTTCAGTGTTCTAGCCTGTTGTGCAGATGGGACAAAGCTACCACCTATGACTATCTTTAAAAGAAAAATGTTTCTGAAAGAAAAGGTTCCCAGTGGAGTTATTGTCTATGTGCATGAAGGAGGATGGATGAATGAAGAAGGCACCAAAATCTGATTTAACAAAGTCTGGTCACGAAGGCCTGGAGGATTACTTAAAAAAACAGTTTTACTTGTTTTTGATCATTTCAAAGCCCATGTTACACAAAGTACAAAAGCAATCACAGCAGACTCGAAAACCCAGCTTCCTGCGATAGCTGGTGGGCTAACCAGCCAACTGTGACCTCTTGATGTGTCAATAAACAAGCCTTTTAAGGCTCTAATGAAGAAAGAGTGGATATCGTGGATGCAGTCAGCTGGTAATGATTTAACACCTAAGGCAGAATCATCCTGATCACCTAGGTTTGTGATTGGATCCTAAGATTGGGGAACAGTGTTAAGAAGGAAGTGGTTGTGAAATCGTTTAAAAAAATGTGGCATCAGTAATGCTATGGATAGAACTGAGGTTGATGATATTTACCAGGATGAGGAATGTGACTCTTCAGAAGACATCTGTAATGTAGAAATTGAAGAAGATGATATTTCTGATACTGACAGTGATCAAGAGTTCTTGGCCTTCTATGATGTGTAAATGTCATAAATTTTTTACTGGTACATAAAATTTCTTGTACCTTGTATCTGTCCTCGTGTTTTGTAATTATTTGTTACCTAAAATTTCTTGTACCCTAATATGTTAAAAAATAAATACTAAAATTTCCTATATAATACAAAAAAACAAATATCTAAATATAGATTAAAATTGAATTAAAAAATTAAAATGAAAGATTTTTTCTTGAAAGTTTGTGTGCATTATAAACGGCAAAATATGGTATTATAAACCTCGCCTCCAAGGCACATGTCATTGGTCTTGATGGGACATCTTTTTTTTGTTTTGTTTTCTGATTCTACATCGTATTCTTTAATGATGTCTGAAGTCCTTTGAAGAAAAGATGCTATATTTAAAAGAGAAAAAAATCCTTACAAATCTGTACAAAGATGATGGACTTATACCCCAACCAAAAGGCAAAATGAACCAAGAGTATTACTAAAAATGTTACTTAAATATTAACGTGACTTGTTTTCCCCCTAATAACAGAATAAGATGCTTATGTGAATTTTTCGTGGACCAGAGACCACTGGTTTTATCAATTTCTCTTATATTTTGTACTATTGGGGGAATTTCTTTTTTTTTTTTAAGTATATTTTATTGCTTATGCTATTATACTTGTCGCATGTTTTTTCTCCCCTTTATTACCCTCTGCCCTGCACCTCCCCTTCCCATCAGCACCCCCCCTCCCACGCCGTAGTTCATGTCCATGGGTTGTACATATAAGGTCTTTGGCTTCTCCATTTCCTACACTATTCTTAACTTCCCCTGTCTATTTTGTTCCTACCATTTATGCTTCTTACTCCCTGTACCTTTTCCCCCATTCTCCGTCCTCCCTCTCCCTGCTTCTAGCCTTACATGTAACCTCCATTTCTGTGATTCTGTTCCTGTTCTAGTTGTTTGCTTAGTTTGGTTTTGTTTTTGTTTTTTAGGTTCAGTTGTTAATAGTTGTGAGTGTTGTCACTTCATTGTTCATAGTTTTGATCTTCTTTTTCTTAGATAAGTCCCCTTAACATTTCATGTAATAAGGGCTTGGTGACGATGAACTCCTTTCGCTTTACCTTGTCTGGGAGGCACTTTATTTGCCCTTCCATCTTAAATGATAGCTTTGCTGGATAGAGTAATTTTGATGGTAGGTCCTTACCTTTCATGACTTTGAATACTTCTTTCCAGCTCTTCTTCTTGCCTTCAAGATTTCTTTTGAGAAATCAGCTGATAGCCTTATGGGACCTCCTTTGTAGGTAACTCTCTCCTTTTCTCTTGCTGCTTTGAAGATTCTCTCCTTATCCTTAACCTTGGGTAATGTAACCATGATGTGCTTTGGTGTGTGCTTCCTTGGGTTCAGCTTCTTTGGGTCTCACTGAGTTTCTTGGACTTTCTGGAAGTCTGCTTCCTTTGCCAGATTTGGGGAGTTCTCCTTCATTATTTTTATCAAATAAGTTTTCAGTTTCTTGCTCGTTCTCTTCTTCTTCTGCCACTCCTATGATTCTGATGTTGGAGCATTTAAAGTTGTCCCAGAGGTTCCTAAGCCTCTCTTCATTCTTTTGAATTCTTATTTCTTCATGCTGTTTTGGTTGAAAGTTTATTTCTTCCCTCTGCTCCAAATCGTTGATTTTTGTCCTGGTTTCCTTCCTTCACTGTGAGTTCCCTGCATATTTTGCTTTATTTCACTTTGCATAGCCTTCACCTTTTCTTCTGTTTGTGACCATACTCTCAACCATTTCTGTGAGCATCCTGATTAACAGTGTTTTGAACTCTACATCTGACAGGTTCGCTGTCTCTTCATTGCTTAGTTGTATTTTTTCTGGAGTTTTGATCTGTTCTTTCATTTGAGCCATATTTCTTTGTCTCAGCGCACCAGTTACATTGTAAGAGGTGGAGCCTTAGGTATTCACCAGGGTGGGGCAGCCCAAGTCACTGCATTGTGGCGCCATATGTGGGGGCGGAGTCAGAGAGGAAACAATGCCACTTGCTAGGGTCTGAGCTGGCTTTCAGTCACTTCCCCTGCTACCCACAAGCAAATTGGGTCCTTCTGGTGCTGATTCCCAGGTGGGTGGGTTTGCATATGTTGTAGGACCCTGTCAGTTTTGCCCTATGTTTTAGATGTTACTAATCTAGTGAGTTTCAAATCTGATCATGTAGCAGAGCACCAGTAAGGTGTGTCTTTGTGTGTGTGTGTATAGAACGTGAAAATCTGTTACCTTTGGTTTTGTCATTTGAACCAGGATTGATTTTACTAGCAATAAATATAATTATTTCAAGTGTGAAGTTTAATATTTCAACCCTAAATACATGAGCTTGTCGTACACCAAAATGAACCTACTCTTATCTCTTAGCAATCACTTTCTGCCTGCTCCTAGCAACAAATAGTTTCAAGCTCCAGAGGTATAAGAGAAAAAATTATGGGAAAGAAATTTGAGATCAAATGTCTGTTATTT
Source organism: Mormoops blainvillei (assembly GCA_004026545.1). NCBI lineage: Eukaryota > Metazoa > Chordata > Mammalia > Chiroptera > Mormoopidae > Mormoops > Mormoops blainvillei. The sequence continues at coordinate 764,667 of PVJD01000024.1, read as the reverse complement.
GATTTTACCTACAGAAAACCAGTCTTAATTTGTGGAATACTGGTATTCCATGAGAGACTTTTGATAATCTCTAAAGTTGCCTAATCATTTCCTTTTCATCAGTGCAAAAACTGGCCTTTCTACACTGACTTACTCACGATTTCAAGGTCACATAACTGTAGGCAGAACAATGAGTAGTAGAACCCAGGCACCCACAGTTAGTTAGGCGTGCTTCCATCCTTGGAAAATGGGCTACTTTTATTTTTTTAAAAATCAGCACTAGAATATATATCGTGCCATAGCTGTGGGGCCAAGTTAGTCTCAAGATTTTCCCTCTGAAAGCAATGACCTTATCAGGCATAGACAATTTCCTGTGTCATTAAGATGTTCCTTGGCACAATATTATTTTTCTTGGTGAATATATTGTGGTGTAAAACACACACATAGAGCCAGCTGTCTGATTTTCATGAGTGAATTAACTGTATTGTAGCTTATCTGTGGCAAATCTTGCTCTTAAGGTTACTGACAGCAACTCCTGTCATTAGTGACTTGGTTGGTGGAAGTCTTGGCTTTCTTTTTATTTTAGCAGCCTGAGTCACAGCCAGGAAGTCCTTTGAAACCAAACCCTTAGCCCTTATTTGTGTTTCAGGGTGGGTTTGGGAAATGGTAACTTTGTGTAAAAGGGTTCTTTGGTTTCTCCATCGAGGCCCCTTATCTTTTTACCAACCAGCCCCACAAGAGTTCTTTTTCTGAGCAGAGCAGTTGGTCCGAGGGTCATGGTGGGTAACTGGGGTCTTCCCAGCCGCCTCTGGGTCAGGGCTTCATAGTACAGCTTTGTTACGATGTTGAAAATGAATTTCCAGATCCCTAAGTTTATCCAAATGGAAATAAAATCCTCAAGGAAACACTTCGAAGTTCCCTGAAGGTACTGTTCTATCTGCCTTGTTTATAAATTATTTCCCGGTGTTTAACCCTGTTTAAGATAGTGGATAGATACAGTAAGTTCTCTGTGAATACCTATTGCCACTCATGTCATTTATTACTATTTAAATAGCTTTTCTTTTCAGACGATGAGTGCAAATAACATATACATGGAATTGAAGATTAATTATACTCTAAAATTATCTTAGCATAATACATTTGGCAAAGTTTATTAAAAATGTTTCAAAGAACAGCAGTCTTTTATAGTTACAGAGTTGGCTCCAGGATATCGTTTCATATCTCTTTTCTTCTTCTAAGTTTTATTTTCAGCATGTGCTTAGATGTTAGATAGCTGAGTCAGTGAAAACACCACTGCCAGTGCAGCTTCTACTTCAGGGACTGTTTTTCCCGTTTGGCAGTGGAGAAAGACACCATAGGTTCAGTGTTTTCTCTAGTTGTTCTCAGAACATATGAGTTGTGCACCATTACTGTCAGTTCACTTTGAGAAGATGTCTGCTCTTGCAGCTCTATGTGTCTGAGTTGATAATAAAAGCAATTTAAGCTTTAAAGAGATACAGGTATGGTTTTTGCTTATTCAGGTTATAGGAATATCTAACAGTACATGTTTAGGGAAGGGATATTTATTAGAGTATTTGTAATCTGTGTTGGTTTAGCAAATCGAGTTGTCTTTAAAGAATTCATTAAAAATATATTAAAAATTAATAAATTTAGAGTTTGGCATCAGACATGGGTTGACCTCTCTTTATCTGAGATGGTTTCCACTTACAAATAAGGCTGGAGTGGTGCTCACTCATCAGGCCTTAGCGAAGATTACGTGGAAGAAGTCATGTTTGTCATATGCTTGCACAGCACCTGGACACCCCACAAGTGTCAGCCGCTGTTGTTGTTCTTCTGGTGAAGAGTCACTGTCCAAAATGTTCTCCCTTCAGAGTTAGGTTAGATGTAGTATCTTTACAAAAGCTGCATTGTGTAGAGATAGAGCTATTACAAATTTTTTTCAGAAAATACAGTATTGCTTGTTTTTTATAGGTAGAGATATTTACATTTGTCTTAAAATTTATTTAAAGATATATTAATAGTTAGGCTTAAGTAGATCCTATTACCTCCTAACTGTAAAAGGATTAAGCTATATTTGTAGTCAAAAGAATTTTTTGTTGACTCATTCATTTACACTCCTGTGCATGGTGATAGTAAGAACATGGTGCCATAAAACTGCATATTTGCCTATTTGTACCTATGCTTACAAAGAACTTTTTAAAAAAATATTTATTCATTTTTTAGAGAGAGGGGAGGGAGGGAGAAAGAGGGAGAGAAACATTGATGTGAGAGAGAAGCATTGATCCCTTGCTTCTTATAAATGCTCTGACCAGCAACTGGACCTGCAACCCAGGCAATGTGCCCTGACTGGGAATCAAACCAGCAACTTTTCACTTTGCAGGACAATGCCCAGACAACTGAGCCACACCAGCCAGGGCACAAAGAGCTTTTTAAAATAATTTTATGGCTTACATTTAATATATATCCCCAAAGTGGGGCTTGGTTTAACTTAACAGGTAAGAGATTTTAACTTAACAGAAGAGAGGTTTTGGTTGTATTTCATAAAGTGTCAATATTCTGCAATATTGAGGGAAAATGAATCAATTTTTAAAAAAATATGACTAAGTACCTGTTATTGCTTACGGAGAGCACATGATCAGTGATCCTCCCTCTGCCCCTTACTATTATTTTTGATGATTTCTTTCCCTGTAGGGTTACCTCGAAGATTCCTAATATAAGTGGCTGTATTTGTCACAAACAACCAAGGACTTCTGAAGGACCACTTCATTACCTTCAGCAGGATAGGGAATGAATTAAGATGGACATGCTAAGGCAAAGAAGCACCCATTTATGCCAGTAGGAGAAGGGAAAGCCATAGTTACCCTGCCTGGGTGTAGTAATTTGAGCCAAAGGTGAAGGGGAGTAATCAGGCGGGATTTTGCTAAACCCTCATCCCTGCTATTTTTTCCCCTCCCAGCGAAGGAAAATCAGGGCAGTGATCTTAGTAGCAGCCCAATGTCAGCAGGCATCCAGTGGGAATTGTTACTGAGGATGAGGAGGGACATTTGTGATCTGTGATTCTTTCGGAGCTTGGAAGTGCCTACATTAAGGTCTTCTGAAGTATTATCATGTGTGAAGTACCATTTTATTTAGGCGTCTAGATGATATGTATTTGAGTTTGATTGGAAATTTTGCTTCACACTTCTAATTCATTTCCCAGGGGGGAAAGAAACAGTTGTCACAGGCCATATTTATGCTTTACTTTTGCGTTGTATAGTCACCATACTCTAGACAGTGTTTTCTTATTATACATTAAGGACTCCCTTCCAGAGTTATTTGAATGTGAACTGAGACCGACTTAATATCTGTGTTTCCACTCTGAATACATATAAGTCATTGTGTGTGTGTGTGTGTTTGTTTTTTATTATTATTAGTACTCTGAAAGGACAATAAAATTTAGAAGGAGCAAGGTGATAAAAAAGGCCACTGTGGGAGTTGAACATGAAAGAATGGAGCTTTCAAAAAGGAGGGAGGTATTGATGTGGTTTGAGGGCTGAGGTTTGTTTTTGTTTCAGCTACCATCTTAAGAGACAATAGTGAATCAGAACTGTATCAGCCAGGCAGGTTTTAATGCCCATTTCCAAACAGAGATGTCTCTCTTAGATACATGGAAAGGCCAACATAGACAGCCTATTTGTTCTGCTTCTCATTTTACCCTTGTGGAATGAAGGAATCCTGCTGAACAGTGCCAGCATTACTTTAGGCTGAAACACATAATTGTATTGGGTAATAAAGGAATTTAAAAATTCCTGTTTTTCCCCCCCTGTGGCTCTCTCTCACAAAACAGGCTCATGGTGAAATACTTTTGCAAGTGTTCCCATTCATCTCTGAGTGATGCAAGATGTGTAGTGGCTTGCAGTTCTGAATTACTGAAGCCCTAATTTCTCTCGCAAGTTTGTCCTCTGTCTGCAGATTTCCTTTAGGCAGCAAAAATACTCACATGACAAGATGAGCATTGGCATCTCTGGTCAAGAGAATATCTGTGTGCTGAGATTTGCGGTGGGGTGGGTGATCTTTTGTAGTCAACACTGTTCTTGGTCAGTGGGCTGAGGCATTACTTGAGTTTTTAACCCCTTGCTTTTTTTCCTGGATCACTTAAAATCAGTCTGAGACTGATAGCACCCATTGCACCACACAGATTATCATATCATAATGTCAACATTCAGAAAGAAGACAAGAATTTGAATGCTCTTGGACACTTGAGTACTTGTCGTAGGGGAGGTCTCCACAACCTTCCTGCCTTAAGTGTGGTTCACAGATGAACAGTGTCCCTGAGAGTCTGTTAATAAATATAAACATATTGAGGTGTAAATTTTATTTCTGTCTCTGTGCATGAGAACTTTCTAATTTCTACATGGACTAGGATAAGAAAAAATAATTTACTTTGTCGGTCACATTATGAAACTTTAAGTTTTTTGATTTAAAAAAATTAAAATGTCAATACAGTCTTATTTTAATTGTTATCAAAGATATATTCTAAGACTATATTTTGAAAAACCAAAGACTTTTAGTTTATCATAAAAGTCAGTATTTGATTGTGTGCCTAATTCATATTAGTTCACTCATTTACTTCGTCATTTATATTGAGCATATGCTATGGAATGACATGGCAAGACCTATGCCTGTCCCTCCTAGGGCTTAGGAATCTTTATTGGATTTCCTTAATTCAAAACGAGTATTTTTTTTTTTTTTTTACTAAAAACACTTTTTTTAAGTTTGCAGTAATAGGTACGTACTTATATATAATTGAATTCCCTCAGAAAGATGTTTTTCGAGTGATTGAAAATTTCTCTGCCCCTAGTATTTACCCTTCACACTTTTGCCTTGAAATTCTGACACACAACTTAGAAATATATGTGAACCAGTTTTTAAGGTATCGAATAGTATATTTAATTTTCTAAGCTCTGAGGCAGAAAGTGGTATCGATTGAAAAGATTGAAAGGAAGAAACACTATACCATCTATATAGGTTTTCTTAACATTTGGCAACAACTTAAGTATTCTACCTTCTTGAATCTTTTTAGCTCATTTGATTTTGTTAATAGGTTGGTTTAAAATATCTTTTCAGATCTTTTCAAAACATTACCATTGTATTTGGCTTAATATATATAAATTTCAACTCACATTTGTTAAATTTTCACAACCTGATTAAAAACACCTTTCTGCAGAAACAGATTCTTACCCTCCACCACAAGAAAGAGTGAGCAACTTGATGAAACTGTTGCTTAAGAGGAAATTCGCGTTATGGTTATTCTTCCTGCACTGCATTTTTCTTAAGGGTATGGTATCCCCAAAGCTCCATTAATAAGGAGCTCTTGAATTTGAAAAATTTGAAACAATTATGTTCTTATCTTCTGCTCGAGACTTATTAATTTTCTCTTGTCAGTCAGATGCAATTAGGTTGAAAGGTTGAACTCTCGTAAATTGGTGGTAAGGAAGTCAAGTGCTTCCTTTTAAAATAGGGAAACTGTTTATGAGAGAGGTCCAAAATAATTGTGGATATTTGGTCACAAGGTTTAGCCACAAAAGATATTTCACCCGAATGATAATTACCTTTGAAGTCAGCCTACTTAATATTTGGAAAGTGACCAGTTTTCTGATCTCTTTATTAATTGTCAAATTAAGAGAGAAAAAATCATTGTCTTTTTGTAATTTCTATTTCCTTTTGTGTTTCATCTACCAAATATAATCACTGGGAAATAGCAAAGATGAAAACTTGGTTATACATGAACTTTTACTTGGTAATAAAAAAAACCTTATGATTAGAATCATCCTCATTTTATCATGTTAGGCATATAAAGCCTCATTTATATCAGTTAGTAGGTTTGTTGTTGTTGTTGTTTATGTTGACAACATTTACTGAGTGCCAGTTTTATGAAGGGATCTGAGAATAAGCATCCCGCAAGGAAGAGCCTCACCTCTAGTTTGAGAAATGTGTATAAACAATAAAGTTCGATTACAAATAATGAGTTGAAAAAATGAAGAAATGTGAAAGAATTGATTGAAGTAATCAGCCTCTTGAAGGTTTAATGCCAGGTTGAGCTGTGTAAAATAGGTAAAGACACATAGGTAAACTGTTGAATACTTTTTTCCCCCCAATTTTTTTAAATTTTATTTTTCAATTACAATTGACATTCAATATTATATTATTTTCAGGTATACAGTATAGTGGTTGGACAATTATAGGGTTATCCCCCCGATAATTCTAGTACCCACCTGGCATCAGATGTAGTTATTGGCTGTATAGGTGTATATTCCCTATGATGTGCTTTAGATTCCCATGACTACCAATTTATACTACCAATTTTGTCTTTTCTTTTCTCCCCATTATTCCCCTCCACCCTGCACCCTCCCTCCCCACCAGAACCCCCTTTAGTTCATGTCCATGGGTCATACATATAAGTTCTTTGGCTTCTCCATTTCCTGTACTATTCACTATTCTTAACCTCCCCCTGTCTATTTTGTCCCTACCAATTATGCTTCTTATTCCCTGTACCTTTTCTCCCTTTCTGCCCCCACCCCTCCCTGCTGAAAACCCTCCATGTGATCTCCATTTCTGTGATTCTGTTCCTGTTCTAGTTGTTTGCTTAGTTTGATTTTGTTTCTTTTGGTTCAGTTCTTGATAGTTGTGAGTTTGTTGTCATTTTACTGTTTATAGTTTTTGATCTTCTTTTTCTTAGATAAGTCCCTTTAACATTTCATATAATAAGGGCTTGGTGATGATGAACTCCTTTCACTTTACCTTACCTGGGAAGCATTTTATCTGCCCTTCAATAAAATGATAGCTTTTCTGGATAGAGTAAGTTTGATTGTAGGTCCTTGCCTTTCATGACTTTGAATACTTCTTTCCAGTCCTTCTTGCCTGTTAAGGTTTCTTTGGAGAAATCAGCTGACAGTCTTATGGGAACTCCTTTGTAGGTAACTGTCTCCTTTTGTCTTGCTGCTTTAAGATTCTCTCCTTATCTTTCATCTTGGGTAATGTAATGATGATGTGCCTCGGTGTGTGCTTCCTCGGGTCCAAGTTCTTTGGGACCCTCTGAGCTTCCTGGACTTCCAGGAAGTGTATTTCCTTAGCCAGATTGGGGAAGTTCTCCTTCATTATTTTTTCAAATAAGTTTTCAATTTCTTGCTCTTCCTCTTCTTTTTCTGGCACCCCTACGGTTTGGATGTTGGAACATTAAAGTTGTCCTGGAGGTTCCTGAGCTTCTCATTTTTTGAATTCTTGTTTCTTTATTCTGTTCTGATTGGATGTTTATTTCTTCTTCTGCTCCAAATCATTGATTTGAGTCCCGGTTTTCTTCCCTTTACTGTTGGTTCCCTGTGTATTTTTCTTTATTTCATTTTCCTCTGTTTTGCAATTATACTCCACCATTTCCGTGAGCATACAGATTACCAGTGTTTTGAACTCTGCATCTGATAGGTTGGCTATATCTTCATTACTTAGTTCTGTTTTTGGAGCTTTGATCTGTTCTTTTGTGGGGGCCATATTGTTTTGTCCCTGGCATGACTGTTACCTTGTAAGGGGCGGAGCCTCAGGTATTTGCTGGGGGAGGCGACCCAGGTGCTGCTTTGTGGCGCTGTATGTGGAGGAGGGGTCAGAGAGGGAACAGTGCTGTGCAGTCGGCTCTCTGGGGCTTTAGTCACTTCCCATACTACCCACAAGCAAATTGGGCCCTTTTGGTGCTGGTTCCTGGGTGGGTGGGTTTGTGTATATTCTAGGACCCTGAGGGCTCCTCCAGTGAACTCTCCTGTGAGGCTGGGAGTCTCTCCCGCCGCTGCAACCCCCACAGGTTTTTACAGCCAGAGGTGTTTAGACTTTCTTTTCCCACGCTGGAACCCTGGGTTGCATGGCCTGTCTTGCTCCCCTATTGTTCCTCCCAGTTTATCCGCACACAAATGAGGAATCTCCAGCTGCTGTCTTACCCACCTGGTCTTCCTTCCCGTGCCTTGCGGCTCCCCACCTCCCCCCCGGGCTTGTCTCCATCTCCACCCCTCCTCCCAGTCTGGATGAATGTTTCTTCTTTAACTCCTTGGTTGTTGGACTTCCATACAGTTTGGTTTTCTGGCAGTTCTGATTGTTTTTGTTTTTAAATTTGTTGTTGTCCTTCTTTTGGTTGTGCGAGGAGGCAAAGTATATCTACTTACATACACCTCCACCTTGGCCAGGAGTCTGTTGAATGCATTTTCTTCAGTTCAATCTTTCAACCTATTGGACTATTCTTGGAATTGACTAGTTTGGTCTAAGCTAAACTTATTTTTGTTTTCCATTTGCTCAATAAGAAGATTTTATTGAACTCACTTTTAGTTAGATAAAATTCAGTGTACTTTTGGGTCTGGCCAGAAGTTCAGGCCCTTAAGAAATAAATATTTTGAAAAATTCAGCTTTTACGCTGATGTTTCTTATAGTTGCATTTCAGTGCATACATTTATTGATATAATTATTACTCTAATACTATAAACTTAGAATTAGTCAAGAGAAGAAGTTTTGGGTGGCACCAGAGACTGGATGTTTGGAAGTTTAGTAGTCTAAGTTTAGGTGGAAAACAACCTTTTAATGAATTGAAGTTGGAAGAGGAGTCAGTGCATACTCGTAGTCGCTGACTTTCTTTTCTGTTTTATATGCCAATATCAGAACTATAGATCCTAACCAATTCCCAGTATTTTAATTTATTTCGAATATAGCAGTGGTTTTCAAACATTGTTTTTGTGGTAGTCAATGAAAATTATTAACAGCAATGAGAACAGAAAATTTTGGTATCTGATTTTGATTTGTTTATTTCATTTTGAGTACTCAATATCTTTGGATATATATATTTATTGCCCATTTATACATATGTTTTTTTGTTAATTGCCTGTTCATAACTATGCTTTTTTCCTACTGGATTATTTGTTTGTTTTTCTTCTTAGACATTTTTTGTATACGTCAACATTAGCTCTTTTTATCATATTGAAGTTACTTTTTTCCTCCATTTTCTCACTCGGTTTTAATTATTTGGTATTTTTGGCCCTACAGAAAATTTTAGTTTTTCTGTAGTCAGCCAAGTTATCAGTCTTTTTCTTTATTATCTGTATTTTGTGTCCTGCTTCATGTATACCTTGCTCTAAGATTATAAGTATATTTATGCATGCTTTTTCTAATAATTTTGAGAGCTTACTTTTAACTTTTGTTTGCTGTGTTTGAAGTTTATTTTGGTGTAAAGAATGAAGTAGGACTGTGGCTTTAATTTTTTCTTAAAATGGTATTTCCCAGCAATGTTTATTTAATAATCTATCTTTTTTCCATTTGTTGAAATGTGCTTTATCTTTTACTACATTTCTGTATATATTTGGGACTATATCTAGGTTTTGATTGCATCATTGATGTCTCTGTACTTGTATTATGTCTCTTCATAATACATAATTTTCATGACAAGATTCCATCTCTCCTGCTAATCGTTTTTGGAATTTCCAGATTATTCTTGCATTCTTATTTGACTCTAGCATATAATTTTGTCACCTCTGTCCAAAGCCTATAACCTGTGATTGAATCAAATTTAAGGTGAGTTAGGATATAGTGAATGTCTTCATAATGTTGAATCTTATAATCGAAGAGCAAGGATTGATTGTCTTTCAGTATTTTAAAACACCTTCTGTTTATACATCATTGAAGAGCTCAAAGCACTCTTTATATGGTTCCTATTAACATCTTGTTAATGTTATCTCTAGGTATTCAAATTTTGTGGCTAGTATAAATAGGATATTTCCCACAGTTAAATTTTCTTGCATATTATTTTTAAATTGGAAAACTCTTGATTTTGAATACCATATTTTGCCGTGTATAATGTGCTGCCATGCTTGATGTGCACCACGTTTTTGTGCACATTATACACGGGATTATCATATCCAATATTATACCCATGGCATGTAATCATTATACCCATGTATAATGAACAGCCTTATTTTTCCCTCAAAAATTGGGGCAAAAAGTATGAGTTACACAGCAAAATGAGGTAATAAATTTATAACTATTGTTATAAAGTCTTATAACTATTGTTAAGAGTCTTGTCTTTTAGATATACATCATTTGCACTATAATTTTATTGATTGATTGTTGTTGTTGTTGTTCAATTACAGTTGTTCCCATTTCCCCCTATTACTCTCCCCACCTTACCCACTCACACCTCCCACATTCAATCCTGCCTGCCTACCCCCCATTGTCTTTGTCCATGGGTCCTTTTATACATGTTTCTTAATGACCCCTCCCCTTCTTTCCCACATTACCCCCCTCTCCTCTGGTTACTGTCAGTTTGTTCTTTATTTCCATGTCTGGCTCTGTTTTGCTCACTTGTTTGTTTTGTTGATTAGGTTTGACTTATATGTAAGATGATTTGGTATTTGGCTTTTACCTCCTGGCTTATTTCACTTAGCATAATGCTCTACAGTTCCACCCATGCCATTGCAGAGGGTAGGAGCTCCTTCTTTCTTTCTGCTGTGTAGTATTCCATTGTGTAAATGTACCACTACTTTCTCATCTAGTTGCACACACTGGTAGCAGGAAGCAACTCTTAACGTTTTAAATACTTTCCAAATTGACCAATAATGTATTCTGAGTGCATTTAATTTGGTTATAAATAATAGCCTGTTGTAGGACGGTACTATTTAACTTAGTTTTCTGTCCAATAAAGGACTTTAATACTATTCTTAAAGAAATAAACCCAAATTATAAGAAGATAAAATATTAGGTTTAGGTTTATTTTTACATTACTATTTTCTTTTCTTTTTTAATGATTTAAAAAAAAAGATTTTATTTATTTTATTTTTAGACAGAAGAGAAGAGAGGGAGAAAGAGAGGGAGAGAAACATCAATGTATGGTTGCCTATCGCTCCCCTCACTGGGGACCTGGCCCATAACCAAGGCATGTGCCCTGACTAGGGAATCGAACCTGCGACCCTTTGGTTCTCAGGCCGACGCTCAATCCACTGAGCTATACCAGCCGGGACATTAATATTTTCTTACCAGAAAGATCTGGCAGAAGTAACACCACTGAATGTGGTTGGTAGGGTACATGAATGTCTTACACCAGATGGATAGCAATTTGAACATTCCATAAAGAGTCATATGGTGTGCTTGAGTGTGATATTGTTAGGTTACAGAATTATATGCTTATGATTTTGTAATAAAAGATTTTTATGAAATTTAAAAAAGCAGTGTTATTTGTGCCAGACCCTATATATTTATGACATTGATCTATCAGCTTGTGTATGGCCTTTAAATATGGTGAACTTTATACCAGATGATGTGAGCTTTAATTTGGAAATGCCAGTTTAGTTCAGTGTTTCTCAAAACTGTTGATAAGATAAATATTTTCAGAAGTACATTTTAAATTAATACTTATATATTTAATTTATGTTAGAAAAAATTATTTACCCCATTTCTATTGTGTTTTTATGTTTGATATTTACTTAGAATGAGGTTAAAGACAAAGCAAAATCATTAAAAAAAAAGTAGAAAAACTGCAGAAATCGTAGAGTTCTTAATGAGTGTGAGAGCTTGATTGGAATTTGGAAAATGCAGGTTTAGATTACTAATATTGTACATAAAATTTTCAGAGATCAAGAGCAGTTTTCTATGTAATTTTAATGGCAATACTTGATAAATAATAGTACAAGTAATAGTAATACTGATGATTATTGTGAACCAAGATTACACTAAGAGCATTTTATACATTATTTCGTATACTGATAAAATTTGTCTTCCTAGTTTTACAGTCTCAAAGAAATGATGCAGCTTACTTGCACACAATTGTATAATTAGGAAATGACTATCCGGCATGTTTATTGTAAATATTATTCTCAAAATTCACTCTGATTCATTTATATGTACATGACAAAATTATTTTTGAAAGTTATATTTTCCTTTGGCAATTTTCAATAAAAATAAAATTAAATATTCTAAAGCTAATTTTACTTTATAGACAAAATTTTATAAATAGATTATCTCAGAACATCCTAGCTTACCACTCGGGCATCTCTAAGGGAAATTTAACAGTGTAAAAGCCATCCACTCATGTTCATACCCAAAATTGCTAATATTCAGACTAGTTAGAAGCTGTGAACTTTAACTGTGATTTATTTTTTGTGGAATGGAAAGAAATAACTGCATTAGCTATTACATAATAATTAATGAAAGATGTCCTGCTATACTTAGAAATATTAGCTAACCATAGTTCTTTTAAATTTACTGAGTGTTTAGATTCAATATATATGGCCGGTATCTTAGAAAATTTGCAGAAGGATTCAGTCTATTCAATATTACTTAGCTTCAGTTGTGAATTATTAATCTGAAATAATTTCTTCTTAGAGGTAGAAATAATTTCAGAATTTATTTTAAAGTTCTAATTTTATAGATGGGAAACCTAAGCCAAAAGCAGTAAGTGGTTTTCATGTAGGACAATGTTATTGCTAATTGGTAATGTCAGTTGGATGCTGGAATCCATATCCCTTGAATTCCATGGAGATAGTTTTATATTAGTGGGGGAACTAGACTTCAAAGAGAGGGGTCCCACTCTGTGCAGTTATTAATTTATTTCACCTTTGCAGGAAGTTTTGATTTCATAGTCATCCTAGTCAGTTTTGACCTCATCGTTAATCTTTTTGTACCTGTTTGTAAAATAAAATCATTGTACAAATTATTTATTCTTCTTTAGTAATATATACTAGTTGGAAATAGCATTTTCTGGCAGAAATAATAAAATGAAAACTTTAAGAATATTGTGTCATACCATTGTTTGTCTTGAGCACCTGTTGTTATTAATAAAGTAAGTTTAAGGGCTCAACATACATAGCAAACTGAGATAGAGGATCTTCCAAGTATTTCTTCTTGTTCCCAGGATATAAGATAATTTTAAGACACTTAAAAAAAAGAAAGAAAGAAAGAAAAGAAAAGAAAACTCCCTCCCAAAAAACCCTTGGGACTTAGTTACCTCACACAGCTTTGGTTGGGAGCTGCCTTGTGTACTCAATCTCCCCACAGCTTGTAAAGTCAGTTAAATATAGTCACAGTTGGGTTCTGTGGAACAGCAAATAGGAAAAGAAGGGAAAGCTGGAGGCGTGTTGGTGAAAAACACTTTAAAGTAATTTATTTTGACACTTTTTAAAGGCTTCTTTGTAAATGCACTTTTAAATAGTAATTCTGTTTCCTTGAATCCACGCAAGAGCATAAAATAGACTGGATTCAGGAGAGCTGGCGTGGGAATATTTTCAGCTGTGTTACTGCTGGTCTTGGGACAACTGCTCCATTCTCCACTGCACTTTTTTTTTTTTGTTGTTTGTTTGTTTAATGGACCTAAATTGAGGTGACTGACAGAATCCTTGTGTGCACCATCATTTTGTGTGCCTGTTGATCCAAGTTGTTTGGTTGTTATACTGTCCACCTATAGATTTCCAAACAGAAGCAAACATGTAAGTGACCCAATATTTGGTAGCAGTTTGGTAGATAAATAAAAAGGCAATACATCTTATTCTCCTTACATCCATTTTAATGAAGTTAACTAAATTGTTTATCTCTTCAAACACCTTGTTCTTCAATGATTCTTCCCAATAAATAAGGAAATTATTATCTATGTTTTTCTTGTTCCTTAATTACTCTAATACAAAGCCTATAACCTCCTTAAAGTGTCTGAGACAAGCAAAAGAACATGTTTTTTGTCTTTTTTAAAATCTTTTCATATTGTCAAGGTTTTGGTTTCCTCACTGGTGGCATAATAAGATTTAATTGATCGCTAAGGCCCTCTCCATGTCTGATTTTATGAGTGTAACTGTCGCAGTGGTGCTTTGGAAGCCCAGCGTGCCAAAATAGTACCTTAAGTGTTGCATCTGAGGGGTTCCAGTATAATCCACACCAGCAGTTTCTTATCTTCTGCTCTTTCTACACATCCGTGAATATTGCTCTCATGGACTTGTCAGCTTTGAGCTATTCTTGATGCACAGCTCCCTAAACTCCCCTCTTTAACAAAACTAATGCAACACACCAGAATGTGACAGCAGGTCCTTGAGAAACCCTACTGTCAACTTCCAACTTCTTAGATGTGAACAAAAACCCAGAGACCAGAGGATGCTTTTAAGTCTTGTATTTATACTCTGCTGCCCTACTTATGACTTCAAAGTGCATGTTGAGTCACTGAATAGATCTATTAACTGGAGGTTTTCACACTACAAATCAGAGTTTACCACACTCAGTGTAGTCACACAGGATTTAATTTATTTTGGATCACCCCTTTAGCAAGGAACTTAAGATTTAACTGCTCTAAAAATGCTTTTGAAATGTTATTTACCCTGTTGCTACTCAACATCTGACAAAAATGTGAAAGTGCTTCCAGGAATAGTAAAAATGTGTTTCAAAACACTGGGCTGAAACAGTGAGGTTAGTTCTATGGTAGGGGTGCCCCACTTTGAGAATGTCTAATATACAACAGCCTTTATAGAAGCTTTTACACAGGATTCTTTTAAAAAGGGACTACTCATAACATATTTCAAATGTTAGTCAATATATAAAAATTTTATGAAGACATCTTGTTAGCAACACATCTATTGCATTATGCATAAAATGTAAGTACTTTTAGTTTCTAAGTTGCTGAATTATCTAGTATGCTCAGGGGAATTTCTCTAAAGCATTTATTTACCAGGCTTGGGTAGTCTCTGTATGTTTTTGAGGCCCTTAGAGAGAAGTTTTGTATTTTGTAGCATGATCTGCTTTGTAAGCATCTCATTAAGAATTGGACCTCTGTGAAAAATACAAGATTGTTGCTATTCTCATTTGATAGATGGTGATGGCATGCATATACGTGGGGAGGGAAGGGATAAATCCTTAAATGTAGGGACTCCAGGATGATCACTTGGGAATGATGCAGAGGTTTCCGATGTCTTAATGCCAGACTAGAGAAAATTAATTCTAGGGTTTCAAAGTTATAGAAATCTTATGTCTAGGTCTTTCCTCCTCCTTTTGGAATATTTAAAAAATATCCTAATACTCTCGGACTGGAAAGTTTAGGTTCAGTATCTCGCGCATGTTTTCTGGGCTTGCAACCAATAATATGTACCAGTGAATTTAGGGAATCTCAGCATGTGTGTGTGTGTGTGATTGGTTTTCTAATCTTGGCAGAGTTGCTGTATCAGGGCTTTAAGAATTAGCATTTTGATTATCCTCATAATTTATTTCAGAGCATCACTTTTGCAATTTGGCCAACTGGTAACTTTCTTTTAGATATTTTCAAAACTGAGGAGTTTTCTGAATGGCTTTTCTCTTTATTCCAAAATACTGTCTTTGATTATAACATATCAAATGAATGTAGACATTCCGAATTTAAGAATTAATTCATTAGGCATAAGGCAAAGTGGAACTGTACCTTTTGCCTTTTGGTCCATCAGTTTCAGTTAATGATATACCAGATGTATTGTGACTTTCTCTTTCATGCCTTTATGCACTCAACCAAGAATATCTCCTTTTTCTTCTCTGCTAATTAAATTTCTTTACATTCTCTAAAGGCTGGTCTAAAATTCATCTTTAGGAAGGCTTTCTTGGCAGATTATACATGACATTTAACTCTCTTCCTGATTTAGAAAAAAAATTAGTCACTTATTGTATGAATAGCACTGTAGTAGAATGCACTCTGAGGAAATAAGGTGAACATTTTTTCATTCCCCTACAAGAGCCTATTGTCCAGTTAAAGCAGCAAGAGAAGAAAATCAAACATTCGTATTACAAAGATAGTTTTCCCCCTTGGGTAGCGTGGTTAAGAAGTATCATTGAGTGTGCAAGAATGTAAAAGCAATGAAAGAAGTTAATTACACTAGAATATCTAAAGGGGCCATGGAGCCTGACATTTTAAAATTTAATTTATTTTAATATTATCACAGACTCACCTCTTTAGAGCTCCAAAGGCTATTAAAGATTACATAATGTAATTAAATTCCAGTCTTGGATAACCACATACTGCATTTTGCCATGTATAATGTATACTTTTTGCCCAAATTTTTGAGGGGAAAATAAGGATGCTCATGAGACATTGGTAGTACTAATTCTGTATCTATATAAATGTTTTCAATTCTTTTATTTATGCTTATGTGTTAAAAGTGTAACTCTAGAAAGCAATAATGATATCCATATACAAAATAATACCCTGGAATATATATACCCTGGAATATAATAATCAGTTTTATATATAAATAAAAAATTGAACTAAAAAATTAAGATGAAAGATTTTTTTCCTGAAAGTTTGGGCCAAAAATGTGGGTGCACATTATACACAGCAAAATATGGTATTACCTGCTGAGTATGTCCATATCTTTCCCACCAAACTAGCCAATATGTATTATCCTTCTAGTTAACGTGACCCTTTCCTTTCTTCTGCCCTATAACTGTTGACTTTGTGCACCTTTCACATGTTTATTATCATTATTCTTGTTTAGAAACTTAATCATCTTTTTGTAAACTCTTGAAATAATTAAAAAAAAATTTTTTTCCCCTCCTTTGCTGTTCTGCTCTTCAGTGAGTCCTATGCACTACTACCAGATCCCAAATTTCTGCTTTTTCACAAGTGTAAAATTTACTGATTTTAACTACTATGCAATCAATGCACAGACAATCCTTGACTGGATCTTGGATTGAAAAAGAAAAATTGCTAACAACATTTTCAGGCAATTGGGAAACTTGAATATTGACTATACTAATGGTACTGGGGTCACATGAGAGCACTGCAGTACCCTTAGAAGTTGCATGCAAGACGAGTATCATTAAGGGTGAAGTATCATTATGTTTTCAGCCTGTTTTCAAACGGTTCTCCACCCAAGAACAACAAGAAGTGTATATGTAAAATATGGAGGGAGATAAAACAAATGTGGAAAACTATTAATTGGTGAATCAAGGCAAAATAATAATGTTTGTTCACTCTACTATTTTATCAACATTTACATAGATCTGAAAAATTTCAGGATGAAAAGTTGGGTGAATATTTTAGCAAGGACTGAAATGGATTTATTCCATTTCTTGCTTTTACAGGTTTCAGGTCAAGTGTAGTGCCTGTGGATTGGTAGTGACCAACCGAGAACTCTGTGAAGAGAGATTCAGTGCCCAGAGGGCAGTGGTGCTGTACCTGCTTTGGGTAGATGGAAGGTAGCATGGTGTCATGCACGCAAATACTTGCATCTGTGACATAATAATTATGTGCCCTTCTTTTCTGTGGAAGAGCTCATCTACACTGTTACCTTTTGTAATTATTCTTCAGTCTAATACAAGTTTCTGTGCCTTCAAGTATTCCATTTTCTCCTAGGTTATTCTGCATAGGTTTTAATTCTGCCCTTTCCAGGTTTAAATCCAGTGACCAGCTACTCGATTTATTCTTGGAACAGTACTCTCAGCTACTTCATCATTGTGTTTTCTTTTTTGTCTCTGCAAACTCTCAAACCTAGGTGTCTCACTGTTCCATTTCTTTCCTGTGCTTAACCCTTAACTGACTGAGTGTTCTTGAGGGGGAAAAGCAACCAAGTTTGTATATGATATTACTGTTTATCAGAACTTCCAATCTCTTTCGTGCTCTCAGTGGCCATTTTATGTTGATCTTTTTTTAACACTTTCCTAACAATAAATAGTCTAAGTTTGCCTCTTTCCTTGAACAACCTAGCCAAACTCGAGCTCTTGGTCCTTAGCAAAACCTTGCTTTTTAGTTCTTGAGACAACCTTCCTTCCCCCGTTTTCGCTACTAAATTATCTCTATCTGTACCCATTCCTTTCCCCAGCTGTAGGAAGCCCTTACCCTCTCTCCTTAGACTAGACCTTCTCCATTTGCTCTGAAGCATGTGCCCTTCAGGGCTATGCCATTTACTCTCCCCTTCTGTTTATCCATCTCCCTCCATTGGCTCCCTTCCCCAGCCTGTTGACACGTTTTAATCTCTTTCATTTTAAGGAATAACCTTTACCATTTATTAAGAGCCCATTTTATCTCATGTACTTTAGTTTTATTTGTTTTTAATTAGGAAATATTTGATAAATGAAAAATATATGTACTATCTATGTAACTTATGAAGTAAAATAATAAAATGAAAAATCAGGTCAATCAACACCCAACTTAAAAAAACAAAACAAAATGGGAGAATCCTGTTGAAGGCTCCTTGTGTGCTCTTTCCTGCCATGCCCCAGGGGTACGAATAATATGATATTTGCCTATTCTCTTGCTTCTCTTTACAGTTTTATCATAAATGGTTACTAAATACCATATTGTTTAATGTGTTCTTTTTAGTTTTAAAAAATCATATCATACTTTATATTGTATATTTTTTTCATTCAACATTGTTTATAAAATTTATCAATTTTGAGGTGAGTATACTTGCTTTATTTCCACTACTTTATAATAGTCACATTTTTGGATATACCACAATTTGTTAATCAGTTTTCCTGTTACTGGACATTTGGATTTATTCTATTTCTTGCTTTCACAGATAATGTTTCTGTCAGTATTTTTTGTGTTTCATGAACAGGAGTCTCTCTAGGGTATGTCCTGTATCTTAGTCCTGCAACTTCAACAGTGGAATATAATTGGCCTATCTTGCAAAATGGTTTTACTACTTTATAGGTCCACCAACAGTGTACGCAAATATGTCTTTTGATCACATCTTTGATAATAATGATTTTGGTAGATTTTTAAACTTTGGATAACCTACTGGATGTAAAATGTTCTCTCTGTGTGGTTTTAATTTGCATTTTCCTGATTACTGACAAAGATTAGGTCAGCATCTTTTCTATGCTTACTAGAAATTTGTGTTCCATTTTCTGTAAGATACCGCTTCATATATCTGCCAGTATTTCTATGGGGTTGTATTCTCTAAATTGATATTTGGGACTTCTGGGTATATTCTGGGTATTCAACTTTTCTGTTGCATGTACTTCTCAGTTCATGAGAAGCCGAACCAAATGCATATCTATTCATATTTCTCGTTATTATGCTCCTAATTGAAAATTTAGGATTCTTGCCCTGGTCTTGGTGGTCCTTTCAGACTCTGCACATAGCCTCATCTCCACTCTCACCCTGCTGCACTTTCTCAGGAAGCTTGCACTAGCAACATCCAGGTATTTGTAGCTGACCAAATTGACCAACTTACCTTTTTATGAGCCAGTCCCTTTTACTGAAAAGCTCATCTCTCATTCTTACCCTCTTGCAAGCTTCCACTTCTCCTTTGTTACCCACTTCAAGTTGCCGCATTTTTCTGTGGCGCTTTTTCTAACATTCTAGGTATGTGGTTGTGCCCCGTATTAGGGCCGTACTTTGTTCCTGGTCCAGGCGTTGTACCGTCGCTGCACTGGGGATGCAGCTGGCATAGGGGTTGGAAGTTTGAAGTCACATAGTTTAATGTATAGTTTATATTTTTAATTTTCTGTATATTATGTTTCAATACTATTCCCCCCCACCCCCAAACATCTCAAAAATCTTTCTGGCTAGGGAGGCACTGCCCTTTCCTGAAGCTAGCCAATTTGTAGACATAGCAAAGGGCCCAACTGGGCGCATGCCTTTGATATCAAACTAATTCAGGGCCAGACCTCTTATTTCTGGCCCTGTACACCCAGAAGACAATATTTCTTTGCCATAATCATCCCAGGGCCTGGTATCGGGCATCTAGTGTCTGCTTCTAAAATTTAGAACCCATCACTTCTCAGCCTTTTGGCTAAGATCAAGTGTAGTATCTGTTCTTACCAGTTTAAAATTTAGAGCCTGCTGAAATGATTCAAACTAGTCAAACCTAACCTGCCCTACATGCTTTGCCTTTGCTGCAGAAATCTCAATAAAGGCTCTAGCCTTTGCTTTCCCTTTGCTCCCACCTTTTGCCTCCTGACCACCCTGAGGTTTCCCATTTGTCTCTGCATAGTACGCTGAGCCTCCTGTCTCTGGGACTTGAGAATGTTAAGCTTTTTTCTGAGCCTCTCCTGTGGCTGCCGCTACCTGATCATTACATAAAAGATTACAAAACAGCCAATTCTCCTCCCCCATTGTATTGAAATATAAATAACATACAACACTGATTCAGTTTAAGGTGTATAGCATGATGATTTGACTTAACATATATTTTGAAATGAGTACCATAAGTTTAGTTAACATCCATCATCATAATAGATACCAAAAAAAGAATATGTTTTCTTTTTCTTGCAATGAGAACTCTTAGGATTTACTTTTTTAACAACTTTCGTATATGTCACATAGCAGTGTTAACTGTAGTCATCCCGTTTTATATTACATTCTTAATACATTCTTATCTTATAACTGGACCACCTTCATTCAATCCCATTCCCTGCACCCCCTGTCTCTGGTAACCACAAGTCTGATCTCTTTTTCTATGAGCTTAGGTTATTTTTCTTTAAAAGATCCCACATGTAAATGGAATCAAACAGCGTTTTTCTTTACGTGACTTATTTCACTTAGCATAATACCCTCGAGGTCCATCCATGGTGTTACATGTGGCAGGATTTCTATTTTTTATATTTGAATGATAGTCCATTTTGTGTGTGTGTCTCACAACTTCTTTATCCATGTATTCATTAATGGGCAATTAGTTTGTTTCTGTGTCTTGACTTTTGTAAATAATGCAGCTATGAAAATGGGGGACACAGAATCTTCTTCAACATAGTCAAAATATCTAATTTTGAATCTATAGTTTGCTTTTTTCCTAGCTGTGTGACTTGTTTCCTCATTCTTCAAATTAGGGTAATAATCAGACCCTACTGATTGTTAGGGCTGTTCAGAAGCCTAATGCTTATAGAATATTTCAGTCGGTTCTGCCCTGTGGTAAAGATTGCCTGTTATTTTTATTATCACTGTCATTCTTTTCATATATTACCAAAGCTCTCTTACCTACTACATTTCCATTTCTTGAAGGGCAAAGTTAGTCTCTGTAACCCTCTGACTGGTCAGCAACAACTATTTGACACATGAATGAGTGAAAAAATACACATGGCAGAGAAGATTGGAGCCAGGGTATGAAATGCCCATATTAAAAATATTTATTTTCCCCAGGCTGGTGTGGCTCAGTGGATTGACCAAAAGGTCCCTGGTTCAGTTCCTGTCAGGACCCATGCCTGGGTTGTGGGCTGGCTCCCTGGTGGTGGCATGCGAGAGGCAACATTTTTGCCCAAATTTTTGAGAGAAAAATAAGGATGTGCGTTACACATGCGCATAATGACTATATACCATGGGTGTACTAATCCTGTGTATAATGCACGTAAAATATGGATGCACATTATACATAGGGGCGCATTATACACTGCAAAATACAGTAACATCTTTAAAAAAACACATTTGTTTTTATTTGGTTAGGCTTTTGGGAGTGGAGCTGATAGGTAATTGAGAGTTTTGAGCTCTTTACTAGAAAGTTGAGATGTAATCAGATGGACCAGTAGTTTCTGAGCTGTTTGGAAGACCCCCAGGTTACCTGGAGATGCACCAAGGTTTGCTAAGGGGTTGGAGTAGGAGGTGTGACACAGAGAAGAGTGGGAGGCCAAGTAATGGGCAGAGCACTCACCTCTCCCAAATCCCTCCACAGCTACCCCTACCCTGAAGCCAGACAGTTCTGTGGTAATCCCTTTTATGCGTTGGATTTCTGCTTAAATTTCATTGTAAAAGGAGTTTAGTCGTATGAGTAGCATAGCCTGTTTACCCTGCTGTGCTGGGTGTATGATGATGGCGTAGACACTGGAGGCGGGAAGACCAAGGCGGTGACCAAATGAGGTGGGTAGAAGGGGATGGCAGCTGCAAACCTGAGAAGCACTCTAAGGGAGAGCTCACAAGGCACCCAGGCTCACAAGAGTCTGTACTGCTCTTCGATTGGTAGTGTGGGAAAGAAGAGCCTATTTGTGTTTTGTGTTTTAAGACAAGAGACCAAACTGATTGATAAGACAGGTTTTGATGTATAAGTTGTACACAGGTCATTGGCCTGCCTGCTGGAGATTAGAACCTGTGAAATTAGAAACCCAAGGATGTTGAACTTTATTGATCAGATATGTACTGCATGTCAACTACCTAACATTGTGATGGTCGTGTGAACATGCTGAGCACACGGGTCATCATGAGCAAAGGGATTGTGGTCCTGTCTTCATGGATCCCTCAATCCAGTGGGGAAGGCATGTAATGCATTGTCACTGACACATAATGAGGTATGTGACAGTAGCTGTGAAGGAGAGAACTGTGTACCCTGAATATTTCATCTGACTTGTAGGGTGGAGCAAATCAGGAAAGATTTTCTGAAGAAATGATTGTTGAACTGACATTTAGAATTATGGGAGTTTTACACTAAGTGGATGTGTGAGAGACAGGGATGGTCAGAAGAGTTGAGGAAGAAGGAACAGCCTATGTGAAGCTCAGGAAGGATGAATTATGGAGTCCAAAAACGGTCAGTGTGACCTGCAGGCAGACAGCACTGGGAGGAACGACAGGTTTGGTCTTGAACCTGGTAGTACCTGACAGCCAACAGAAGTGCAAGAGCAGAAACTCTGTTCTCTGAAATTTCCCACCCCAGGCTTATATGACCTTTTGTTTGCCACTCCTCATTCTTTTGGGTCCTGTGTTAGTTTGCTAGGGCCGCCTTAACAGAGTACTACCACAGACTGGACGGATTAAGCAAGAGAAATTTATTTTCTCACAGTTCTGGAAGCTAGAAATCTGAGACCAGGATGTCAACAGGGTTGGTTCCTTCTGAGGGCCCTGAGGGAAAATCTGCTTCAGGCTTCTCCCCTCACTTTTGGTAGTTTTTTAGCGATACCTGGTGATCTTTGGCTTGGGTAAGCATCACCTCAGTGTCTGCCTTCATGTTCACATGATTTTCTCCCTGTGTGCCCCTGTGTCCAAATTTCTCTTTTTCATAAACCATGTCAGATTTAGGGCCTACTCTACTCTAGTGTGACCCAGTCTTAACTGATTTCATCTGAAATTATCTTATTTCCAAATAAGGTCACATTTTGAGGTGCTGGGGGCTAGGATTTCAATAGATGAATTTTCAGGGGACACAATTCAACCCACAACAGGTCCTGTTTTTAGCATGGCATTATGGTTTTAGAAAAAGCTCTTCAAGTATTAACATGAATTTACCCCCTTTTTATCTTAAGGCTTTAAAATGAAAAGATAAAATTGAAACTGGCTTGTAGTAAACACGCAGTAAAATTTAGATAATAAGGTCTTTGTTCAAGTGCCATAATTTACCTCCACCTTATAAGAAAATACAAGTGCTCATTGTTTTCCATTAACCTATTAGACAGTTGCTGCCAAATGGATATTATTAGCCTGAAACCAGTGGGACGCAAATTTATGCTAGGGTAGAAGGATAGTGGGAGAGAAGGAAAATGGAGAAGGACACAGAGGCAGAGGCAGAGGCAGAGGCAGAGAATGCAACCAAAACTAAACCCAGACTTCCTGGCATGGAATTAGTATTTGCAGAAGGTGCCAAGTGGACACTTGGAGACTGTGGTGCCACAGGGTGTGGCTGCTGGACCATGAATGTGGCTGCTGGTAGGTTGTTGTCAGATGTCCAGTATACAGAAGGTGGCTTCCAGGCTACCTGGTCATCCTTCCTTTCTGTCTTGGGGTTTCCTAGGACTGGGGACCTATTGTCAATTCATATAAACACTTTTTAAGTGCTGTTAATTTTTTCATCCTTCCTCTGTATTCCTGCCTACTCAGAATCCATATTCAACTACAGGTCACTGTTAGTTTTATGAAGGCTGAAATTTATCTGCTAAGTTGCCACCTATAGGCACTTAAGCTGGCAGCCATTCTTGTGGGTTAGTGCCCGTGCTACACAGGTTATTAAATGTTTTGAATTTCACCCCTAGTTTAACATAATTTTTAAAATTCAATTATTATTCTAGCCATGCATTTGGATGTGAGAAATAGGTCGGTAGCCCATTTGGAGCATAGAGTCTTAGAGTTGGAGGAAGCTTATTGGTTTTCTGGGCCAACTTCTTTCTACAACAGTCTAACAACTGGTTATCCAGTCTTCCCAGGAGTATTCAAATCTACTAGGAATTCCTTACTGCAAAACACCATGGAGGGCTTTGTGCTGAGCCAACCCCGTCCTCATTTAGTATTTTATTTTTGTTTATATTGAATCCTTTGTAGTTCATTTTTTCTGTTTAGCCCTTCAGATACCTGAAGGTATGCTATTTTGTGCCCCCTTTGACTATTCTATGGGAACACTTCTTTGATTTTATTTTTTTATGCCATTTCTCATTTGTCACCCTCCAAAGCCACTTTTGCTTGTCAGTGTCCCTGAGAAGACTTGAAGGAAACACTTTTTAGAGTAGTGATTTCATTAGGATAGGGTGCAATAAAATGTACTATATTCTTTTAACTAGACGGTTAGCTCAACTGGTTACTTGTTGTATTTTCCAAAGCAGTATATTCTGCCATTTTGAATCACCCAGAATTCAGGTTCATAGTGTCTTAGATGACATCACCCCAAATGACTATCTTCCTGCAACATTTCTAAAAAACCTTCAGTTGTCCTGTATTGGTCGAATACAGTTAATACTTCTTTGCCCAGATTAAATGCCTTTTAGAGTATGTCTTAGGTCAGGATTTTCCAGGCTTTGTTAGAGGACTACTGGGTCTGCCAGATGTTAACAGCTGTTCTTCTTCACCACCAGCCCTACCATTCAGAGGAGTGAAGATTCTGTTACCAAATAAATTGGGAAATGCTGCTTTCTAGATCCCCCTCTTGCCGATTTACAAGGTACTTTTGCAAGCTCAAGGTTTTGAGAGGCCCTTAGTACTTGTATTAGTTTCCTAGGGCTGAGGTAATAAAATAGAACAGATTTGTTCTCTCATAGTTCTGGAGGCCAAGTGTTGTCAGGACCATGCCCCCTGGAGGCTGTAGGGGAGAATCCATTCTTTGACCTTCCAGGGTTTGAGGGCTGCTGGCATCCCTTGACTTGTGGTCACGTCACCACAGCCTTTTTCTGCGGTCACATGGTCTCTTCCTCTTCTGTGTGTCTTCTCATCTATCTGTGTAAAGTCTCTCTGTGTCTCCCTCTTATAAGGACACTTGTGATTAGATTCAGGGCCCATTCAGATAATCCAAAATAATCTCCCTATCTCAAGATTAGTAAATTAATCACATTGGCAAAGACTTTAAAAAAAAATTAATCTTTACTGTGTTTTTTTTTTCCATTACCATTTACTCCTCTTATACTCCCGTCCCCCCAGCAACCACCACATTGTTGGAGGGATTGAGCAAAAAGGAAAAAGGACTTATGGTCAAAGAGTGTTTTTTGACATAAGATAACATTCATAAATTCCCGTGATTAGGATGTGGCTATGTCTTTGGGGGGGACCTTATTTATCATACCACAATAACTAAACAGCTGATCATCTTTTGTCCATTTGTGACCAAGTAGCACTTTCTTCCCACTTGTTGTACCCAACCCCCACTTGCCAGAAATAGCTTTTCTTTTTTAACTACAACATTTATCTTTAAGGTCAGATCTTTTTCCTTTTTCACATTGCCTTCCTATCAGTCTTGGCTCTCTACTTTTAATTGGAAAGTAGTTTGATTTATATGTTTAACACACCTTACAACTCTGTGAATAGTGTTATAGATTCCATAGTTAAAGTTGTTCAGTCTACACATGAAAATCAGTCAATCACTGCCAGTTTACAGACCTGCTGAAGGAAAGAGAAGACAGTGAAGAAGGTGATTGATTTTGTGCTCTTTGCCAGCACTCATTGGTAGAGTCATGGATGAGTTTTACAAAGATTTCTGTAATATTTATTCCAATATAAGATTTTCTCTTCTGTGTTTAAACAAAAGAAATCCTTGCGAGACTGCAGATAAGGGGAGACTACTGTACATGCATACAAAAGATCTTTTTTTTTAATATACTTGAGGGAGGAATTATTTTAACCAGTTATTCTTAATAGTGGATTATTCTAAAAGTAATTGATGATACTTATTTTAAAATTTATTTTGCACTAAACTGTATGTTTTTATATACATTAATTAGTTAATTGAAAAGTTTAAAAAACATTTGTGGCCTTTTGTTTTGGTTGAAATATTTTTGTTGTGATTGAAGGAGAAGAATTGTGGAAATAATGTGGTAGTTAGGATTAGACAAATTGGCTTCATATTCTGCCAAGTTATCTAATTACCTCTATGACCTTGAACAAAAGATTTAAGCTTCCTGAACTTCAATTTTCTACTCTGGAAAAATGAGGATAATATACGCAACCTCACCAGGATGTTGTGAGATATGAATGGGAAAAATATTTTAAGAGTACTTAGCAACCATAGGAATTATAGAAATGTAACATTATTTTGATATAAAAATAGAAAATTCTTTAAAGAACATATACAGAGTCTGAAACAATTAACACCCATTTTTAATTACAAAATATTTTATTACAAAATCATAAGCACGTAATTCTGTAACATAACAATATCACACTCAAGCACACCATATGATACTTTAGGTGAAATGTTCAAATTAAAACTATATATTATTACACCCTTATTATTACCCTACCAACCACATTCAAGCAGGCATTACTTCTGCTGGACTCTGTATATTATAATGTAAGCCTGAGTTAACTACATCTATTAGAAGATGATAGGTTCTCTGAATTTTACACCAAGCGTTTAGGTAGAAAAATACTTTCAACTTTTCTAAATGCATGATCTAATTCTAAAAAATGTAGTCAAATATCCTAAATAAGTCATAATATTAGGGTATAACAATTGCTGGGAAACAAAGCAGTAGTTAGATGTTTAAATATTATAACGTTGGACCAAAAGGTGAATGTGATCATGTTAGATTGAATTGGAGACACCTTGCCAAGGTTTCCTTCAGTCCAATATCCTGGCAAAGCTGGAACTTTTAATCTGGGGGCTATCGTGACCAAGATGGGGAGTTACGTACATTCCCTATTAGGATTGGGCATTATTTTTCATCTAGAAAATCTTCATTCCATCCAGCCCCACCCACCTCTGTCTGCCCTTACAAACTCTGGCCTTTAGTAGAGTGTAATCTTGATAATGTTTTATATCAGTCCTGTTAAGTCAAGATTTAAAAAGTGAAGGTTGAATAACAGCTAAGCCCCATTGCTGTTTGTTAAAGAGAGCAAAATGACAAATTAAAAACAACTTAAATCATAAGCCTTACAGAAGTTTGAGCTGTCATCTGACAATTTCTTTTACACACACCCTGCTCTGTTTTTGTGGTAGGGCTAAAAGACAGTGACACGGGAGAGAGAGCTGCAGGTATGTTGGAGGCACATACTTTTATGTGCTTTTCTCCAGCCCCTAAAGTGATTTTTGATACCCTCTCCGAGTGGCAGAACCCTAATGTGCAATGTATAGAACGTAACGAATAAATAGATATCCTGGCCTACAAAATTGAGTTTTACCAGCTGAACCTACTCCCAGACACTACACCTTAATGAAATGGACATTGTTTGTAACTGTTCTGAACTCCGATTTATAGACATTCATTCCTACAACACTCCATTTTTTATCTGCCCTCAGGTTCTGAATATTAGTTAGGTTTTTTTTTAGTTTTATGATAGGCAGCTTTCTGAGTAGATGCTTACAAGTTTCTCTGTTTATACTCACGTATATATGCTTCATCTCTTGCAATGATTTTAAGTTATACAAATCATGGTTCTTATTTTGTATCTTTCTTCGGTGGTTTGCAATGTCTCCAGGGCGGTGGAGACTCATGTTGCAGCAGACCAGATCTAAAATGCACCAGGGAGCCGATAAGTGACATTTCTGTCATAGCATGCACATATTTTAAGAATAATCTTAACTAGATTGTGCCAGTGAATTACGTCTCCGAAAGAAATTGGGGTAAAAAGAACAAGAACATTTGTACCTAGTTAAACTCTGTGTCTTACCAACAGTGACATTTTAGTAGCAACCTGTTAAATGATTGTACAGCAAAATGGGAAAAGATGTAGACTTCAAATTTTGTTGTTCTTATGATCTTTTTAAAAACTAAACAAAAGGACATTTGTTTTGTCCTCCTCCCTGAATCAGGACATAAATTATAAAAAGAAATGCACAAGGAAACATGAATAAATCAGGTAAAGAATAAAATTTCATAATTCTCTTTTCAGTACAAAGTTTTTTTCTTCCAAATTTAAGGCTTCTTTTTTTATTTTTAATTAATCTTGGCCTTGAACACTGGACAAAGTACCTCTGTGTTTTAGTTTGAGTACCTGAAAAAAATCATTTCCTTTATAAATCACTTGGATGATTAGAACTACATCAGCATGGACTTTGCAAAGAAACAACCTTTAACTGTATGGTTTGTCATGTTGAGAGATAATGAGAAAGGGAAAAGGAAAGAGAGAGGATCTCTACTGCCAAATTCTGTACAATTTTAATTTATATACACATATCTATGCATACATATATATATTTACAATGAAGAAATTATTTTTAAACATTTGCACTTTTAATTACAGTTCACATACAATATTACATTAGTTTCAGAAATACAACATATAATATTAGATATTTATATAACTTATGAAGTGATCACCCCAATAAGTCTAGTACCCACCTTGTACCATACATAGTTATTACAGTATTATTTACTATATACATCCCCATGATTATTTTGTAACTAACAATTAGTACTTCTTAATCCCTTCCTTTTTTCCATCCATCCCCTCAACCCCTGCATCTGTGTTCTCTGTGTTTATGTTCTCTGTGTTTATGAGTTTGTTTCTTTGTGTTTAGATTTCACATATAAGTGAAATCATATGGTATTTGTCTGTCTCTGACTTATTTCACTTAGCACAATACCTTCTAGGTCCACTCATATTGTTGCAAATGTCAAGATTTTATTCTTTTTTTATGCCTGAGTTACATTTCATTGTATCTATGTACCATCTCTTCTTTATCCATATCATCTATTGATGGGCACTTAGTTTGCTTCCATATCTTGGCTATTGTAAATAATGCTGCAGTGAAAATAGGGGTGTATATATCTTTTCAAATTAGTGTCTTGGATTTCTTTGGATACATACTCAGGAGTAGAATTGTTGAGTCATGAGGTAGTTGTATTTTTAATTTTTTGAGGAACCTCCACTGTCTTCCACAGTGGCTGCACCAATTTGCAGTCCCGCCGACACTGCATGAGGGCTCCCTTTTCTCCACATTCCCATCAGCACTTGCTGTTCCTTGATTTTTCAGGATCGCCATTAACATAGATGCAAGGTGATAATCTCATTGTTATTTTAATTTTCCTAGTGACTAGTGACATGGAGCATCTTTTCATATATTTATTGGCCATTCTAGGTCCCCTTGGAGAAATGTTTATTTAGGTCCTCTGACCATTTTTTAATTGGATTGTACATCTTTTTGGTGTTAAGTTTTATGAACTATTTATATATTTTGCACAATAACCCCTTATCAGATGTGTCATTGGTGAATATCTTCTCATTAAGTAAGTTGTCTTTTGTTTTGCTGATGGCTTCCTTTGCTGTGCACTTTTTAGTTGATACAGTCCCATTTGTTTATTTTTGTTTCCCTTGCCCAAGGAAACATCCAAAAAAGTATTATTAAGAACAATGTCAGAGAGTTTACTGCCTATATTTTCTTCTAGGAGTTTTATAGTTTCAGGTTTTACATTTAAGTCTTAATCCATTTTGAGTTTATTTTGTATATGGTATAAGAAAATGGTCTAGTTTCATTTTATATTATGTGTTTTGTTCAACTCACCAACATTATTTAGTGAGTAGGCTGCAGTCTTTACCTTATTGTACATTCATGTCTCCTTTGTCTCCTTTGATTAATTGACCATGTAAGTGTAGGTTTATTTCCGTGTTCTTGATTATGTTCTCTTGAGCGCTGCATCTGTTTTTATATCAGTACCATGCTGTTTTGATTACTGTAGCCTTGTAGTATAGTTTGATATCTGGTAGCATGATGCCTCCAACTTTGTTTTTCTTCCCCAAGATAGCTGTGGCTATTTGGGGTCTTCAGTGGTTCCATATGAATTTTAGGATTATTTTTTCTAGTTCTGTGAAAAATGCCATTGGTATTGTGGCAGGCATTGCATTGAATCTATTGGATTGCTTTAGAGTATATAGACATTTAAAAATTTTTTAATTTATTTTGTTTTTTAAAATAATTTATTTACTTATTTTTAGACAGGGGGAAAGGGAGGGTGAAAGGGAGAGAAACATCAATGTGTGGTTGCCTCTCGCATGCCCCCTGCTGGGGTCCTGGCCTGCAACCCAGGCATGTGCCCTGACTGGGAATTAAGCTGGTGACCCTTTGGTTCTCAAGCTGGCACTCAATCCACTGAGCCACACCAGCCAGGGCGAGTGTAACAACATTTTAACAATGTTAATTCTTCCTGTCTATAAACATGGTATATTCTTCCATTTATTTGTATTTTCATTTTTTTTTCTTTGTTGTCTTAAGTACAGGCCTTTTACCTTCTTGGTTAAATATATTCCTAGGTTGTTTTTTTGTTGCAGTTGTATGTGGGATTGTTTTCTTAATTTTACTTTCTGACAGTTTGTTATTGATGTATAAAAAATGCAACTGGCCTCTAAATACTAATTTTGTATTGTACTTTACTGAATTCATTTATCAGTTCTCATAGTTTTTTGGTGGAGCCAAGAAATTATTTTTAAGCATGACATTTACTGGTAATATATTATTAATTTTTTCTGTAGATCTATGTAAACCTGTATCCATTTATTTGGAGCCCTGAGTTTAAAAACATTCAGTTAGTATATTGTTCTCAACTTAAAAGGAGTTATTCACACCAGATTGAACTGACCAGTATGCGGATCTTTCAAAGGATTTTGACCGAGATACATTTCTTGTATTTCCACTGTTTTTTCCCACCTTGATTTCATGCTCAAGTGTGGTGATTTATTTCTCCAAGTCACAGTGACTTCTAGTGTAGAAGAGATGAGTATGGTAGTATTTCATAGCTTTCCTTTTAGGCACACAGCCTTGCCACCCTCTGTTCATTTCTAATGCATCTATTGGTGTTCCCTGATAGCAGGTTATCTGGTTAATATTTTCATCCTGTCCTTCTGTGGGTTGGCTAATGTTTGTGAAATGTTGAAATCTGAGCCCTCATTGAAGCACAATTGTTTCTAGGCCAGGAAATGCCTGGCTTCCCAGATACCTTCCAGAGCAATAGGGCAGGGACTAAATTTCTTATGTTCTTCCTGTCCTCTATTCCATAACACCTGTGACCCAAGTGAATGTTTGCTATTCACTAATCTGGAATACTTTGCATTGTTAATGCATTCTATAGAGACCACATTTTATGTTAAAACACCCCTAGGCCCGTCATTATGGAGTGATTGATCCTGTTAGTGAAGCAAATTGCCATAGAAATAATTCATATAATTCATTAAATATATATATATTTAATATATATTCAAATCCTTGCTCTGGCTGCTGAGATCTTGGGGAATTTCTTGGCCTTAATTCACTTCAACTTGTTCATTTGTGAAATGGAGATAATAGAACATTTAGAACATGACTGGCATATCCTCAGTGCTACCCATGTGCTTGCTGTTATTACTATTATCACCATCATTTGTAGTAATAATAGGTCATATTAGGGCACTCGTTTTTCCTCTGAGGGATAAAAATGTCAGTATGAGTGTCGAGAATGGCAAAGTGGGAGAGTGAAAAACATGAGGTTCAAACTAAGGGAGCTTACATTTAAAAAAGGAAAGAAAATCCGTGGGATACAGTATTCTTAGGGCACACTTTTATTCATGTGGAGATGAACAGGTGAGCTCACCCTTGATGTATCTTTGTATTCTGTGTGCCCAGCACACATGTAGGCTGTCAGTAAATGCCTTTGGGTTTACTTTTGAGGCTTTTAAAGCATTTTTGGGACTGTGTTTGGAATATTTGTGTGTGTGTGTCGTCCTCCTCATCATGCAATTAAAAATTACCTTTTCATACCTTATTAAAAACTGTTTACTTCCTACCATGTTATTTTAACCTTTAATCCCATTTTCCTTATAGCATTTGCCTACACTATAGAAATTTGTTTTACTATATGGCAATTAATGGTATTTCCATTAATGCTGGGTTGTGCAAGTATACCTAGGGTTTAAATTGTGGTGTTTGCCTTCTTCCTTGCCATTCAAACGGAGAGTTTACAGTAATCATTAGCAATTTGAAGAAATGTGCATTTTAAACGAGGCTATTATGGAAGTTCTTCCACTGAAAACCTGCTAACCTGTTTTAAAATATTTTTGAATGGCTTTTTTTAGAGATAAAAATTAGTAGATTTTATATATGTTTCAGATACATATAAAAACAAATAGTAAAATACAACCTACTAGGAAAATTGATTAAAAAGTAAAAGGTAAGAAAAGATAATTCTCAAGAGAAATATAATAAATGGCCACAAACACAAACTCTTCAGCCTTAACACTAACCCAAAACTGGAAAGAAAAATATCATTTTTTAATCTATCAAATTGGGAAAAGCATTTTCTAAAATTAAACTTATAGGTCATTTCTTTTCTCTGCGATATCTTTTCACATGTAAATCTTTTTAAAAATTTACCATGGACATAAGACTTAACACTACAGTCTTTTGAAATTGAGCAACGTTGTGGGGAAAGAATTCAGGGTGATGGTAGACCAACATGTAGGATGACTTTCGAGCTCCTCATGATTTACTGGAAAGTCTTAGGTTTGGCAGCAGAGCCACTGTCACTCCTTGATGCGTATGTACAAGGTGTGTGTGCAGCCGCTAAGCACCTGCTCTCAGGGCTCTTTCCCTAGCTAGCGTTCAGAGGGAAGGTTGGCTACAGGAAGGGTATCCTTAGCTGCTGGACACAATCAATTCTTTATTATTTAGAGTTCGTTGATCACGTTTCTGAATTACTGGGCTCCTCTCTACCAGAAGGTAAATCAAAACAAGTAGAAGTCAGTTCTTCGGTGGCTGCAACTTTTATGAGACAGTAATTTTCAACTTTGAAGACTACAGGAAGCGGCAGTTATTTATATGTTTTAAATACTGAAGGTGTCCTTTTTTCTTGTCTACCAGTCAGTCAGTTCATTATCACTCTACTGGTAATTGTTGGCTATGTTCTTGTTCTTCACTCTGTAATACATTGGTATATTTTACATGGTTTTTAACTGTTGACATTAAGCCAGTCTCTTATTTTAGATCTTTTCCCTATCCTTTTTAGTGAAAAATTCTGAGGTCTGGGAGTCCAGAGACCTGTTTTGTTGTCGTTGTTGTTATTTGTTGGTTTTTTGATTTGAGGGAGGCAGGGGTACAGCTTATGCTACTTTCTAAGTGTGACTGTACACTAAACATTTAACTGTTTTCAATCTCAATTTCCTGGTCTGTAAAATGAGAGAGTTGGGTTAATTAATCCCTGTGGTCTTTTGAATTCTGTGAGTCTGACAGAAATTTTATCCAATGATTTGTTTTACAAACATGAGCCAAGCTAAAATACTTCTCAAATGTATTCTGCCTCTGGGTTCTTCACACTACAGTGGCTAATCTTCCCATTGGAAGTTTTTATTCTAAATCAAAAGAGCACCCTCTGTTTATTATTGAGGTTGTTTTTTTATTATTGGAAATAGAGATTACTTTCATACTGTAATTGTGATCAGCTGAAAAGATGCCTATTTTAGAGTAATGAGAGTACATTGAGTTAAAGGTCATGAAAGGTGGTATAAACTAGTGCTTTCTCTTCTTACAGGGGAGTATTCTGTTTCCTGATGCTTGAGATGATCTAAACAAAGAAATTAATTTTATTATGGCATGATATTTTTAGCCCAATACTACTTATCTTATTCTGTTCGAAGAAGCCGACAAAAGATGCTTAGGCAGAAACATACAGTATAATTTATTTTAGCATGCAGTTCAGAGGGACCAGAATCTCAGATTGCATATAAGAAAGTTTCCTGTTTATTTGTCCTTGTGAGCTGTAAGTTCATGTATGTTTGAAGAGAGAAGAGAAATACTAGTTTTCCTTCTCTGCAGGAAGGTAGACTACCCAGCCCATACATGTTTGTACATGGGATGGACACGAGGTGAGGGTTAGTCAGTGCTTTTTCAGCTTTCTCTGTCCGTTGGGAGAAAGGGAAAACTTTCTGCCCATCAGCTTTTAACAGATGTGAAATCTAAGGTAGTTTTCTTGTTATAGACAAGATATAATTCAGCTATTTTCTGGAATTAGTCTTAATTTTTATGGCTGTTTATCTGGAACATTCCTGAGTACTTGTGAAAGGTGAAGAACAGAGATACCCATACATAGGGACTGAGGGACTGTAGCTGTTAGGCACACTCAATCTGGCCCTTTTGAACCCTGCACAGCGCCCTGCCGTCCAGGGCCGAAAATGCCAAACATGCATCCATCACAAATCCAAGTTCACCTGCAAAGCACACTATACTGCTTCCCAGGTAGTGCTCGTGCCCAAATGAGACCTGAGAAATTTCGGACGCTGTGCCTGTCTCTCTCCTTTGAACTTTGGAGTGTTTTAAATTACGAGGCCTCTCTGGGTTTGGGTCACCTGATTAAAACTAGAAGCATTGTGTAATCCATAAAAACACTTTGTAATGGAAAAGACTAAATTAATTTGGTTTACCATGAATCCACTTATGTTATTCTATTATTTTGTTGGGTTTAGATGTATTTTGGTAGGTCCCAGGTAAAGAGGAGGTTGTTTCCTAGGTGAAAGTAATGGGAGGCAATGGATTTTAGTTCTGGCTTCATCTCTAGTGTGATATTAGGCAAATTGGCAAACCTCCATGTGCCTCAGTTATCTCTGATGGCAAATGGCTGCCTGCCTTCTAGGCTGAGCTCTTGTAAAAAGAAGAAAATATTTGTGTCTTAAAAATGTTAAAGCCATGGCGATTACTTAAAA
The DNA here is from genome assembly GCA_004026545.1 of Mormoops blainvillei. Taxonomy (NCBI): domain Eukaryota; kingdom Metazoa; phylum Chordata; class Mammalia; order Chiroptera; family Mormoopidae; genus Mormoops; species Mormoops blainvillei. The sequence goes on along the minus strand of PVJD01000024.1, from coordinate 729,758 downwards.
CTATACAGCCTTTAATATGAAATCGATACTCTTAATAACCATGTGCAAAATTAAATTTAAGAGTCACAATTGAGACATTCTTTATTCAATTAAAAAGTTTTCTATAACAAGGGTTGAACCCAGTCTGTATCAGGTTGAGTTCATAGTGAATGAGTGGGAAATTTAGTCCATTAGTTCCTTGATTTCCGAGGAGTTAAGTGTCAGAATTTAATGTTGGTTGTAGGTTCTCAGTTACCATGACATTTCAGTAATTAGTGTGATTGAGGCAATCTCTTAACAGCCCTGTTCTTTTAGAGGAGGCAGAAACAATAATCCTGCTGGCTTGGCAGACGCCTGCCTGTTTAGATACTGTGTCTCCAAGTGGAATCCCCTCAGGGACCTGGGGAGAGGACTAAGGGAGGCCAGCTGGGCTCCCTGGGACAGAGACCAGGAGACCTCTCTCTGCTCCACTTCCCACTCATTGTGCTGCCCAGGCCCTATCACTTGAGAGACCTGGCAAGGAAGTGAGAAGGAAGCGAATGCCACTGCTGGTTCAGAATGTTCCACTGTGGTTGGAAAGTTTGAGAAGTGGCCTGGGTGAGAAGAACAAGACCTTATTGACAGGGTTCAGTCCTGGTCAGGTCTGTTTCACATCAGCTTCCTAAATAATCGCCGCTCTCCCTGCCTTCATGGATCTTGAGCACTTTTACCTCTGCCTTTAAACAACAACAACAACAACAACAACAAAAACAACAACAAACCCAAAACAAAAAACTTTCTGGGTGACTCTGGTAAGAGCATAAAGCACTTTAACTTTTTATTTCAAGAGAAATTATAAAACGTGAAAAGTATGGTATTGGTTGCTTCAAAATGACAACACCAACAAGATAAAACAGAACATACTTTCTAGGGCTTTCCAATCTACTGTAAATTATTTGTCTTGTTGTAAATGCTTTTTTTATTAAGCTATTTTCTCATTGATTGATTTATAAGACTACTGACTATTCTCACATTTTCGATGGTAATGTAGAATGACCTGGCTTGTCCTGGTCTGAAATATTTTGCTCTTACATGCTTTAGTTTGCATATTGGGCATATAAAAATTATGCAGTTGTGTATAAGATTGAAAGGAAAAGAAATATGCTAAACCATTTCTCTCCTTTTCCACATGAATTTGTAAACCAGAATACTTATGTCAGGAAGTCAGAAGAAAATCACTGTAGGCTTTAATAAACCACAAAATGTGTCCCCTTGTATACTTTGTCTCGTCATCTGCTTGAATTTATGCATGACGTCTGCGTTAATGTAGTAAGGGCCAACACTCTCTTGGTAGTTCTGTCATTTTCAGGTCTCATAGGTGTCTCAAATTTCAGTTGTAAGTCAAGTAATGATAATGAGGCCTTCTTCATTTTTCTTTTTCCTGGTATGTCTGATAGGAACTTTCAAAGCTCAAAGGGATATTTTAAGCTTTTTTAAAAATAGAAAGCCTAAATATTCCTAATTACTTTTGAGAATACAAACTTTTAGTAGTTGGAGCCCCCATTTTTCTATGTTTGGATGGGATGGAGGGGATTTACCTGGACTGAAAGCAGAAGAGCAGTTGCAGGATTGCTTGCAAAATGTGCTATTTATTCATTTTCTGAGCAAGGCTGGTGACCTCTAGAACAGTGATTTTTTAGAAGTACCTAGAAGTGACACATGAAATATTTTAGTTTAAATGCACCACTACTACCCAGAAAGTTTTGAAAGAATTATTAAAAACCAGTTGACTATCCCTGTTTAGTTAGACACCTTCACTTAATGTAGTGATTAACAGCATGCTTTAAGACACTCCATATAAATGAAGTACTTAATATTTTATAAAAAAGATAAACATCTTCCTTTTAAGTTTGTGTGCATGTGTACATATATTCAGTGATAATAATACAAATCTGAACATGTCTACCACCCCCTACCCTGACTCCCACCTTAAAATCCTTGGATTAGGAGCAAACTCCTGCGAGTGTGTGGAAGGCCTCCCAGCAAAGGCTCTCACAGGTTGGTTCTCTCCACCCTGGTGTTTTTTCTCAGTGGTGTCAGCACTCTGGTATTCTCTGCCTCCTCCTGACACTCATCCTGCTCTCTCGCCAGCTCTCATAGCTACCGTCTCCTCTCTTCCTAAGAGATTCCTTTTTGCAACCCTCAGAATTAGAGTTTTATGTTCCTATAGTAGTACCAAGGCCTTTGCTTTGCACCACATGTTTTACATATTTTGTACCAGTGATTTTCAGCCTCTTTCATCTCATGGCACACATAAACTAATTACTAAAATTCTGTGACACACCAAAAAGTATATATTTTGTACCAATCTGACAAGAAAAAAATAAGTATAATTTTAGTTCGTTTATACCAGACAGCTGTTGTTGTGTTGGCTGTTGTCATTTTTTTATTTGCCAATCTAAGGGAAAAGAGGCCCGTGCCCCTGACCAAATAGGCAGGTTGTCCGCTTTAAAAGTTCCTGTGGCGCGCCCGTGTGCCGTGGCGCACCAGGGAAGGTCTCTGTTTTACACAACCAGTAAGTGGCAAAACCTGACTCTAAATCCATCTGATTTTGAAGCATCATGTTCTTTCCTTTGCCCCATATTAACTTCCAGACCTCAGTTTCTTTCTTTGTGAGTATGGCAGTGACAACACTTTAACTGTGCTTATGTGGCACTCAAGTGAGACAATGTCTATGAAAATGTGTCGTGAACAGTGGAACAGCATTTGGTGTTTACCACCATTACGTTGTATTACTTTAATTTGTTTGCCATGATTCTTAAGTTCATGTTGCCTCTTAAATGCTTTTCTCAAAAACTCTTAGTTTTGGTTGCCTTCTTGGCTAGCCATGATGGGTCTGACATTTGTCAATTTTCCTTCTCTTCACAGGATGGTTCGTATTTGGCTGAGTTCCTACTGGAGAAAGGCTATGAGGTGAGTGACTCAGTGAGCAAGCACAGGCTGGTGGAATCACTTGGACACAGTGGCCTCCTGCTTCCTCTGCTGCCGTCCTCCTGTGTGTGTTTTCCACTGAAACCCTGATAACAAATCAAAATCAGGGGAAGAATGTGCCTTTTGGCTTGTAACCATGCCAGCTCATTGTACTGTTTATCTGCTGGTGAGCACTGGTGGCTTCCCCCTGTTCCTTAGTGTTTAACTGCTTTGCACGCTTCCCACATTTTCAGATAAAGCAGCAACCTGTGTAAGCTAAAAACTGTAACATTATTAGGGTTAATTTATGATGTGATATGTTACATAAAAAAGCCCCGCTCACAGTGAAGTCACTTAATTCGGAAATTGCACAGAGCAATAAAAACTAAGTTGATCTTGCAAGCTTAAATGAAAAATTAACACTTATAGATTTTGCTTTCTAAAAGGCAGCCATATATTTTAGGGAAACTGAAACTTCTGGGTTCGCTGCTATCATCATCTTTGTTGTCTTTTCTTCTCCTTTGTCTTTGCCATCGACATTTTCTACTTTCTTTACGAGAAACAAGGGTATCGTATTTTAAATTTGATATAGCTTTGTGTGTACATCTTACCATTTTAAAGAACAGCTTTCAATATGTACACCTATATAAATTCATGTTATCCAGAGAACAAAAATCTGCTCAGTGAGCCCTATGCTCCGGCCTGATTTGGAGGTATTTACTTTAATAATTTTGGATTCTCTGTTTATCCCAATTGGAGGTCCACTGTGGGCAAATGGACAAACACCAGCAAGAAATTTGGCATCTAAACACCAACAGCATTTACAAAATAGAAACAAATTTCTTATTTTAACTCATACTCTTTTTTGAGAGGCTTGACTTTTAGACTTTAAGAAGAAATAGCAGATATGTTTAGTACCTTCCGAACCCTTACCAAATAGCTAGTTCTATACCTTACAGTGATATCAAAATAAGGCAATGTAATTATGAATGTAAGTTTCTTGAAAGTAATCATGAATGTAATTATATGTAACACATGTTCATATAAATAGATTCTCACTATAATTGAGGGATAAATACATACTCTGCAGGGCAGCAGATTTTAGAAAGGATTATATGTAGTACAGAAGAGTTGGTTTTAGATGTGGACTGATTTTTATTCAGGCTAGATTAACATAATCTTGTAATAAATCTGAAAGGAAAGGTATTGCAGAGAGATGTTGGGACAGACTGAGAGGGCTTTAGTGACTAGAGAGGAGTTAGTGATTTGGCTGTGCATCAGGTAAATCAAGAGAAGGAACTCACTGAGCATAACTGGTGAGTTCAGGATGTGCTATTCCAAAATATGGCACTTTGGCATAATGAATATATTAAGCTAAAGAAATGTGAGAAAATGGCAGAAGTTTCTCCTGTAAATCTGTCTTTGTCAGTTTAATGTAGAGGAGGAAAAGGGTTTCTGGCTGGGTCAGAAAATTAAACTGAAAAGCATGCAAATTTATTTAATATAAGTTTTACATGACAGGGAGCTTTCATGAGGAAATGAAGATCTGAAAAAACAATTAAGCTTAAGTGTTTTTATGTTAAGTTTGATGGAGAGTGGACAGTTGTAGAGAAATATGGTAGGTAGGTTGAGGAGTGTGAGCTAATAAGTACAGTACCATGGAGGAGATGTAGCCAGGTCTGTTGTTAGGATTCTTGTTGGTGTCCCCTTGTTTTCAGAGATAAGGATGCTCCATTCCTCTGTGTGTAGGGAGAGCACCTCCTACTTGAGGGTTTTATGACTCCTTCATGGGCAAAGGGCAGGGGGGAAGTCAGAGTGGCCTTCCTGCTTCTGTCATTTCCTCAAACCCCGTCAACTTAAAATACTCAATATGCCAAGGTACCATATCTTGGAGTAGGATGTCCTGAATTCCGTCATAGTCATCGCAGTTTTGGAATAGAGAGGTGGTATATCAGAAGGCATGCTCAAACTACATAGGTGTTGGAATCTACTTCCAAGGTGGACACTGGGGACTGAGACTTGAGGTGAGGATGGTGGGAACAAGTAGTGTCTGTAACTAGTCCAGAGAAAAAGGGAGTGACAGTGTGAGATGCAGTGGTCTCTGTGGTGGACTAGTGATTGAGTCTGGGATTAGTCTGGATGTGGTAGACAGTAAACATTCTCAGTCATTAGGATGGTGCTTTTAGTAGGAAGAAGACATGCATTGAGAAGCAAAGCTCCATGTAGGTGGCTTGTTAAGGTACTAGCAGAGTTCAGAAGACAGGTAGCAATGTTCATAAGTGGACGAGAGACTCAGAAATAAATATAATAAGAACCTAGGACTGCCACATGAACTACAACTGTTTTTGTTCCATTGGCATTTGAAAATTTAAGAGCAGATTTTCTTCTGATAAAGACACAATAGAAGGCCCAGCTGGCAAGTCAAAGTTAATGGGAGGAATGAATCATTGAAACAATGATTGGCAAGAGAAAAGAGGTTTAGGAGTGAGATCCATAAATTGATAGAAAGAAATGCTGTAGACAATACAGGTGGAAGGTACAGAGCTTCCAGGTATAACCAGAAATGATTCCTCCTTTTAGCACAGGTGAAATAAGAATTTTGTAGGAACGGGGAATAAAAGTGTGTTTATCCATACTGTATTCAATTTTAATAGGCTGCTGTCTTCAGCTTTAAGAGATCAGTAATGTTGAAGGATAAGCTACTATGAGGAATCTGATGGTAGCACAGGCTTTATCTTTTTGTACTTAGGTCAAAGTAAACATGAGAGTGATTTTTCGAAGAGGCTGCATTGGAGATTTTCCAGAATTGTCAGCCAGCATTCCCTGCTTACTCAAGACCACCAGCAAAATAATAGGGTAAATAGTATGCGGTAGGATTAGAGGGGGGATATATCTTTGCACACCTAAATTAACAGGGTCAGCGTCAGCAATTTCGGATGAGCACAGACTTCTAATTGAGCAGGTTCTTAACCTTTCACGTGCATCAGGATCTCCCGACACGGATGGCTGACTCAGGTCTGGAATCCACTTTCTAACAAGTCCGAGCTGTTGCTGGTGCTGCCCTCTTGGGTGCTACAGCTTGAGAACCACTGGAACTAAATGTCCAAATGAGATCATTTAATCATAAGATATCGGGTTGGCCAAAAAATTGTTCGGTTTTTTTCCTTCTGTAAGATGTCTCCAGTAAGCGATTAGTTATCTTTAATTTTACTTGAAACTATTTTGTTAGATTGTATTGTGACAATTGTCATATTAGCATGCATTTAAAAATACTTATCAAAACTGGAATTTTTGTGTAGCCATTTTAATATTGAAGATGAAAGAAAATATGCAACATTTTCACCATATTTTGCTGTATTATTTCAAAAGTAAAAGTGAAACTGAAACACAAAAAACGATTTATGCAATGTATGAAGAAGGTGCTGTGACTGCCTGAACATCTCAAAAGCGGCTTGTGAAGTTTTGTGCTGAAGATTTCTCACTGGTTGATGCTCCATGGTTGGGTAGACCAATTGAAGTTGATAGCGATCAAATTGAGACATTAATTGAGAAAAATCAACATTATACTGTGCAGGAGATAGCTGACATATTCAAAATATCCAAGTCAATAAAGTCATTGGTGAAAATAAAAAATGTGTCCTTTATTATACAGAAAAAACTATATGAACTTTTTGGCCAACTCAATAATTTGTGGGGACTTGCTCCTCTGAGCTATCATATCATTTTGAATCTAGTCTTTATATAAGGTATCACTACAAATTCTATGAATAGACTTAATGCTGAGGCTGAGTTTTTCCTAGAAAAAAAAAGGGGCAGACTTTAACTGGCTACCATGGCCAGATAAGGAATGTCATATATTAGTAGAGTGATTAGTCAATGTTAAATATTATGCATGACCTCACTTATGAGATTCCTGAAGCCATGGGCCATGCTCATCTAATGTTGCCCCTAGATCTTCACATCCGATCATGTTTTCAGTGAAGTGTTTTAATGGGAAAACTGAAGGAATGCTTCATCCCTGGTCCAGTTCTCATTGAAAAGAGACTCTCTATAAAGGTATAAAGTTATGGTTTTTACTGTTGCTTGTTTCTTGAATTTTGCTCAAGATTAACAAGTAAGGAAAGCATACAGAGAATGGATCTAATCCTAGTTCATTATTTATAGAATACCTATAGATTTCATTCATGATGAGGAAAACTAAGAATTGTGAGGTTTTATACAAAGTCACTCTTTAAAATATTATATATTTTCTTCTTTAAAAGGACAGAGAAAAAATAAACATAGTTATAAAGAATAAAATGGCAATAGCTACATACTTAGCAATAATTATATTAAATGTAAATGTATTAAACGCTCCAATTAAAAGACATTGGATAGCTGAATGGATGTGAAAACAAAACAAGATCTATATATATGCTGTCTACAAGAGACCCACCTCAGATTGAAAGATGTACTCAGACTAAAAGTAAAAGCATGGAAAAAGGTATTTCATGCAAATGGTAAAAACAATAACAGAACAGCTGAGGTAGATGTACTTGTATCAGACAAAATAGATTTTAAAACATCGGCTACAATAAAAGACATAAAAGAACATTACACAATGATTGAAGAATTAATGCAACAAGAGGATATAACCCTTGTAAACATTTATGCACCCAACATAGGAGCACCTAAGTATATAAAACAATCATGATGGACATAAATGGAGAGATTGATAGTAATTTTGTCATAGTAGGGGATTTTAACACCCTATTGACATCAATGGCAAGAGCTTCCAGACAGAAAATCAACAAGGAGTGGCCTTAAATGACACACTAGATCAGTTGGATTTAATTGATATTTTTGAGCATTTTCAGGAGCACAGGGAACATTTTCCAGGGTGGATCACATGTTAAAACACAACACAAATCTCAGTAAATTTAAGAAGATTAAAATCATACCAAGCATCTTCTCCCACTACAATGCTATGAAACTAGAAATCAATTAAGAAGAAAAAATCCCTGCAAAAAACACATGGAGGCAAAATAACATGCTACTAAACAATGAATGGGTTAACAGCAAGGACAAGGAAGAAGTCAAAAGATATCCTGATACAAATGCAAATAAAAACAAATGACCTAAAAACCTAGGAGACACAGTGAAAGCAGTCTTAAGAGGGAAATTCATAGCTTTATAGGACTACCTCAGGAGACAAGAAAAATCTCAAATAAAAACTCTAACTTTATACTTAAAGGAACTAGAAAAAGAGCAACAAACAAAGCCCAAAGTGAATAGAAATTTTAAAAAAAGGTTCTAAAAAACAGTACAAAATATCAGTGAAACCAAGAGAGCTGGCTCTTTGAAAAGATAAACAAGATTGATGAACCCTTAACTAGACTCATCAAGAAAAAAAAGAGAGAGAGAACCCAAACAAATAAAATCAAAAATGAAAAAGGAGAAACAACAACTGACACCAAAGAAATACAAAAGATTATAAGAAAATATTACTAACAACTGTATGCCAACAAATTGGCTAGTTTGGAAGAAAAGAATAAATTCCTACAAACACGCAGTTTTCTAAAACCAAATCAAGAAGAAACAAAAAATCTGAACAGACTGATTACAACTAATGAAATTGAAACAGTAATCAAAAAACTTCCAGCAAAAAAATAGTCCTGGACCAGATGGCTTCAGAGGTGAATTTTACCAGACATTCACAGAAGAACTAACACTTCAAACTATTTCAAAAATTGAAGAGGAGGAAAGACTCCCAACCTCTTTTTATGAGACCAGTATTATTGTAATTTCACTACCAGATAAAGACACTACAAAGAAAGACACTAGAAAGAAAATTATAGGTCAATATCCTTGATAAACATAGATGCAAAAATCCTCAACAAAATATTAGCAAACTGAATTCAGCAATATATTAAAAAGATCATACATCATGATCGAGTAGGATTTATTCCTCAGATGGAAGGTTGGTATAATATCTGCAAATCAATTAACAAGGCATACCACATAAGCAAAATGAAGGATAAAAATCATATGATCATATCAATAGAGAGAGAAAAGCATTTGATAAAAATCGAGTACCCATTTATTATAAAATCTCTTAGCAGATAGGTAATAGAGAAAACATACCTCAATGTAATAAAGGCCATATATGGCAAACTTGCAGCTAACATTATGCTCAATGGGAATAAACTAAAAGTGTTTCCCTAATATCAGGAACAAGACAGGGATGTCTGCTTTTATCACTCTTATTCAAAATAGTACTGGAAGTCTAAGCCACAGCATTCAGACAGGAAGTAACAAAAGACTTCTGAATTGTAAAGAAAGAAGTAAAACTCATTTTTTGCTGATGACATGATACTTTATATAGAAGGCTTGAAGATTCCACCAAAAAACTAGTAGAACTGGTAAAGGAATTCAGTAAAGTAGCAGGATACAAAAGAAATATTTAGAAATTGGTTGCATTTTTGTGTACCAATAATGAACTATCAGAAAGGGAAACTAAGAAAACAACCTTATTTACAAAGGAATAAATTTAAACAAGGAGGTAAAAGACCTGTACTTGGAAAATTATAAGATAGTGAAGAAAGAACTTGGGGAAGATACAAATAAATGGAAGCATATGCCATGCTCATAGATAGGAAGAATTGATATCATTAAAATATCCATACTACCTAAAGCAATCTGTAGTTCAATACAGTCCTTCTCAAATTACCAATTTCACAGAACTATAACATAATCCAAAAACTTATATGGAACCACAAAAGACCTGAAGTAACCACAGAAAAAAAGAACAAAGTTAGGTATCACGCTACCTGATATCAAACTCTACTACAAGATTATAGTGATCTAAACAGCATGGTTCTGGCTTAACAGACAAATAGATCAGTGGAATAGAGTAGAGAGCCCAGAAATAAACCCATGCCTATATGGGCAATTAAAATTTGACCAAAAAGTCAAGAACATACAGTGGGGTAAAGACAGTCTAGTCAATACATGGTGTTGGAAACATTGGACAGATGCATGCAAAAAAATGAAACCTTTCATCATATAAAAGAATAAACACAAATTAAAGACTTAACTGTAAGACTTGAAACCATAAAATTCCTACAAGACAACATAAGCAGTAAAATATCTGACATTTCTAATAGCAATATTTGTTTCTGATATATCTCCTCAAGCAAGGGAAACAAAGAAAATAAACAATTTGGTCTGCATCAAAACTAAAAAGATTTTCACTGTCAAGAACACCATCAACAAGACGGAAAGACAACCTACTGCATGGGAAAAGATATTCACCAACGATAGATATGATAAGGAGGTTGATACCCAAAATTTATAAAGAACTTATACAGCTCAATGCTAAAAAACCCCAAACAATTCAATTTATAAATGGGCAGAGGACCTAAATACACATTTCTTTCAAGGGGACATGCAGATGGTCCATAACATATGAAAAAATGCTAGACGTCGCTAATCATCAGAGAAATGTAAATTAAAACCATAATGAGATATCACCTCATACCTGTGAAAATGGCGATCATCAATAAATCAACAAACAAGTGTTGGTGAGGGTGTGGAGAAAAGGGAACCCTCGTGCACTGTTGGTGGGAATACCGATTGGTGCAGCCGCTAGAGAAAACAATATGCAGAGTTCTCAAAAATTAAAAATGGAACTCACATATGACCCTGTGATTCTACTTCTGGGTATATATTTGAAGAAACCCAAAACACTAATTCAAAAGAACGTATGCACCCTTACGTTCTTTGCAACATTGTTTACCATAGTGAAGATAAGGAAGCAACACAAGTGCTTACCCCCTGGACTAGTGAATATAAACATGGTGGTACATATATACAATGGAAGTATTACTTGGCCATAAAAAAGAATGAAATGCTACCATTTTTGGTAACATGGTTGGCCCTAGAGGGTATCATGCTAAGTGAAATAATACAGTCATAGAAAGACAAATACTATGTGATTTCACGTATATATAGAATCTAAAGAACAAAATAAATGAAGAAACACACTCACTGATACAGAGATCAGACTGTTTTCCAGAGAAGAAAGGGGTTAGGATGACTGGGTGGAAGAGGTCAAGGGATTAGGAAGTACAAATTGGTAGTTTCAAAATTGCCACAAAGATGTAAAATACAGCATAGAAAGTTTAGTCAATAATAATATAATAACTGTGTGTGGTGTCTGCTTAGAACTGGAAATATTGGTCATTTTGTAAAATATATTGTATGATTGTCTAACCACTGTTCTGTACACGTGAAACCAATACAGAATAATATTGAATGTGTACTGTAATTGAAAAGTAAAATTTAAAAAGTTAAAAATAATAAAATAAAAAATATGCAACAGGGTCCATTAAAAAAACAAACAAAACAATAACTTTATGTATTTATTTCTACACATTGTTGAAGTGCAAAGGATAGTCCTCTTTTATACCCCATCAGCCAGCTCAGAGCAAAGGAGAGAAAGCCCTTGGGCTCCCGTGATGGACAGCCTGTGTCCTAATTCTCTTCTGGCACTTGCTGGCCCTGTGGCCTTGGGCAGGTCACTGAACCTTTCTAAGGCTTAGTCCCTTCCCACGGGTGGGGATGATGGGCACACCTTGTCCCCAGGGCTGTCATGAAGATTCGGAAGACAGTCCAGAGGAGCTCTGTGAGATCTATAGGACTTGTTGATACAGGAGTGCTAGAGTGACACAGTGCTTGATGTTGACAAGCCAAGGGCCACAGGTTTTGTAACGGACTCCTTAGTCTAGTTCATTAAATAGCATTAGTGAAAGACAGGCGTGTTACTTGTCTAGGATCCTAGCACTGTGCTTATTCCTTCTCTTCATGAGGGAAAAAGGAAATCTGACAGAACCAAAGCTTCTTATGAAACTGCACTCAAGTTTCTAGTGCTTTCCTAGTGTCATTGTTAGCAGTAAGCCAACAACATACTTATGTACACCTGAAACTAATGCAAAATAATATTGAGTGTAAATTGAACAAAATATAGAGAGAAACCAGAAAAAAACAAAAGACAAAATTAAACCCTTTAAAAGCTGGAATTTACCTGGAAATATGTGAAAAATCTATATTAAATAACTTGGTAACAACCACATCAAAACATAGAGGAATTTAACATAAAGAATAGGTAAGTTGCGGGTTTCCCTTCTGGGAAATGTAGTACAACTAGGGAGATTAGGAGAACAAAACTGGCATATAAAGCTTGTCTAGTGTTATCTCTGAGAAATTATTTGTTAGGATATGGAATTTCTGTGCTTCCATCTTTGGTCTGTGACAATCCTTGAATTACTTTTTTCCTGGTTGTTGTATATCCCAGAATCAGTGGTGAAAAAAGCTTTTTTATGGGTTTTATTTTGAAGCTGTACTGAATGTTAGCATGATGGATCATGTCCAGTCTTTAGCACCATCACTTACTCGTGGTGTGGTCTCAGGCAGCATCCTCATCTGTAGAATGGGAGCAGTAATAGAAAGGGTATTGTGAAGATTAGGTGATTTAATATCTATAAAGAACAGTGGGCACATGGTTACTGCCACATACATGTTAGCTATTGTTGTTACCTACATAATCTATACTTAAAAAAAAAAGAAAGAAAGAAAGGCAAGCGGCATTAAACATGCTTAGAAGGCATCCCTACCTCCAGGAAAAATCTAGACACTAAAGAATTTGAAACACATTGGTTAAACTTTTCTATTTTCATATATTAAATAAATAAATAAACAAATAAATAGATTTTTTTGGATGGAAGAAGGGAAAGAGAAAGGTAGAAGAATGGTGGGAAGGAAGGAAGGAAGGAAGGAAGGAAGGAAGGAAGGAAGGAAAGATTTCTTCAAGTACTGCCTAATCTGATTCTAGGTTTCGAAGTCAAACCAACTTTGTTTTGACACTGAGAGAACCTCAAATTTTCCTTTTCATCACTTAGTTAAATGACACATGAAATTTATTTGTCAAAATATTCACTTCCATTTAAGGCCTCAGTTTTTCAGAATTATGTTTTGTTTTTGAACTGCTATAATTTAATAATGATTTTGATTAAGTTTATATGGAGTCACATTCAGCTCATTTATCTTTTCACTTTGGTTTTCTAACTTCTCATCTCTTCCCCCTAAAATCCTTACAAAAGCAAACAAGAAACCCCTACTTGCATCCTGCTTGGCTAGATTACCCAGTTTGCTCACATTTCGGCTTGTCTTCAGCATGCGTTTCAGCCGTCTCCGAAGCAGACCGACTTAGCTCTCCTGGGTTCTTAGAATGACACTTGCTGTCATGGATTAAACACTTGGCAGGTCTTTTTTTTCCTGTGTACATGTACCAAAAGTTGGGAGTGAGGGAAAATTAAACATGTTATTTGATATTAAAAAACAACAACTAGTGCTTAATGCTTTATTGTCACACTTATGTTATTTTTATGCTGTGACTTTTCATAGTTGTCTGATTTTCATACTGAATCCATCGGTATCATTTAATTTTTTTATCAGAGCCTTATGTTTGTATGCAGTGTGTACATAAATGGCATTTCTCTTTGTTTTGAGTTGACTTACCCAGAATTAAACAATCAAGAGAAAAAAATAGACTTAACCACATTTTTATACATTTTTATTGTTTTTTTCCACTGTCAAATTATCTGTTTTTAAAACATATAAATTATTTTCTATCCAGTGAGATAAAGCTGAGAAATCTGTACCTCAGAAATAACTTTGGTGGGAAACACCAATTTTGCTATGTATAAGTCTATTTGTGAACTTTTTTTTATTAACATTTATTAAGTTTGTAGAGCAGATCAGGTTTACAATTAAGTTACAATTTGAAAAATTGGACAGACTGTCAAGTAGAATAAATCCTAAGTTTAATGTGTGATATTCTTCACTTCTGAATTAAGAAATGGCTATGTATATACCCAAATCTCAATATAATATTTCTTAGACTTTTACCTCCTAAAATGTCAACCAAGGTTGTGATGTTCTCTTCTTAAAATGTTTTCATACTTACCAGATTTTCTTTGGTTTAGTTTTTTTGGAAAAAAGTAGACGAATGCTTTTCTCTTGGACTACAAAGCAACTAATCAACAGAATTATTAATTGTGGGTGTGTGTACCTTTTTGTAGACCTCAGTTTCTGGTGTAGGCCATATAAAAATGATGATGGCATTTCTGTTTGAAAGAAAGTCTTATGTACTTATAATTCCCTGTAGCATTTGAAATATTTGAGTCATGCCAAGGATTAAAGTTTGTTCGTAATAGACAGAAAACAATTGAGTTAAAATATAGAAGTATATTCAGCTGCAAGTGAAACTATCCAACATTAGAAGGAACACTTCTGAGAAAAGTGAAAGATTAAATATGCCACAAGTAGAGCTGGAACTTGGGCAGTTGGTGACATAAGCTGGTATTAGCATTGGCAAGACAAAGGGCACAAACTTGACAAGAAGGAAGTGGTATCAGGTCTTGAACAATTTATCTTATGTATCAGACACAAATAGTCTTTTCTTCAGCATTAGACAGGTATGCATTCTTGTTCTGTTGACTTATTTTTTCCTTGCACTTATTGTGGTTATTCAAAGATAAAATTTTTTTTAAATCCTCTCTTCATTTGAGTTGTCTTCAAGTCTTTAGTAATAAGTAAGTCTTGTCCCCAACCGATGTTATTTAGCTTTCTTACTTTTCCACATAGTTGCATAACGGCAACTGCTCTCTGATTATATATTCATGGACACAGATATATATGTGTTTGTGCATGTGTAAGTAAATATTAGGTGTAAGATACAAAAGTCTGAGGACCCTGAAAAGACGTCGTGGCATTAGAGCCTTTTGGCCTTGTGTTCTGTGTTAACAGAGGTCGCAAGGCCGTTTTACTGATATGGGCTCACATGGACTGTCTTCAGTTTCAAATTTAAGAGATATTTTTGTCAGCAGTAGGGCTGTAAGTGTGTGTACTTGGAAAAGGAGACATTTGAGTATCTAAAACTAAGCACTTGCTGTGAAGTCACATAATTATCTAACGACTTTTGTTGAGATTGGCAGTAAAAACGCTGGTAAAAATGGAGGTAGGGTACTGGTGGCTGGAGGGCAGTGGTTGAGGAGCGTGTCAAGCAGTGGAACTTGTTAATAATGTAAAAATAATTTTTGTAAATAATAGTTATATATTTTTTACAAAGCTAAAACTTCTGAGTTGCTTATTAATCTTCATTGCACTCTTATAGTTTATTCTTATCTTTCCACACTGTAAACATGCAGGTTCATGGAATTGTACGGAGATCCAGTTCATTCAATACTGGCCGAATTGAGCATCTGTATAAGAACCCCCAGGCTCACATTGAAGGAAGTAAGTAATTTTGATTTTCTAAAATCTCTTTCTATAACTTCCTGTAGTATAAGGTATTTTCAAAGGTTCTTTTTCTCAAAGCCCATCAAGTTGCAGTATTTTTGCACATGAATTACCCATATTGAATGCTATCTGCATGCTTTGAAAACCCTGCATTGCTTGCTACCCCTGGGACACAGTGTCATCTTGGTTAAGCTGTTACAAGGGTATTTATTGGTCAGGTCACCCCATTCTAGAAACCAAGGGTCGATTTGCCTTTGATCACCCTTCTTCTGGTGTTCGTCTCCCTTCAAGTAAGATCACCACCATATTCATAGAACACTCTTATGCTTTTACAATTTGGTCTAATTTAGTTAAGTTAAGCACTCTTTGTACATTAATTTAATTTTAAAAATAATTTGTGAAGACAAGTCCCAAACCAAATGACAATAAAAGCTTTTTAATTGCTGTATAGATCATTGTCAATATTTACAGTTTGTTACATCGTTAAAGTTGCCTGTAGGTAGTTGTGTGGTTTACACAGTATAGTCACTGTGTTTTCTCATTTGGTCTTTCCAGCAGCTTCTGAGATTCTGAATGAGACCATTTTACAGATCAGGAAAAGGAGGCAGAGAGAGGTTGTGACTTTATCAAGGCCACACAGCATGTAAAAGAGCTGGGACCAGGGCACAGAATTTTTTAACTTCCAAGCTTATCATCCTTTGCTCATCCAGTTTTTCTAGCCAGCCAGGATGAACCTGTCAGCTTGTAAACCATAAGTGATTTTGTATTCACCTAAGAGCCTGGAATATTTGAAAACTTGAGTTACTTATGCATGTGGTAATATCATAGGAAGATGACCTCATCCGTAGTAAAGGCTTTTCATCTTAATATTTATGTCATTCATTACATCCTTCTTAAAAGTTATTATCATTTTTGTGTAAAGTACAGAATGGTACTGCCATTGGATCTAGACATAAATCAATATTGTATAAAAATAATGAAAAGATCAAGTTAGCAAATCGCTCATATATGTGTCATTGATTAATGAAGTCAATGTAAGTATCTGCTTAGATTTAGAGTTAGAGTAAGTCTAGTTGCCCTTTAATCAATTAATGGGACTACTTCAGACATTTCATGGATGGCTTTAGGATTTACGTTTATGAAGTACTTAAAAATTGCTAGATAAAAGTACCTGAACATAGCTATCTTCACTTTAATCAATGTGTTAGATTTTCTTTGTAGGAATCTCATTCTTATTAACACATCTTAAAACCACCTGGGAGCCATAAGCTATGTTAATTGTATAACATCTGTCATAATATTGTGATTTTTTTTAAAAAGTTCATCTGAGGTTTTATAAGTCCTATAGAGACACAAGCAACAAATGTGACTATCTTCCTACTATGTCAGTTTTTAAAGACTCGGCTGTTTCAGAACCAGTCTAGTTTTTAGACTTTCAGAATATACATTTCATTTTTACTATTTTAAAAAATTGGTCTGATGTTGTTTTCTTTTATCTAATGCTATGTTTTTGAATCCTAAAGATATGAAATTGCACTACGGTGATCTCACTGACAGTACCTGCCTTGTGAAGATCATTAATGAAGTCAAGCCTACTGAGATCTACAACCTTGGAGCCCAGAGCCACGTCAAAGTAAGCCATTTTTATTATCATGGTATCTCTGGCTGTGTTCCTGAGTTATCCTGAATTTTATTTTTTGTCTGTTGTTTCTTGATATAGTAATACAACCATAGTCCTCAAATTTAATCATCAATATTAGTTTGAGTATTAATGAATCCTAATAGAAATACTAATACATTTTTCAAAAGTCCATTCTCTGTTATTGAACAGTAATAATAAAATCTTACTGCTAACATTAAAATAGCAGCATTTACTTATTTTGTGTTGATCTTATACTTGTGAGCCCTACTTGGAAGTATTTTCTACCATTTCAAATCTCATTGTAAAGAAATGTTTTTGAGACTTCCAGTCAAGATGGAGGTGTCTGTAAACACAGCTCATCTCCACACACAACCATGGTAAAATTACAGCTATACTGCAGAACAGCTGTCACTCAGAAGCATCAGAAAATTGAGCTGTGTGAAAGTCTGACAACTAAAGAATTAAAGAAACCATATTCATCCAGACAGTAGGAGGGGTGGAGGTTGGAGACATGGAGATGCGGGATGGGCTAGTCCCAAACCCACATGTGTTGGATATAAGAGGGAGGAATAGCTTGGGAGTGAGGGATCCCAGCTCCACCTCAGACCACCCAGCCCAAGGTTACAGTGCCAGAAAGATAATTCCCCATAGCTTCCTACTGTAAAAACCAGTGAGGGCTGGGTTGGTGGAAGAAACCGTGAGACTCTCAGGTGTCTCCTCTTAGAGGACCCTGCATACGGACTTACTCAGACTCACTGTCTCTGAGCTCCAACACTGGGGCAGCACCTTGAAGGGCACCAGTTGCATACATGGAGGAACTGAAGTGTCTGGCATCAGGGCAAGATCTGGGGTCCAGCTTCCTCCCAGACAGAACCGTGGACAGCAGCCATTTTTCCTTTTATGAGCCCTCCTGGACACAGAACCACAGTGGCAGGACCATACCTGAGTCTACATCAACTTGGCTTAAAAGGTTAGCCCTGCCCTAACGATTACGTAAGGCTGTGCCCCAGCCAGCTTACAGGCCCGCCGAAGCTGATAACAGTGGCTTTTCCACATGAATGACTGGGCTAGGCTCAGGCTTCAGACCGTACTAAATCTGCTCAAACAAGCCCAGCCCTGCTTCCGCTCACTGAGTGGCCCCAGGCCTGGCACTAGCAGCAGCCATCTGCAGATCACTTTATAATTTACATCACAGGGAGGTCCCAGACAGAACACAGGTGGTGGCTGACCTTGGTCTATACCACCTGGGAAACCCTAGAGCTTGCACACCCAGTGGACTGTTATAGACCATGTTGGAGCACCACCACCCAACCACCTCCATGAGCTACAGAAGGAGGTGGCTGCTGGCCAGTGGTCACAGCCAGTTCTGACAGCAATCAAGACTCAACTACAACAGGAGGGAGTACTCAGCCCACAAGGAGGGGGCATACCTCGAGTACCCAGCTTGGGGGTTAGGGGAGGCTGTGCTACTGGACCCTACAGGACACCTACTACATTAGACCACGCTCCTAAGACACGGAGTCAAAGCAGCTCTACCTAATACATAGAAACAAACACAGCGAGGCTGCCAAAATGAAGAGACAAAGAAATATGGCCCAATTGAAAGAACAGAACAAAACTCTAGAAAAAGAACTAAACAAAATGGAGATAAGCAGTCTTATGAGAAGCACAGTTCAAAACGCTGATAGTAAGGATGCTCAAGGAACTCAGTGGAGACTTCAGCAGCATAAAAATGATCCAATCAGAAATGAAAGAGACATTAATTGAAATAAAGAACAATTTACAGGGAATCAACAGCAGAGTAGATGAAACTGAGAATCAAATCAATGATTTGGAACATAAGGAAGAAAAAGACAGCCAATCATACAGCAAGAAGAAAGAAGAATCCAAAAAATCAAGGAGAATGTAAGGAGCCTCTGGGACAACTTAAAGTGTTCCAACATTCACATAATAGGGGTGCCAGAATGAGAAGAGAAAGAACAAGAAATTGGAAAACTGTTTGAAAAAATAATGAAAGAGAACTCTAATTTGGTGAAAGAAGTAGCCACAGAGAGTCCCAAACAAGTTGAATACATCATAATTAAAATGCCAAAGGTTAAAGATAAAGCAAAATCTTAAAAGCAGCAAGAGAAAAGCATATAATTACCTACAAAGGAGTTACCGTAAGACTGTCAGCTGATTTCTCTAAAAAAGCTTTGTAGGCTAGAAGGGACTGGCAAGAAGTATTCCAAGTGATAAAAAGCGAGGACCTACTACCTAGATTACTCTATCCAGTAAAGCTATCATTTAGAATTGGTGGGCAGATAAAGTGCTTCCCAGACAAGATAAAGGAGTTCATCTTCACCAAACCGTTGTTACATGAAAGGTTTAAGGGTCTTATTTAAGAAGAAGAAGATCAAAACTATGAACATTAAAATGACAATAGACACATAACTATCAACAATTGAATCTAAGAAAACAAACGAAGCAAACAAGCAGAACAGAAACAGAATCACAGATACGGAGAATGTTGGAATGGTGGTTGGTTGGCAGGGAGTTCCAGGGAAATGGGGGGAAGCTGAAGGGATTAAGAAGTACAAATTGGTAGTTACTCAATAGGGTTGTTAAGAGCAAGTACAGGAAATGGAGTTGCCAAAGAACTTGTATGCATGACCCATGGACATGAACAAAGGAGGGGATCACTGGAGGGAGTGGGGGGTGCTGGAGTGGGTGGAGGGGGGCAAACGGGTGAAAATTGGGACAACTGTAATAGCATTATCAGTAAAATAAAAAAAAGTGTTTTGTTAAAATGTAATTCAGTAAAACTTATATTTTAACATTAATTTTTGGTATTGGTTATATCACTAAGAAAAATAATATTTTTGAGTGTCAATATGTTAAAATTAATAGCATGAACCTTTTTATTATAAGTAGTAAAAATCATTGCCATAAAAACTTTTTAACCTCTTGTCTCCTCAGTATGATACAGCTAATGTTGATTTCTTTCCCTTTATTCAAATTCTCTGGTAGTCTGTCTCCTGCTCTTTAGGGTTTTTTTGTTTGTTTGTTTGTTTTGTTTTTTTAATTCTAGAATAAGTTGCAGTAAACCTGAGAAGCCCATCCCCAGGGCAATAGCAGTTTGTTTAATTCAAGTTTTTGTTGCTAAATTCTAGTACTTACTTCAGTGAATGAAACCTGAAGCCAAGGATGATATTATATCTATTCAGATAATTATTCAATCAGGGTAGTTAGTGGAGCTTGAAATAGAAGCAGATGAACTCTAAAACAGTCCATAAAATCTGGAAGTATTTTTTGCTGTTTGATGAATGAATTCAGAAATATTATTTTGAAGATATTGAAGGTGATTTGTTATTTATTTACCATTTCTCCATATCCCAACTTTGGACAGAATGGAAGCTATTTGCCTGTTTCTCTGATATTTTAAGGTAGAAATTATAAATTGGATCAAATGAAACAGACATAGAACATAGAGAAATGTAGTTATAAACCAAGTTTTGTCATTGTTATTTAGTTTAAAAATTGAGTGTAAATCTTATAATTGTTCTCTGAGTATTAATCTTGAAGGATGGCTCCCTGTCAGTCAATTAAAACACCTCTCGTCTGTGATTTCTCAAAAAAAATTAACTCCTTTCTTAATCTTTGATGATTCTGTTCTGTATCTGAGCTTAAGCTTTGAGCTGTGATAGGTATCAAGGGTAGAACAGAGCTGTTTTTCTAAATACATTTTCCCATTTTGAAAGCGCATCATACACACCATACCTTGAGAAATTCTCACCCCTCTGTCCTGTGGAGAAGCAGTGACTCTTATCACTCTAGGAATGAAGACTTTATTTACCCCTAAATGAAGCAGTCAGTCCATCTTCCACATTATAATTTATCTGGCTGCTTCACCTTCCTGACTAACCATGAGAGTATCTTCCAGACAAAACAGAGCATTTTGGAATGAATGCATGGCTGTTTAATTTCCTTAAGATTAAGAAGTTTCCTCTGGGATTGTAGATAGTGTATCACCTCCAAAAGCTGTAAACTGGCATGGTGTGAGATGCAGGAAATTTTATAAAGATTTATTTACAGAAGGCCTTCCCCCTACCAAAATGTTTTTGTAGTTCTAAAAGCCTGATGTACTTTCATTACCTTGAAATGAGCCTAATAGTATCTGGTTATCCTTTTAGGGTGGTCGTACTTTAAGAACAGAAAGGATAGGAGATTGAGTTGAATCCTTCTAAGTTGCTATGTATGTGAAGTTATCTGTTTTTATTGTGTTTAACCGGCTCCCATCGGCTGGTTAATTTGCAGAAATAGTAGTTAATTGAATATGAATTTTTGCTTATAAGGTAATTTACCCCTTCAACAAATATTTGCATGCCTAGTAAAGGGAGGACACAAAAATGTATAAAACCCATTTCTGTTGTGGAGGATCTCAACTTTCATAGGGGTGATATATGGCAAGTGACAGCCTGCTACTAATATTTGTGTCTTTAGAGAAGGTTGAAAGAGGACTACGGTTTGAGGAAATCATGCATGTTGTTGAGGAGGTTTTAGAAAGAAATTTATAGAAAAAGTTAGTAGGAGCTGGTAGTTAAAATGGATGTAATAATATAAGGCCAAGAACCAGAAGTGAGAATACTTGGGGCATGCTTGCAATGTGATGAACATTCTAGATTAGCTGAGGAAAAAGTTTGTTGAGGAGAAATATGAGGTAAGGTTAGGAAGGAAGTTGGGCTGCATTTGGGCAGCTTCCGCATGTTTTTGAACAGGGGAAGCATCGACTCAGAGATAGGCAAGAGTCTTGATTTATAGGTAAGAGTCTCAGAAGACAGGAAGCTGTTAGATGAAGATGGTGACATTAGAATTGGGAATAATGAGGGTGAAATAGGATGCCTGGTAGCGCTGACCTCTTTGCTGCCGGGAGCCAGAGAAGAGGGAAAGTGACAGACACTTCAGTGCCCAGGGAGCCATGCACTCAAGGAGGAGCTGTTAGAGTCAGGTAGAGGAAATGAGAAGTTCCCTCTTGGATACGTTCCATTGGCAGCCCTGGAAGGCCATTCAGGTGAAGCAAGTCATGAGGTAGTTTAAAATATGTTGTGACGTTTCAAAGAGATACGGGGTACAGAGATGTAAATTCAGCCCTGGGAGTTCTTGGGATGCCAAGGCAGCAGGTAGAAAAAGAGGAGTAGAAGACTGAAGATGGAACCTTGGGTACAGCTGTGTATTCATATTGTGGAAGGAGCAAGAGTAATCACCTATGACTGGAAGTAGGAGGTGGAGAGGCAGGATGGTAGAATTGCGTCACAGAAGGAAAATAACTTAGGCCATTTCAAGCAGGAGTGGGTGCCAGCAGTACTAGATAATACGGATAAGACTAGGAGGATGAGGACCACGAAAAGGTTATTGACCTTGGCAGTTAGGTTAGTGTTGATTTGTGAATTTAAAAAGATCATTTAGTGATACGATAGCAGAGTTAGCCAGAGTGCAGAGGGTTTAGAAGTTAAGGGGTTATGGGGGAAACGGAAATTGAATGGAGTCTTTTCTAGAAATATCCTCATATAAGGAAGAGGGAGAATATGATAAAGCTTACTTCCCCAGAATTTCTGATTTATTAGGTCTAGAGTGGGTTCTGAGAACTTTCATTTCTAAGACCTGTCCAGGTGATACTGCTGTTGGTTGGGGGACTTCAGTTTGAAAACTACAGATCTAATGTTTCGGGTTTTTTGGTTTATCCATATATAATACAGGGGTGGGGAAAAGTAGGTTTATACTTGTAACATAAATAAATAATACAATAATTAATAAGTAATAATACAAGAATAAATTCTGTGTTTCATGTACTCACAACTGTAGACCTACTTTCGCCCCACCCTATATGTGCCTTCATGGATTCTTCTTACACCTTCTCCATTTAATGTATCAGCATTGGAATCTAAGATGGTAAAGCCCTATTCCTTGCTGGTTAATGACTGTGTGAGCTTTTAAAGCCTAAAACCATACCCTTACAATCAGCAATAACAAGAATGGAAAGAATCTAAGGACAATCCAATACACTTGTGTGTTTATACCAAAATTCTTCACATTTCAGAAATCTTTTTCTAAGCAGTATGTAGTCCTTGAGAATAAATGCTTCTTGGGTACTCCCAGTATTTTAGGAGAATCGTGTGACTATAAACCACTGTCGGAATGTCCTTTAAAAGCTCCTGGTCTGTGCCGCTACTTCTGTTGTGATCTAATGTCAGATTGATCCTTAGTCATGGAGAGAGTGGGTGTGGGGCAGGGGCTGGCATGATGGCATCTGGTGATGACAGACTGCCAGGTTACTCTGGAGATGTTGCTGTGTTCTGTTACAACTCCTAAGCTCTGTGCATTGAGCTTCAGTTGTCTGCCTGTTCTCCTAGCAGCTTGTTAGGTATTAGGGTGGAAAATACAGATTTTGTTCCTTCTAATTAATTTCTGTATATTAATCAACTTTGTAGGATTTATTGCATTCGTAGACAATAGTTTTTAAACAAAAGTTCTTTCTGACAATGGAATGCTTGCAATAAGGTTAAATAAAATACATTATTATTATTTGGTTTGGAACTCTTTCGAAAGAAGATTCTAATATTAGCACATTTTGTATTTAATTTTGAATCCATGACTTCTAGACTGGGCATTGTTTGTGTTGGCTTCTCTTTGCACAGAATAAAGTCTTCTATCACTCTCACTTCCCGTTAATTTGATGTGGGCTATGGTATGCTAAAAGTAAGGAAAATAAAATAATAGGAAGTTGGCCTGGTTTCCTGTAGGAAACCAGTGAAGATGGAATTGGTTCTTGGAATAAACCCACAGCAGTCTGGGAAATACTGACTGAAGACATTTTTCTGAATCATAAACAGAAAAATTATGACTCATGAAGTGTAGGTCATTGAGAGGCTGATTCGATCTTATGTGGGAGAAAGTGACAGATGACTGAAACATACTAGTCATTGAAAGTAGTTAAGCCCAGCATGATGATATCATTGAAGTAGGAACAAATCATCCAATGTATAGTGTTGCCCATTTCGATGGGGAAATGTTTTGGAGCCTGCTTTATTTGTTTATTTATTTAACTGTGTAAATAATAGTGTTTTTTAAAACTAATTTCTGTCTTAAATTTCTTGTCTGTTCAGCATTCCTTACTGTTATGTTTTTGATTTTTCTACCATTCCTCACAACTGCTTTGATAATCTTATGTCACTCTTGAAGTCACAGTATTGGACTAGGTCCTTCTACAGTAAATGTAGCTCAGTGTTACTCCCTTTCATCTCACAAAGTCATGTTGGAATTACCTTTATTTTTTTCAAGGAATTAAAATTATGCAATCATGAGATGGTAGAGTTAAAAGGAATTTTAGGAAGAATTTAATATAATTGTCATTTTATAAGTGAAGCTGCCCACTCAAAGTCGCACATCTGGTTACTGGCCAGTTCAGGCCTGGAATTCAGATCTTGATATTCTACAATGTGTTTTAAAGACCATCCAAGAAAATGATTATCTCTACTAGTAATAATTCTAAAGTAAGATATCTTAACTTCCTTTCTCTACTTATCTAAGTTTCTTCTTAAGCTTAGTTTTTCCTCTTGTGTCTTTAGCAGAGAGAGAAAGTCATTTTGAGTAGGATTTTAAAGTTCCTTTTCAGTGTTGAAGAACATTATTGAATCTTCCTTTAATTTTCTCTTATTTGAATTGAATAATTATATAATTTTCTTTCATTTTCTAATTTTAATACCTTTGTTGCTTTCCTTTTCAATTCTATATAAATTATCTGTTTAATTTTGTTTCATAACATAAGAAGCATAAGTGCCCAGGTGGTAAAATTGGAGCATGGCCGAGTGAGTGGGAGCAGGACTTTCCATTCTAGTTGTGTGGGACCAGTTAGCAGATGCTGAACATGGAAGCACAAAGGAACGAATCTAAATTGTCCTCATAGTGGTACTTCCAAGCCAGAAAGCTAGGCAAGAAGCAGAGTTGATTGTAAGCCAAGTAGCTAGTGCAATGGCTAGGCAAAATTAGAATCAGGGAGTGATGAGACAGTAAAGCCAGTCCAGGGAATGAAGCTGGGAATAAAAACATGCATGGGAATTAAAGAGTGGCCCCTGGGAAGGGGACTGAGCAATTTTAACCTTAGTTAAAATATTGTAATCTCCAGTGGCTTTTTCCTGGCTAGTCCTGAGAGTTGAAATTTATAGCTGGAGCACTAATTCCCATATTTATCTCCAGGAAGCCAAAACCTCTTGTGGCTGCTCTAATTGAGGGGAGGGGGTTGGGTAACTAAATGTATTGGGAGAATTGCTTATGGTGAGGAAGAGCAGGTGCCTAGGTTGAACATCTGGCTAGTGCCTGAATGACCCAGTTATAGAACAAAATAAAATTGCAACACAATGTGGCCCTTTACTCTGTAATTATAGCAAAGGTAGTGGCGGCCTATTAAAAACCCAGAGCAGACAGCAGAGAGGACTGCTCTTCTGTGTCCTTGCTCTTTCTTTTACTTATTTTGGATCCCAGGGACCCTGACAGAGAGGTGTGAGTAGAGTAGGAAAATGAGGAGTGAGCAGGGACATAGCTATTGCTGTTAGAAAGGAAACTGTCAGAACATCCATAAATCTGAGATAGGCTCTTGCCCTGTGTCCCACACAATTACTTGTTGGCGTTCATTCCATCAAGTTGTGTGAGTATACAGGTATCTTCCTATGCACTCCGGTTTGCTACCATTTTACCAGGGCTTGGTGCACAAAGAGGCTCGCAGAACACTGTGATGAGAGCTAGAGTAGTAGGCTGTCATTGGGCAGCAGGAAGGTAGGTTTTCATGTAACACAGGCAGGAATTTTCAAATCAGGGGTATATTTCAGAATTCCCAGGACACATTCTAAAATTTCAGATCCAGGCCCACCCCTTAACCTGGGCTTGGTGTTTTTTACCTGGCTTCAGATCCTGGCCGTGTCACATGCTTGCTGTGTGACTTTGGCAGAGTACTCAGCTTTTCTAAGCTTCCATTTTCTCATCTACAAAGTGAGTGCCCACCTTAGGTTGTGGGCCTTTGCAATTACTTTTGATGGTAATACTCTTTCCTAGGTATCCACCTGCTTCAGTCCCTTCATTTTTCCCAATTTTTGCTGAAATGTCAGCGTCTCAGCAAAGCTGTCCTGACCATCCTCTTTACAACAGTAACTCTCCTGGGACTGGCTGCACTGTTAGTCCATCCTGAGGGAGTAAAGTAGGCTAGCAATAAATGCAGTAGGAGCTAGGGCAGAGGGGGACAGGGAATGCAAATTGGCTCTTCTGCTGCTCTCCCCACGCCAATCCCTGTGTTCTGTCTGCTCATAATTTAGGCTAACATGAGGAAATTTTTCCAGAGAAGTGAATGAGCTAAGGTAATACAATGAGTCAGCGTCCCGTTTATTGCTACTTCTGCCTGAGGTGGAGGACTGCCCTTTGCAGCAGCTGCTTGAAATTTTATGCAAGAATATTTTCCTCATCCATATGATTGTAGTTCCTACCACTGAAACTTAACTTGTTATGACATATTATAAAGGGGAAAATGATATTTTGGAGCGTTGGTTT
This sequence comes from Mormoops blainvillei, assembly GCA_004026545.1. Classification (NCBI taxonomy): domain Eukaryota; kingdom Metazoa; phylum Chordata; class Mammalia; order Chiroptera; family Mormoopidae; genus Mormoops; species Mormoops blainvillei. Next base: position 703,276 of record PVJD01000024.1, on the reverse strand, counting down.
TTTATTAAATGGGCCACAGAATTCTGAGGTGAATGAGATCTTGGCGATGAGCCAGCTCCAGCCCTTATTTCAAGTGCTGCCTGGAACTTTCATTTGATAAGCAGCAGAGCCCATCCAGATATAACGCCACTTGGTTTTCTTGTCATATTACTCATCTGAGAAGACTGAGGGGTGGTGTGTCACTGAACTATGAGGGGAAGATAACACAAGACTCTGATGTTTGAGGTTTTACCTCTCTTGTCATTGTACTACTTATTATAGTGAGGTAAAGTTTTGATGCAATAGATTTAAATTAAAAACATTGTTTTTTCCTTGCTGGAGGGAACTGGTTATAATTAATACCACATGAGTAGTGTTTGCATAGCTAGGAAGATTCCCAAATACAACAATGCAAGGTGTAATGTTAACACGACAGTGATAAAATTTGTATATAGGGAAAATAGATCTCCACAGTATTAACTCAGGAGGAATAATCAAAACCTTTTTGGTTAGGATAGTTCAGTTCAATTCAATATAAAATTTTTATACTGAGTGCCTATACTGTCCTGGTGTGCAAGTTTCCCTAAGAGCTGTGGGAGGCAAATAGTTGCTACTTATATAATCAGAGGAATCAATATCTTAATAACCAGGATGAGTAATTTGTTCCTGTTTATATACTTACTTTTTAAAAAGAAATTTCCAAGACAGTTACATGACTGTACTGTCAGTTGACCTGTTTTAAGATTCAAAAATAAATATTTTGCCCTGGTCAGGTTGCTTACTCAGTTGGGTATAGCGTCCTCCCAATACACCAAGTTTGTAGGTTCAGCCCTGGTCAGGGCACATACAAGAATCAACCAATGAGTGGAACGACAGATCTACATATCTCTCTCTCTCTCTCTCTTCCCCCCTCCTCCCCACTCCCTGCCTTCCTCCCTCTCTAAAATCAATAAATAAAAAATTTAAAAATATACAAATATTTTTAAAATATTACAGATATATTTTTGTCCACATGTTAGTATACACACATTATAACTTCATGTTGGGTCTCTAAAGATAACTTATTTTGCTTAATAGATCTATAGGCTTATGGATCTTATGAGGTTTAAAATTCTTATATCTTCATAGTTAATTCTTATATGTCCTCAGAGCAACATAAAATCACTCTAATTGTAGCAACTTATTAATGTTGAAATTATGCAAGTACCTATGGGCCGAAGGCTTTACTTGGTAAAGAACAGTGAGTAGAACTTTAGAACCTGAGTATTAATAAGGTGTGTTTGCATTTATTTTATTTATTTATTTTTAAAGATTTGTTTATTTTTAGAGAAAGGGAGGGAGAAAGAGAAGGAGAGAAACATTAATGTGTGGTTGTCTCTCACGCACCCCCAACTGGGGACCTGGCCTGCAACCCAGTCATGTGCCATGAGTGGGAATCTAACCAGTGACCCTTTGTTTCTCAGGCAGCGCGCAATCCACTGAGCCACACCAGCCAGGGCAGGTGTGTTTGCATTTTGAGCTAATATCCATGCATACAGTAATGTGTCTGTTTCTACAGGTTTAGTGGGTAAAGTGAATGGAGCAAATATTGGATGCTTTTACTTTCTATAGATAGGTAGCTTGGGTGGTATAAACCTCTATGCTTAAGTAAATTGTGTTTTTGCTTGTTTTTGTTCTCCATGCCTCTATTTCTTTCTGCTGATCTTATTGTCTGTTACCTGTATTGGCACAGTACCCATGATTTAATAAATTTGGTAACTACTTTAGTTTATTACAAGGTGAAATTACAGTAGAAAATCTTTTCATAATTTAATGTTTGTGCTTACAGTGCATGAACTACACTAATGTAACTATGGCTTATCCACCCCTATGGTTCTTAGTAAGAAAGTTAGCATTTATTATCTTATATTCATGATGGCAAAGTGGGACTGTACACTGGTGGTGGGTCCCATGTGTCACCTGGCTCAAATTCTTCTTGGAAGTCTGTTATGGATTTGAGCAATTGAATTCAAATCTAAAACCACTTAAAAGTTCTTTATAGTCCATTAAGAATTTATATGAGAGAGAACACTCTATGAAAGTTCTCCTCTCCCTGTTCAAACAGATTGTTCTGTTTTATTAGATCTAGGTGGTATTGTAATTTTGATAACAGCTAATAATGTTTGGAATTTTCCTTATAATTAGTGGACCACACAAAGGTATGTTTGTTGGGTTTTGTACTTTTAATCCACTTACAATAGTGACTTGTCTACTAAATAAAATCCAAAGTATTATTTTAGCTTTACAACAATTAAGCTAAAATTAGTGCACATAGCTAAGTGTACACACATGTATCTTAAAGTCAATTTCTAGATATGTTTATAAACCCAAATAGTAAACAAATAGTAAGGTAGTGAAGGTACTGTGAGTGAAACTGTTTGTCTTGAACTTTTAATGACTAGTGGCAAAGTGTTTTTGGATTCCCAATTAGACTAGAATAGTAATTGGACTCCCAATTAGAATATGTAACTTGAAAAAGTTGAAATGTAGACATAAATACCATCTTGTTTAGTATGACAGTTAGATGTATCTATTCCTCTACCAACAACAACAACAACAAAAAACTTTTGTGCAAATTTAAGAATTTAAACTTAATAGCCCTTTTAAAACACCTAATAAAGTTTGGTCTCAAATATGATTCCTGCTTTATCCTTTTAGTACAAGTGGAATTTATAAAATTCTCTTTGTTAAAGTTGGATCCTTAAAGTTGGTATAGTAAGATAAAATAAAACCTTTTCTATTTCAAAGAAATTTAATGCATAAAATGTTTTTTTACTAACTTTTACTATTTATCATTGATCGGATACCTTACCAGCACCAGCAAGAAATAAATTGTAAGAAAATTGTTTTAATTTAGATTTTCATTTTTTGAAAAATTCCTAACTTCAAAGATTAGTAGATTTCATTATGCTGCTCTTTTAGTAATATTCACATAATGTGAACATTGTTTCGGGATGTTAATAAAAATTCATCCATGATGAATTTAAATTTGTTTTATTTACAAATACATATATGCATGCAGGCTTGGTTTTGCTTATCGAACTATGTTAAGTACATTGTGTTGGTAACAATTACACAGTTATTGTAAATGGCAGATTGGTAGAGGGAAGGCAGCTTTTGTGAACTTTTCATTTTGTTTGTTATGTCAGGGTAAAACCTTTCCCTGCATCTCTTTTCCATTCCCACCCCTATATACTTTATTGGTGCCAGTTTATTTAACAGTAAAAAGTGTGTTAGAAATCAGTAGTATTGCCAATATAAGCCTTTAAGGAGCATTCTTTAAGACTATTAACACATCATTAGTCGTGATTGGAAATATCAGTCTTTACCTTTACTCTGTGGAGTAATTGGTTTTTGTTTTTTGGGATTTTTTTGGCTTAAGATTCCCATAAGCTCATACTGGACTGTTTTCCTTGTTTGTTTGTTTTTTTGACACTGACTTTTGTCAGGATAGTTCTGAGCCACTATAGTCTGTACTTCAATGGGAAGGTTGAAAGGCTCTCTCGTGTTCTGATATAGTTCTGATCTTCCCTAGAAAAGAAGCATTTGAGTGTTTGACAGGGATTAGTTGGTTGTTAAGTCATAATATTAGAATTATTGGTATCTTAAGTAATGTATTACTTTTTTGTCTTGTTGCTTTACATTTACTTTACATTAAATATTATGAAACTGTTTTGGCTTAGTGATCATGGAATGAAATCATTGTGCAAGATATTTAGACTGTAATTTTGCAAAAATTAGTTTATATTATTGTAATTATTTAAGTGACTTAGAACTTCCACTATTCTCGTTACCCTTTTTTTCAATGATAACTGTAGAAGTTGCTGTATTAGCTAAAATTTATATAAGGGAAAAAGTATTGGTTTTGTTTTCTATTAAATAATGTATCTTCAGTACTCTTTCAGTTTTAGAAAGTTGCTTCACAAAGAAATAAATAGAAATTCCTGGTAAGCTTCTACATGTTTGTGGGAAGGCAAATTATTTCTGAAGCTCCCCTTGTCATCTGTCTGAAGACATGATTCTTTTTGGAATAGGGAAGTTCCTTGTGCTTAGAAGAGTGTTGTGCTCTTTTATACACATAGATGGCAGCAAAGTGTTACAAGACAGCGGAAGTCAACCTTGTAGCTCTAATGAAAGATGAGTGAGTAACAATACAAACTGACTTCTGTCAAGATAGATGCCTGTTTGGTGTAGCTAAACATAAAATAAGAAAGCAAACCACTACTGATAATACACGAGTATAGGAGAATGAAGAAGGCTATAAGAAGCTATAAATACACTGAATTTCTGGACAAATCCCAGGTGGGAAAACAACCTTTTGAGGTATGTCATCCACTCCTGTAAGATGATAGAAATCAGCCAAGATAATATTCACGTCAAAATAAAAAGACAGCGAAGAGCTGGCGGGCGGTAGGGAAAGGGGGAAATAAAAGAGAAACGTTGTACAAGTTGCAGCAGCAAGTAATGGCCTGCGGATACTGTAGATTTTGGCCTGCATGTCTCCTTAGTTAAGCTGGTTACAAAGAGGAAATGTCAGTCCCCGAATCAGGCAAACATTCCATGGGAACATTTGCTCAAATGTCAGCATTTTAGAAAATAGAACTGCAGTCTGTTATGGTCTGGTCCTCACACCGGATTTGCTATTAAATACACAAGTACAAATATAATTTTATGTCTTAATTAGCATTCCTAAATAATGACATAATCACTATAAATTATGACAACCATTGTAATTAATATTTAATATGAGCCTGTTTTTGAGGACCTTTCTGTGGCTTCCCACAAATTTCCAAGGTAATTTTCAAGTTTTGAACTGAATTTGGTGAAATCACAGACACAAGGATCTATTGAAATGAAATTGTATGTATCAGAAATCTGAGATATGGAAACGTTATAAAAAAGCAATTTATAACATATTCTGAACTATCAAATCATGTCAGTATCTTACTACTTATAAACATAATAAGGGCTCCTTAATAACTCTAGAGTAATGTTAATAGAGTTCAGGAAAACATTTCCCGTGCCCTTTAGTTTTTTTCTGATCTACTCTCTGGCGATTTAGCCCCACAGACTAATCTCTGTGTCACAAAATTGATTCCAAAGGTGTGTATAACAACTTGCTCAAATGCAATGTCTGGCAAGTCTCTTTTGTGACAGCAACTTATTTCTCACATAATTATTTTTTTTAGTAAATTTGATATCGTAACAACCTTTTCCCTCATTTCTGGGTTCAAAAAATAACACTTAATATAATTTATTTCTCATACTTAATAAAGGCTTACTTGAGAGTATATTGCTGTTCACTCTGTAGCTGCTTCAAGCAAATAAGGTTAGGAGGGAATGTGGTTTGTCGGGGGTGCGGTGGTTTCCAGCCCCATTTGCTGTGCACTGTAATGGGCCTCAATGTTGTTTTAATAAAGCATAAAACATATTCCAGTTGCTGCTTGTTACTTATCAGTGATTGAATGAATATACTGTGTCACATATCAGTAGAAAAGGAAGATACACATGTATCTGCTCTGTTTTTCTGTTTTAAACAACCTATTGTGTTAATTTCAATTTATGCATACAGAGGCCTATGTTACTCTTAATATTTTTAGTAATGTGGGCTGTATAGACATAAGAACTAAGAAAAATTTAAACTAATCAAAATGTGAATTTGATTCTAAACGTAATTATTTTATAATTTGGGGGCTTTCATTTTCATTAATTAAATGGAATTTTATACTATGACCTTAATTATCATTCAGTTCTTAAAACCGAAGTCTAATGTTTTTGAATTAGTCACAGTTGTATATAAATTTCTTTATAAATCATTAAAAAATATCAAACATTTATTTTAGAAATAGATATTAAAATATATATAATTTGTTGTAGATTAACATATGCTCTTTGAAAACAACTTTTAACCAGAATACTATGTTTTGCAGGTGGCGGTGTACTTTCTCTCTTACACTTTTTATTCCTCTTTGGTAGTCGTTAGATTCAGACTGTGCTTTTTCTTAATAGGAGAGTATCATGCAGATTATTTATGTGACCTTTTCACTACCACACTTTTCATAAAAAGGACAGCATTGCAACACCACTTCCTCCAACTGCTTGGTTTCAAAGAATCATGTCTAAAGTAGGCAAATTCAGCAGAAGAACATTGTTTTAAAACTTAAAAAAAAAAATCAGTATGTTGATTTTTCTTAATATTTTCAGTAGGCATATCCATTTTCCCTGTTAAAATGTAAATATTTTACCTAACCAATTAAATATTTAACAATTAAATTTTTTCAATTTGCTTATAACCTTTTAAATGGATTTTAGAAAGAATGCACTCTATAAATAATATTTATGCATTTCATAAACTAGAAAAACAGAATATATATCAGTTATTTTATTGGCATCTTATAACCAATTGTAATTTGTGGTGGCTTTACATTTAAAAATAACCAGATCTTGGAAAATCTTAGATATTTAAAAATTCCCACTGTAATATAATCACAGCTTGAGTATTTTTCCTAACTTGTGTTCACTTTTACGTAATTAGGTAGTATTCCAGTTGATCAATAAAATAGAGCACACTCTGTTGTTTGGAATTATATTGTTAAAATATTAGTGCTTGTAATTCTTAGCTTTTCTTTCCTATTATGCTCAAGTTATGCTTTTTTAAAAAATTGATTAAATATTTTAAAATATATAAATATTTTAAAAATTATTTAAGTTGATAGATGAGAGAGACTGTAACCCCAAAGCATATTTTCTCTTGTGACCATTGTTTTTCATGAAGTTTAATAATCAGTGGAAATTCTAAGTTACTATAAATGCCCCGATTTTTAATTTGACCTCAAATTTATCCTTAAAATTTTCCCTTTTCTTTTTTGCATCTTTATTTTTGAATTGAACACCTAAGTTCATAAATGTATTGTTGTATTCTTTGAGGGATGATTTTACATAGATTTGATGGGCTCTCTTATTTTGCGGGAGATCCTTTTATATCTCTAGTCCTCCCACCCCCATTTCCCTTTTAGTTACTTCCTGAGGATTCTACTTTTCAACTTGAACACCTTTTATGATGATGAGTCTTGGTGGTACAACTTTATTTGTATAGGATCCAGAGACAATTCATAAAACACAAAAGCTTCCACCATATGAAATATTAGCTTGTCATTTTTTTTCTGGAGTTTTCTCTTTTGACAAAGTTCATGGAATGTTTTTTTTAAAAAAATTTTTTTGTATGTTTCTCACGCTAATTCTGAAAGAATTTATTGATATATCATTTGGGAAAAGATATATTTTCACTGACAACATAAATATCCCTGTTACACAGTTATCTGGTCAGAGATTTTAAATTGCAAACCAGGAAAAACTCATTCATTATAGTGTAGCATAAATTTTATTTAGTATTTTCCACAAAAACTACATAGTAAAATTTGACACTTGAACACTTTCACATTTTTATCTTTTTCATAATAAAATAGAAGTTTACAAAGAGTTTTGATTCATCTTATTTTCTTGCATTCTTAAAGAAAATACTAATACAATTGAAAACTTTTAGTCAAGTAAGTCTCTGAATAAGAATTACATTATTATGTACAACAACAACAATGAAGTTCAGAGATTTAATGCTTGCCTTTTCTTTTCAGGGTCATTTCATTTTCTCCACTCCAGTAATCTTAATTCCAGATGTTAACACATGACAATCGTGTAGTGTTCTAGTCACATGTTTTTGGGCTTTTTAATTTTTATTTTTTAATATTATCTCTGTGACCTGATGCTGTTTGTGGTATCTTGATTTCTGAGTTATATAGATTTTGTTGCTGTCATTTACTTTTTATTTTCAGACTTCCATCTGTTTAACACATATGTTTGTTGCCACATATCAGAACCCTTACTGAATAATCTGTAGTTTATTTAAATTCTATTTTGAGTTTCAACCTTTATGAATAGAAGTTCATAAAATTAAATAGTTTGTTGCATATACATATATTTTAATGGAAACATCACTATAATGATGAAAATACTGGTCGTTGGAACATTTAAGACATTAAGAAAACATGCTTAAACATAGCAAATGTCTGAAAATTCACAAAATGTTATATCTTTGAAATCTGTACTAAATCTAAAAGATAACTATATGGTTGACACATGAGCTAAGGATTCACTATATTGAAAATTTGTTATATTATTTGTTTAACTCAGTTTTAGTTATATAATCTATGATTACAACTTTATTGACCTTGCAACTGTGGTCAATATATTGAAAAGTAGAACATTCTAAATACTAGCACAGGGTAGTTTTTTCTTTTTGAGAAGAAATAAAAGGAATTACACTTGTCAGAGCTTTTGTCTTTTTAGTCATGTAAAGCAAAACTTATGACAAAAACCATATAACTTCTCTGGGCCTCAATTTCCTTATCAGTAAAATGACGTATGAGACTTTGGGAAGTAGGGAAGAGCTAGGGTATATGTTCTATAAAAATCTCTTTCAACCCTAGAATTCTTTGATTCTATCATATGTTTTTGCAGTGGTATTACATTTGTGAATTATGTGTCTTATTTAATCTAAACATAAGTGTTAGTAAAAACTAAGGTTGAAAAGTTCAAACAATTTCTCTTAAAAACCATACTATTAGGGAAGAATTGACAGATTTTAGTATATAATGGTATTCTTAAGAAATATTTGAAATCCCCATTTAAATTAGGTTTATACCTTTTTAGAAATTTAGTACAGAATAGTGGAAACTCTAGGATGGAAAAAAACATTGTATCCAATTTTGTCAGAAAATACAGACTGAAGTTGAGTAGTCTGTGAGCTGCTGGTCACACTCCTGCCGTGGGAATATCATATCTAGAGAAAATTAGTATGTGAATGTTTTCTGTCAAATAGGAATTTGGATGACTAAAATAAGTTGCTTTTCTGAATAATGGATTCTAATTTTTCATATATGTGCATTTTTATAAAATAATTCTGAGGCATATAAATAAATATAGGTGTCAGTTTTAGTTTGTTTCTAAATTTCACTTTAGTTATGTCTCTATTTCTTAAAAATTTTAGACAATTGAAGTAGAATCTTACGTGCCCCAAATTTGTTCATCAGGAAAAAGTAAATTTATTTTTATGCCCTGACTATATCAAATATGCTGTTTTTAATTATGGAAACTAAGCTTCTAAATATTGTAAGTAACTTTCATTGAAGTACAACTTTCCATAAATTTCTATTTAGTGAATTGTTTTTGCTTTTGCAAGGTCAGGGGTGGGGAAGGGATTTGTTTGCAGGAGTAAAGTTTAAAGTGTATGTTTGATTTGCAGTTTAATAATAGAGTTTGTCACTTATCAGTATTGGCTGCTCTACTAAGTGCTAAATGGGACTTTATAATAGGAAATGTAGTGGTTAAATATAGACAATGATTTCAGAAAACAAAAATCGAAAGTTTTAAAAAATGTATCTTTAAAAGATAACATTGTACAGTTGCACTAGCACATCCCAAATTCATCATCTGGCAGAAAAAAAATAGTAATTAAAAGCTTTAATTTCAAGATGTTTATTTATTTATTTATTCCTGAATAAGGAATTGCCATTTATTCCTAGCATTTATAAAAGTCAGAGAAAAATATTACATACTAATACAACCATGTCTTTTCTTTTAGCTCTCATTATATTTAAATATTATATTCCCAAGTGAAAGATTCCAACATCATGTTATAATAACTAACATAGATTCAATTGTTTTTAATTCATCCAGATTCCTTTTTCATTTAGTGTCATTTCATGCATTGAAGGTGGCAAACGTGTTTATAGGTTGGTTTTTAAAGCTTATTACCAGTCTTATTTTAACCACAATTAGGGCATCTCTAAAATCTTTACTCTGAGCCTTTTTAAGTTTTCTTACATGACTTGTGGAAATCTTAAAAGTTTTCGGCAGGAATTGCTGTAAGTGTAACTCAAGTAATCATGTGAAAATGAGAATTTGCTCCACCTTTCTTGTATACAATTAAGAACTTATTTCTAAATGAAGTTATAAATTACATACAAATTCTTATATTGGTTTTTAAGTTTGCTGTGTACAATGAAAGCTAAAAAATTTCAAATAGAATACTTTTTTTGACTAAAGTTTCATTATTTCAAGAGCAATTATAAAAATAACGTGTAAATTTTTAACATAATTCTAACTTATTTATTTTTGCTACTGTGAAGTATTTAATCAGCTTTATATTGTTTTCTCATGCTTTTTGTAGCTTATTGAAGTTTTTGTTTTTTGTTTTTTTCTTAAGCTATGGTAGGAAATTTAGAAAATGCCTGAAAATTAATTATAGATTGTTACGACCTACTTTATTTATTTGAATTTTTTGTTTTCAGTGTTTTAACCATCTAGACTGGTGACTGTCTTCTTATAACTGGAAGATCCTCATATAATTCCTTTATCTTACATAGTAGATAACTGAAGCTCAAAAAGAAAAGCTCCTTGCTTTGTGTTGCCCTAGGTCAGAGCTAGTGTATGTGGGGCAGAGCTGGGACTAAAGTTAAGGCTTTGTTATCCTTTATTCAGAGCTAAATCTTCTCTACTCATTGCCTCTCACTTGCTTTTTCAAAGTATGACGTGGATGGATTGCTTGAAATTCTTTCCAAGTCTTTCCTGTATGATAATGATGGGAAAGATTTCAAGAATTTGTCAGGGACCACTAATACATGTTGTGACAGTAATTTAAGGGGGGAAAGGTGGATTTATTACTAATAAAACTCTTATATATAACATAATTTACATTCAGTTTCATCTCTCGCTGCTCTACCTGTCCATTTTTTATTTAAACTACCATCCTCTTTTTCTTTGCAGTCCACATCTTCCTCCTAGCCATCCTTCACACTGCCACCCCCTTCAGTAGAGAGGTGGTAAACTCAGAGTTGTTACAGGGGTTGACTGGAACCATCTGTTTTGCTCTCTTTCGGTCTCAAAAAAACAATAGACTAGACATTATTCCAGTGTGTATGTGTGTGTTGGGAGGGAGGATGTTATGTATACACTTACAAATAACAATAAAATATAAAAATAAATTTTGAGATCTCAAAAATTCAATGATCTGTAGAAGCCTTTTTTGGACCTCTGGGTATTTTTGGAATTCTTCTTTTCATTTATTACCTGGAACTTGCAAATTTGTATAGTGTATTTTTTTTCTTTTTCTTTCAAATAGTATTATTTTCTTTGTATTTTACCCATCAGAATAACATTAAACTGAAACCTGCTAAATAGATTCACGTTGTCTGTCAATATGTACACACTATATATCTGTCCTTAGTAGCTGTCTTTTTCAAAAAGACAATTTTTTATCAAACTTACTCTTTGACTCTTAAGTATATGGACCTTTTAAAATATAAAACTTTCACTAACTTAAATGGTCTTTAGGTATGTATATACAACTAAAATGTGAAGTCGATGCTGGCTTTTTATGGCATAGGTTCATTGTGACTTGATTGGGATTATAATAAGATAACTGCACCTTAGAACTGTTATCTGTTTGAGTTTGGAACTACCCTCTTTGACACCGGTCGAAAAGGTTTTTACTGTTCCAAGGCTAGTGAGAATTATTTTTCCCTTTGCTTTTGATTTACTCTAGAATTATTGAGCTTCATAACCCTAGAAAGTTCTATAACCCTAGAAATATATGAACTTCATAGCTAGAGCATCTATTGGAACTTTGCTAGAACTAATCATACATTGCTATTAATGATTTCAAATTGCACTTGACCTAGTAACATCTGTTCCCCAACTTATGATTTTTTCTTAAAATGGTAAACCATTGATGTGGTTTCCACTGTATTATTAACATTAAAATTTTTATTTAGGAAATTGACATAGTGAGCATTTCCCTTATTGGGTTATGCTTAAGTGTTGCTTGAGTTTACAAATGTGTTGTGTTTTCTTAAAACATAAACAAATTCTGATAATGAAAAAGAAATGACTTAACCATATGTATCTTTATCTATAAGTTATAAAATATACTTTATTTATTTATACAGATATGTTACTTAAAGACAACCCAATGTGTAAAACACTAATTAAAAAAATTAAGATGATAATTTTAACTGTAAAATGAATATTTACCTTATAAAGTAATTGATTTGGGTTTTTTAAATAAACTTTCTGTTACTCTACCAAATACCAAAATCTCTGCTTTTATTCTGTAAATGAGAAAATAATTGATAATATCATAGCTATATCTCTGATTAATAATAGAGTCAAACTTTCTTTATATGGTTTTTAGATATTCTGGTGTTCCTTTCTGTGAAATGCCTTTTCCTGTCATTTGTTCAGTTCTTCTACCACTTTTATTGCTGATAAATAGGAATTTCTATAAATCTTTTATCAGTTATATATGTTGCAAATACATTCTTCTAATTCATCGCATTGCTAATTTTATCTGTGGTGGTCTTCTTGGAACGTAAATCTTAGTTTTTTGTTTTTTTCTCTGAGGTTAAACCCTTAGTGGGGGGTGCTTTATGTGATTTGTTTGAGAAATTCTCTCCTGGACGGCATGTTTTCTCTATTAGGTTCCACAGTTGCTGGGAATCTTTTTCCTTCTTTAAAAGTTGTCATCCAGTACATTAGGTATATTGTTCAAATTATTCATACATTTGATCGAGTTAGAACAGATGAACTCCAAGGTTCCTTCCGACTCTACAATTCTGAGATTTCATTATATGACAGATAGATTAAAATTAAAGGGCTGTGTAGTATAAAGTATGCACCAAATTTGAAAGAAACACATTGTATTTCATTGAATCTAAGACATCACTGATTTTCAGATACATCATTAATGTGTTATCAGATAACATCTTGTGTTATTAGAAGATAAGCTTTTCTAATTAAACTATGTTATAATTCTTTCTTACCACTTTAATTTCCTTTATACCTATTGAAAACTTACTTAGATTTATTGAGACATATATTTGTATCATATTTTCCTTTGGCACACCCACAAGCAAACTGTAAGTGAAATAAATTGGTTACTTTGCAAGAAAATATGGAATTGCAGACATTTCTCCAGTGACAAGTATCTGCTTAAGTTAATACTCAAGTTATGCACCAGTGTGTACTTTAGTTCCTTTTGGTTTGCAATAACTTCTTGGTTTATTGCTGAATGATAGTATAATTAAAAGTAAAATGTGTACTACCTGCAAGGACAGCATGAATGGTAATGACCAGCTGTGCACATGTTCAGGCATTGAGAACTACAGTATAACCATCGTCTGGCTGACTACAATTATGTGATACCATGGATCGTAAGGCATGGACTGATTGCATAGATATTAACATGTGAACATATGTCTCCTGTAGAGTGTCTAACATTTTGTGCTTGTGTTGTAAAGCTAGGTGCATGTGTTTGGTGCTTTGAGGGAGTGCGCCATCTGCTCTGCAGTTTCCAGATTACTGCAAGAAATAACCGTTTGTCTTATTTTTAATGAGAAAATTCCATATAGAGTTCTGCTTTATTATCAGGGTTGGTATAGTTGTGGTACCTGTTCCATACCTTAGGTGGCTTAACAAATCCCTAAATCTAGCAGTTGGAAGACATTTTACAGGGAGTCTAATTTTGTCTTGTATGTGGTACAAGACTCTTTTCTATAGCTTCCCAACCTATAAGTTCATTTATGCTTCTGTCTGACCACTCACAGACATGGAGCTACCTGCTTTTACTAGTAGTCTGCTCTTTGTTTGAACTTCTTTCTTGTCAGAAAGATCTCTGTAGTGAATGCAAATCCGATGGTTTCCTATCTTATTCCATTGATTCTAGCTCTCCCAGACTCCCAAACTACACGAAAGTGTCTGTCTCTCTTTTTGTATAATTGCAACTTAAAATTTTGAATATTGCCTTAAATCTCTCCTTTTCCTTCTCTGAGTGCTTAGTCTATTAATGTCCCTTGTAGAATATAGATTAAGGAAACCAGGGCTACCTACCATCTTCTCTTTTTGTGCATTCTAGAGTCATACATTTGCTTTATTGGCAGTCATTCTGTGTTGTTGAGTGACAATTAAAATACTTAAGTTTTTCTCAGCTATTTGGCCCATTAGCAGTGTTTTCTATTGCCCTACTTTTATAGTTTAATATTTGCACATAGTGGAGTATTTCAGAGTTACCTTTTATTTTAAAAAATTTATTAATTGATTAGAGAAATAGAGAGAAACATCAATTTGCTGTTCCACTTATTTATGCATTTGTTGGTTGATTGTTTTATGTGCCCTGACCGGGGATTGAACTGTATTGGGACAGCATTCTAACCAGCTGACCTTACCTGATCAGGACCCAGATTCACATGTTTTTACTTGGCATCTTATAGATTTTATATCATATTGTAGATCTAAGTGAAGTTTTCCCAGCTGTGATTACATCCATTTAAAAGCTTTATTTGGTTTTACAGTGTCCAATATAGTTGTAATTATTTCTAGCACTACCTATTTCTGATGTGCTCAGCATTTTTTCTAAGTGTGTGTTCACTTTACAGTTGAACAGAACAGACCTGAGCAGAGAGCTGTTGCTGCATCCAACAAAATCTTCCCCATAGATATATGTTGACATTGGTCTTTAGCTTCCTTGGGGGGCGGTCATTTAGCCAGTTTAGAATCTCCCTGGTTACTCACAAGGGCCTGCATGTTACTATCCTGCATACATGAATATCTTGAAAAACTTCATTGAAGCTTGAGAGTGTTGGGAATTGTCACAGGATTGTTTCCTGAGAAATCTATTCTACCTTAATTACTGTTTTCCCATATTACCAAATCTTAAAATTTTTTTCTTGGAAATGAAATTTTGTTTTTAAATTATCAAAGTAACAGCATTGTAGCATACTTGGAAAACTGAAAAAGGTTATCTGAAATCTTAATACTAGAACCTACATTTTGCTGTTTTGTGTTTCTTTCTAGTGTTGACTTACATAAATCCATAATAGGTGTTCAATTTTGTGTCATTTTTTAGAATGAAATTTTATAAAATAATTCTTTTTATAATAAGCAGCATTTTAATAGCTCTATAATTTTACAGGAGTCAATTTGAAAAATCATACAGAATGATTTTTAACTTTACATTTATTTTGAGCATTATAATTAAAGTGCCTTCTTTTGCATTTTTATGATTCATTTGGATCCTCTCTCTAACTGGAACTATTACAGTCATTACCTGCTACCTGTAGTTAAGGGATTCAGTTGCATCTGTGCCGACCATATCGAATGCCTTGGATGTTAGTTAAGGCAAGTCCATGTTTTTCGGTTTTTTTGTTTTTTCTCTCGTCATTTTCCCTTTCTTATTTTACAAAAAAATGGAGTATATAATGAAAAAAAGGAAACTGCACAGTTTTGTTCTGTGTTTTTGTATTACTTCCACTTTTTTTTTTTTTTTTGGTGTGTATGTGTGTTTTAAATATGAAAGAATGTTTTGTGGTCTTGTAGACCTATTTTTCTTTTAACATAGAGATTTTTAAAAGCCTGAGAGGAGTAACGTAGGCTAAATATGTTTGAACTTAATTCTTAGCCCATTTAGTTACATTTGGAAAGATTGGTCACACTGGAAAAGTGTTGGTGGTGAGACTATAGGTTGCCTGTTTTGCCTTACTTTTGTAGTTTTGGCATATTTAATGAACATGTTTAAAAGATAGCCCAGAAAATAGGATAAAGAAGAATTTTTGTTCTATAAATTTGTATAATCTGATAACTATTGACCTAATGCACATATCGCTCTGTATTTTCTGACAACTGTTCAGGATCTTTCCTTATCCATCAGATATTTTGCTTTATCTAGAATATCGCTTATATTGCCATTAAATTAAAAGCTGGTCTCAATAATGGGATGTGGAAAATGCCCAGCTTCTACTGTACCTGTAGAGTTCTAGATGAGCTTTCTGTTTTTACTGTAGGGAGAAATGCACTGGGTTCTGAGTCTTTCTAATTCATTGTAGGGTATGTTTGTGGTGTTTTTTTCTTCCATGCCCGCTGATAGGGATATCAATGATAGAGCATCTTCTATCTTTCCTGGTAAGGGGCCTTAAAAATGTCTCTACACTCCCTAGAACTATAGCATCTCAGTGTTTTAAAGTCTTCTAGCCTAACTCTGCATCTGGGATTTGACGGTTATATGCATTTCAAAACACATCTGTTGGCTGTAACATGACAGGCAGTATTACGTAGGTGTCAGGAAAAAAATTATCTTCTATTACCACACTTTAGTGTAGGTAAATATTGCAGTAGAAGAACACAAAAAGTGCTGCATGATCTTGGATGAGGGAATGATTCATTCTAAGAATGGTAGTGGTTTGGAGGAAGGGGTGATATCAGAGAAAATTGTAGAAAGGGGACTACATTTGTATTAGAATGATTGAAGCTATATTTTGCCAGCTGGTCAAAGAATGGAACTGGTTCAGAGAGAACAGCACAAGCTGAGGCCTGGTTGTGTACCGTGTCATGGAACACTCACTAGGAGTAGTCTGTACCACTGCTACTACTGATCATGGCAGTCCATTTCACCTTCAGACATTTTTATGTGAAAATCTGTCTCCCTGTAGTTTATTTTACATCCATTGTTTCTAGTGTTTTTCTTAGGACTTCATGCAAAACAAATCCAATTCTTTTCTTACATTTCTACATTCTTAATTTGGGAAGGGTTTTTATTCTGATGCAGACACCCTCCTCCCACCTCAGCTGTGCCCCTCTCCTTCTACAGCTGTCCTTTCCATTGTGTGGATTTCAGGTCCCCAAACTCTCTGGTTGTTGTCTGCCCAACACAGCCCATCTGTTTGCATCCTTCTTCAGGTTAAATGCTCAGGATTAAATACCTTATACTAGGTTGTGGCCTGACTGGTATGGAAAGAAATAAGGCTAACGTTTTCTTTGTTTTCATGACTAAAATTCTGTTTTTCAAACCAGTGTTGTGAATGCCTGTTTTGGTAACCATATCCAACTGTCCTGATGTCCAGTCATATTAAATGTACTTAAACTGCATTTGTAGTAACTCATCACCTGACATTTATGGAGATCCTAATATCAGTGAGAAAGAAAGCGAGGAAGAAAGAGAGAAAGGGAGAAAGGGAGGGAGAGAGGGAGGGAGGGAGGGAGGAAGGAAGGAAGGAAGGAAGGAAGGAAGGAAGGAAGGAAGGAAGGAAGGAAGGAAGGAAGGAAGGAGGAAAGAAAGAAAGAAGGAAAGAAAGAAAGAAAGAAAGAAAGAAAGAAAGAAAGAAAGAAAGAAAGAAAGGAAGGAAGGAAGGAAGGAAGGAAGGAAGGAAGGAAGGAAGGAAGGAAGGAAGGGGGAAGGAAGAAAGAGAGGAAGAAAGAAAGGCAAAGGAAAGGGGAGGGGAGAGGACTGGAGGGGGAGGGAGAGAAGGAGGAAGGAAGGAAAGAAGGAAGGAGGAAAGGTGAAGGAAAAACAAAGACTGGATATAATTTGAGTACCTGGCAATGGAAAAATGTAAGAACTAAGTTCAATTCCCCTGAAAATGTTGTAATGTGTTCCCATCCATTGAACTTGTTAAATGTATGAGGCTATGTATTATACAGCTAATGGTGTTTTGGATCTCCTTTTGATATGTGTTGGTTTCACATCCATCCAAACATCTGGTGAAGATATTTCAGACCACATTGGGTTTTCTATCAGCATACTTTAAAAGTAAGCAATTCCAGCTAAACATTATGAAGTCTTCTATACTATAAACCAAGAAGCCATTTAGTTGGCAACTCAAAAGGGGAATGTAGAATGAAAATGAAATGAGATAAATTTCCCCCAGAGGCAGTCCACATTGTACACCCTAAAGGGATGAATGCTGATATTGTACATAAAATGTGCTTTTATAAAAGCTTGGAATTACCAAATATTTATTATGGCAGTGTTTTATACTTAAATTACATAATGAATGTAGTGTCATTTTTCCTTTTAGTTCTCTTAGGCTGATAGTTTGAACTAATAAGTGATGAGACCTTGAAACTTCAGCTAAATCTGTCTTTGATAGTCTAGAGCATATATTCCACTTCGGTTTTGGAGGATTGTTCAAATTATTTTATGCCATTATAAACATAGTAAGAGTTCAGATATTTTAAAATATTTATTTTAATTGAACTAGTATCAGTATAAATCAAAATAACATTCCAAAACTTTTGGTTTTTATACCATTATAATTAAGATTGAAAAACAGGGTTTTTAAAAAAATTTTGTTCCACCTTGTGATTGAAATGCTAGAAAACAATGTAAAACATGTCATTTTATGAACTTAAGAGTTTTTAAAAATCTATTCTTATTTATTCAGGTTGGATGTTGCTTTGGAAATTTAAGAGATTTGTTGAATTTGTGATGTACGTCATTAGAAGTATTTTCTATGTAGTCATTGGTTGAAAGCCTAATAAATATTTTAGTTTTTAGTGGTAAATATCTTTATAACTATCAAATAAATATGTTAATTTTAGTATTTCAAATATTTACGTTTTCTAAATGTAGGAGTTTTTAATACTTTTCTCCTTCTCATTTCCAGCAGATTTTGGACCAGGTATTTCCTTGATTTTCCACAATAGTTTTTGTGTATAGAGATTTGACTTCATTGTTTTTTTTTTCTATCTAGGGATATTAAGACTAGGTTATTTGGATCAAATCTTTTCTTGAGAACAGCTAAAATACAGGATAAGGATAAAAAATTTTAAATCTCCTTAAAATAATTGAAGAACAAACAAAACAGTAAACAGTTATCAGGCTAACACTTACGGGAAAGTAGGAGAGGTAAGCCACACATTCAGCCTGTTTTAATCCTGAGAATATTCACCCATTTGGCAAAGTGGAACTTCCTTTTGACAGTCTTATGTGATGAGAGCAACAGAAACCAAAGAGCTACCTAATTAAGTTTAGAATGAATTAGATATAAACCCTAGCTCCACTTCCCAGGGATTCCACAGGAAAATTGCTTTGATGCTTAGCAGAGAAGACCGGAGGGAAATTCCTGAGAAGCTGTGACCACAAGTAAGGCCGTCAAGCACATTGTAATCCACAATCACATCACCTGGATAGTCCAGAGAACTTTAAGCCCAGGGTTTAGTTTTAGGAGTTAGACTTCCAGAACCTGGAAATTTCTGACAGAACCTAACAAAATTCCTCTCTGAAGGCAGTTATCAAACATGAACCTCCCAAATAATGTTACAAAAGCAACAGGCAGCACATAGTTTAAAAAAAAGAAAAAAAGAAAAAGAGCAGGCACTCAAGTAAAAATGTACTTTCTGTGGAAACCTCTCTTCTCATATCTTCTCTCTGCCTCATGTACTGCTTCTCTTTTTCTTCTTCATCTTTTCTCCTTTCTTACTATCTTCTCTCTCTTCTTCAGTTTTATAGCAGCTTAGAGTATTTTCACTGAAAATCGACCTCTGCTTTATAGATTCTCAAAGTGTTACTTCTTTGTTCTTTGTGCTATTGCTTTGGTGAAGATGTTCCTTCCTATCTCACAAATGCACTGATGTTAGAGATTTCTGGTTGACTTTAATTTCATTTCTTTCTTCCGAAATTCAGTGGCAGTAAAGGTTTGGGCTAGTTATGTCCCTTCTCAGTCTTTCAGCGGTTTCTCTATGAAAATTTCATTGATTTCCCCTGATCTGGCCACAGTGAACCTTCCTTCATTATAGAAGGTAGGGCTGAAGTATTAGACACTGGAAATGGTTGAGAGTCATTTATTCCTATGATTAATTTCCATACTAGATTACTGTATTATAAACTAACCTGTGATTATGCCCTTGGAAAAATGAAAGCTCTTTTGTTTTGTTTTAGTATTGGCGCTGGCTCTTCATATGCTAATTTATACAAAATAGTTGTCTAATAAAACAAGTATTCTCTGAGTGAATTAATGGTTAAGAGAAGACAGTTAAGAGAAGAACAACCGTGCTCAAAGTGTGAGCCATTAGGCAGGTTAGGTTGATAGGGGGACACTACATTCACTGGTGTTTCATGGTTTACAGAATATTTTCCCAGGTGTTATCGATCTCCTTTTATCTTTATGCCAATGTTAAGACACAGATCAAGCATATTCCTGGTACTACCATTTTACAGGTAAGTTAACTTCTAGCTATCCTTTATTTTTGAAAATGAGTCACTTAGTTCGCTTCCGGAAACATTAACTAAACACCATACCCTCCACATACTGCTCTTGACTGCATTTTTGCTTCTGATCCCTGCTGTTATGACTGATGTAGCATTGTAACCTTGGCAGGACCCTTGACCCTTTTCTTCCATAGCATTCTCATTTGTAAAATTAACGTTTCATATCACAGCATTTTAACTATCTCATTTTGATCTTTTTAACCACTTCTCTTTCCTCCACTCCAGTGTATTAATGTATTACATTACTTTATAGGCAAGTAAAGTAGATAAACCCTGAATCAATTGTTAAATCCCAAACTCCTTTTTCAGCTTCTGTAGGGCTAGGAAAAACAAACACCTTACTTGTGTAAGCAAAATATGTCAACAGAGTATATATGTCAATGTCAGTGAGAACCTTAGGACACAAAACCTGGGTGATGGAGGTAATTTACCTTGATTATACAGACTTCACTCAATCTAAAATTTTGGCAAAATAAAAATTTCTTTGATGTTGATAATATTTAAGAACGAACAGTCAAGTTGTGTTAGGTCTTGGAATCATTAAAAGTTCAGGACACAGGGTGTATTTTCAGTTCTATAGGAGAGGCGGCGGCACTCAGGGAACCCTGTAAAGTCTCATGCGGTTCAGGGCTAACGAATATAGTTCTGTTAGGACAGCGTTCATTGAGTGCCTACGGTTTCCATATACTGAGGATCGAGCATAGCAGTCGGTCCTTAAATTTGAAAAGTGAAGATGAAATCAAGGATCCAAATACAAATTCAGTCTCTTCTCTTGGAGGTTTTCTTAGTGAGAAGATTTTCCCTAAGATTGGAGGGAATTCATGGGTACCGAAAGATTGTTTATTTCAGCAACGTTGACCTAACTCTACAAGTTACTACTGCTGGTAACTTATTACACTTATAAGGCCAAATCCTTCCATTCAAAGAAATCAATCTACAATTAGGGTTATGGAAAGAAGGAAAACATTCCTACATTTTTCATACACAAAAGAGAAATCATCTTAATATCTTTAGATAAAATTGTAAGGGCTAGGTATTGGTTTATCACATTTACTTTTATTCAGCATTGACTCATATAGTGCTCTTTCCTTGTCATTCTAATCTGTTCTGTGAGAACTTCAAGGACTCCCAAACCAATTCATTCTGGTTGGCGGGGTCAGTGTCATATGAAGAACAATACCAAACGTGCTCTTAGTGGTAATGGGAAAGCCTTTATGAGGCTAAGGCACTCGGATCCTCATAAATTACATCTGTGGTAATAATTCTTTAGTATTTTAGCTCAACATTTCAACAAGTTTTTTATGTTAATATTTTATTTGGAGCAATATTGTGATTTTCCAAGTGATTTCTCTTATGGAAACTCTTGAATCCATGAAGGGCACAGGAAATATTTCAGAGCTTCTTTTATTACTCCAGACAGCAGCAAACACATGGCAACAATAATGTACTAAAATGAAAACTATTATCGTCAGCCTAAACATTCTTCGTCAAAACCCCTCTTTCATAATCTTGACCATAAAGACCCTGGAAATGTATACCACTGCCTCTTCATTGTTTTATTTTCTGCCAGCAGACAGCTCAGAAGGGAAATAAAACACATTTAACTGATGTGCATCAGCAGAATAAGGTCTATCAACACTATCTTCAAAATGTCCTCTATGAATTGAAAAGTATGTAAATACTGGGAAACAGCCCTCCTCACTAGTGGAAGAAGTTTCAGCGTTGCTGAGGTAGCTGCAGAATGGCAGCTTTGGGGCGGAGGGGAACTGTATTACTTTGGTTACTATGGTTTGGTTATTATCTCCTCACTTAATTGGAGATGCTACATTGCCAGTGTTCCTTGAAAGATCCAGATCTTAGTAAAGTGTCTCTGTTGTACTAGAATGATGGGAACCCAAGATACATAGGGCATAATTTTCTGTTGTGGAAGACCAGATGCGTCTTTGAATTGTGTCTTAGAACAAAAGAAGTGTTGTTTCTAGTAGAGGGATGAAAAGAGGAAAGGCAACTCAGGTAGAGTTTTCACAGGTTCTGGTAGCAGGCAGGAAGGTCCATGCTCATAGAGAGTTATTATTGCCTCGAGATGCACACTGCTGGGTAAACGGCCTTATACAGAGAGTTATAGACTTTTAGTGAATGTTCTTTTAGGTGTCAACTCTAGAAGAAAAGGAAACATGTCTTTGGGGCAGTGTCTGTTTTCACGTGGGTGGATCAGCTAAAACCTATTAAATAGGGGAGATCCTGGATTTGAATACAGGTCTATTTGACTACGAAAATGTCTACATTCCAGGGTAGATTTTATTCCTCTTCTGATGAGATTGACATGTGAGAAAGAGATGTTAGAAGTAAGAACATATGACTGCTAAAAATATTGGTACATAGGCAGTTAATTGAAGGATGATGTTATGATTTCCTCTTTATTTCCTTGACTAAGTGAGAAAACAAGCTTGATTGATTTGCTAGACTGAAAAACTTTAGGTGAAAGAAAAAAAGTGAGAGAAAAGTGAAAGAGTATGACCCCTGTTACAGATACCTGGGGGAATGGATAGAAGGGAAAAAGATGGGGATAGATGTGGGAGTGGAATTGCAGTTGTCTTAAAAGATTTCTAAGACAAGAAGGATTATTATTTTTTGCTTCTTTAAAGGAAGAGTGAATACTTTCATAAATTTAAGGATCTCATGGCATTAGTTAAATATAGCGGTAGAAGAGGCGAACTTCTCTAAAGGTGAATGTGCTAGTCGAGGACGTTTTCCTAGGCTTCATTTGCTATGCCTGGTAAAACTATTATACCCTGGAAAAAAAATGATAGTGTTGCTAGATTTGTACTGACTGCTGAATTTGGTTATAGTTTTTCGTGACTAATTCCAAGGCTGGTTCTTTCACTTTAACAGTGTTAGAAAGTCTCCAGTGAAAGGGATGGCTCTCTGTGTGGCTTACTCAAACTGTGTGTAAACCATCCCTGTTACTTATGAAAAATTGAATTCAAGAATTTTATTTGGCTTATTTTATTGTAGCTACTTGCTGTGAAGTGAAGGGTAATTGACCAATGCTGTGAAGTGAAGGGTAATTGACTAATCTAGGATCTGGTAGCAATTTTAGAGATTGGAAAATTAGATCTCCATCTGCTACTTGAACAAATAAGCAGCATCTCAAAGTATATCTAATCATTTTATTAAAAACAGTACGTTTACAGTCTTGCTTACTAGTTTATCATGGTCTAGATGACTTAGAAATACAAAGTCTGGCACAAGTAACCCCCCATTTTTATACAATAAAATCTTTAATTACAAAATCATAAGCAGTAATTCTGTCACATAACAATATCACACTCAAGCACACACCATATGACATTTTAGGTGAAATGTTCAAATTGCTGTCGATCTGGTGTGAGACATTCACGTTCCCTACTAACCACACTCAGTGGTGTTACTTCTGCCTGACCCTGTATTTCCTTTCCCTCAAACACCCCAAACCCAGAAATGTAGATACCTCTACATTATAGATAGAGGAACTGGGAATACATAGGCTCATATGAAAAGCATCCATGAGGATAAAGGAAAAGGCCAAGGTTACATGATTAAGTATTACTTTTATCATCTGACCTGAGACTTTAGTCAGGAAAAGTAACTTACCTGAATTTGCCTGAAAGATAGAACCTAGTACAGTATTTTATGTACAGAGGGCATTTGATATGATATTTGTTAACTTGGTTTTCTCTATGCAGAACTGCCCTGGAGACATATAATTTTGACTTACTTGCTTACGATTTATTATATCTTGAATATTTATTTTAATATTAGCTGTCTCTTTCTGTTCAAGTTGAAATAATTTCTTTTAGTGGGGGACATTGGAGTGACTTTCCCCCCATTAAGTGAAATGTGTTGGTAAAAAGGACCTTCAATTGAGTATATCAGTCAGGAATCACTAGTAAATGATAAATATACCATAATTTTAAAATTACTCGATGAAGGAATTGCCCAATAAACTGTAGTTATATTTAAGACTACTCAAAATGGCATGAAGACTTATGAGAAATGTGAGACCTTATGTAAAAGCAAAGCAAAATTAGCTTTCTGAAGG
This sequence comes from Mormoops blainvillei, assembly GCA_004026545.1. NCBI lineage: Eukaryota > Metazoa > Chordata > Mammalia > Chiroptera > Mormoopidae > Mormoops > Mormoops blainvillei. The sequence goes on along the minus strand of PVJD01000024.1, from coordinate 679,085 downwards.
CATAGACATGACCTTCAACTCCCAAGTCCAAAGTGTCAAGGCCATTTTTTTTCAAAACAGACTTAACCAAAGTATCAAAAGAGATATGGTTAATATTCTGAAGTGACACTTCAGTTTGAGTATATCTGATTTGATTCTTACTTCCTAAATAGTTGTTTTAGATCTCGTTTCTTTCTGCCCTTTCACTTAATTTTATAACCATTAGAATAACTCAAGGTGTTTTTGTGGTTTTTGTGTTTTCTTTGAGCTATTATAGAGATTTGAAGAGTTAGAGATTATCTAATAATGCTTTTGGGTAGTTAGCTTTTGGGTAGTTAGCTTCGTTGCTGTGGGAGATTTTCTGTAATCGTGGGTGACCTGGGGTCTGTCTAGGCACAGGCTGCATGATGGGAAAACAAAGGATTTGTGACTAAGGAAGATATACCAGCATTTGTTAAGTGTCTGGCTCTGTATCACAGTCTTATGTAATGTGTTTAATCTTATATTGGTAAGAACCACAGTATCTGGTTTCTAATCTCAGTTGGATTTCACCCTTAGAGTCCAGATTTGCCAAGTGATTTGGAGAAATCGTTATAATTTTTTATGTTCAAATCTCTGAAAAGTTTGTGAAATACCTGCATTTCGTATTTTAGACAAATGCTGATATCGAATAGGACTTAAAAGAAAAGAATTACAGAAAATGGGATTGCTTTTTTTTTAAAGATATATTATGAGTAATAATTATGTTGAGTACTTGCCATTAACAAATTGTGTAATTGTGGGTGTTTTGACCATTTTAGGTCTCAATTTTATTTCTGCCAACTAAGGATATTGGGTTAAATGGATGTTTCCAAACTTTTTTCACTGCAACCCATAGTAAGAAATATATTTTATAAACTGTTCAGGAAACAAATGTGTGTTTTATTTTTATATTTTTATTGTTGTTCAAGTATAGTTGTCTCCATTTTCCCACCACCAATTTCCCCTGCCCCACACACCGCCACCACCCTCCCTCAGTCCTACCCCTTTTGGCTTTGTCCATGGGTCCTTTATACTTGTTCCTTGACAATCCTTCCCCTTTTTTTCCCACATTATCCCCCCCCCTCTGGTTATTGTCAGTTTGTTCTTTATTCTTTATTTCAATGTCGCTGGTTATATTTTGCTTGCTTGTTTGTTTTGTTCACTAGGTTCTACTTATAGGTGAGATCATATGGTATCTATCTTTCACCTTCTGGCTTATTTCACTTAGCATAATGCTCTCCAGTTGCATCCATGCTATCACAAAGGATAATAGCTCTTTCTTTCTTTCTGCTGCGTAGTGTTCCATTGTGTAAATGTACCATACTTTTTCGATCCACTCATTTACTGTTGGGCACTTAGGGTACTTCCAACATTTGGCTATTGTAAATTGTGTTGCTATGAACATTGGGGTGCATAGGTTCTTCTGAATTGGTGTTTCGGGGTTCTTAGGGTATAATCCCAGCAGTGGAATTGCTGGACTGGAAGGTAGTTCCATTTTTAGTTTTTTGAGGAAATTCCAAACTGTTTTCCACAGTGGCTGCACCAGTTTGCATTCCCACCAAGAGTGTACTAGGGTTCCCTTTTCTCCACACCCTCGTCAGCACTTGTTGTTTGTTGATTTGTTTATGATAGCCATTCGAGTGTGTGTTTTAAAAACTGATGTTCTCACAGTGTACAATATATTCTTTATTGTATTTGTTTTAAATGCCATTTATTAAATTGATTTCATGACCCACAGCCATCACTCTTAGTTTGGAAAACACTCGATTAAATGCTCATAGCCCTTTCATTTTTAGTATTTGAAATTAAATTTTAGGAATCAATTTTATGATTTCTTTTGACCAAAGATGCAAGCTGAGTGTTTGCAGTGATAAACTGTAACCCTCATCCTAATGTGGAGGGGAAGCTGCACCTGTGGCCGTGAGAGGTGTGGCACATCACATAGCAGCTCTCTGACTACCATGGCGTCCATCATGCCAGGCAGCTAGGCATTAGTCAGGCCAGCAGCAGTAACCTCTGATGTCTGTCTTCCTCTGCTGGCTGTGACTCACTATGTCATTCCTTGGAGCTAAAGTCGTTGGAATTCAGGATAGATAGAGTTTAGACTGGCAGATTGATCAGGCAAGAGTAGAGGTATATAACATTCACAATTGTACTACCTTTTTTCCCTGACTGAAAGAAAATTTTTGAAGTGCATCGGGGAAGTGGTGTAAATGAATGAAACCAATGATAAATGTAATTCAAGCAGTGGGTCCTTGGAAAAAGTATGTGTATTTTCTATGTTTGAGTCTGTGTATGTATAAAGTAGGGAACACATTGTATATTTCGTTTCATCTTATTTTTTTCATGTTAAATGTTATTGCTATGCATATAACTTTTCATAGATGGGATGAATGGTACAAATTGTTTCCAGTCATACTAGAAAAATAAGGCAGTTCCCCATTGTGGCTAAATTTTCTGAAATTTGTGGTAGTGGTGAGATTGAACTGGATGTGGGGTTAGTAGTTATACTATATTTTGTTCACTTGTCCTGCCTCTATGTATCAGATACTTTTGAAGTGGGCAGTACTTTTGAGAGGGCTTCTTTGTAAATATGTGGATATAACACTGGTTGAGGAAGAGACAGAGAAGATCTCAGGAATAAGCCTATCAATTCTGGACTTACAAAGACCTCATGAGAACAGATAGAAATAAGGGCAGGGGGCTGATCACAAACCTAACCTGAATTTTACATGGCGAAAATCCTCTAAAAAAGAAAAGAGGGCTCCAATTTAAACCAGTATTTTTCAGAGACCTATGACAGCGAGTGGATACATCATGGCACCTGCTCCCTCATGTGGCCTATACTCTTTGAGACTGCGCTTAGTCTTAATGGATGAAGGGCAAATGCTGGTATTTTTGGCTCTCCAGGGTTGCCATTGTCAGAGGAGTGAGCTGCAGAACTGGTTGATGAGTCCAAATGATTATATAAGGAGAGGGCTGAAGGATGAGGATAGATCAGATCAAGAGGATGGTTGTGGATCAACAAACAAGAAGTGTGGTCTGGAGGAATCCGAAAGGGAGGCACTGATGTCTATGATGGCTCTTTGTATGGTCTTTTCTAGGGTGGTCTGGGCATTCTACTGATCTGCACAGAGAGGATACCTAGCAGCCCACTGGAATTAAGCCCTCACTAGTATACATACTCTTTGTGCTGTGAACCCTGAGAACAAAGACACCTACTAAGAAGGGCTCCTGTGGTTAACTGGGCTCCAATTAAAAAAAAAAAAGAAAAGAACAGAGCCTAACAGTTATGTCTACACTGGGGCCTCTCATGCAAACTGCACCTCAGGGAGAAGAGGTCGGCACCGAGCTACCTGACTCTGCACTGGACTGCCTGTTTACCGTGTGTTCCTGCTCGCCCAGCCAGCCCTTATACAGGAGTTCCTGGAATCCTATTTGAACCAATAGGATTGAGGCTTTCACATCCAATTGGAACTGCTCATCTCTGACCAACCAGAGCAGCTCTGTTCTGACAAGTCAGAATAGTGCTTTTTGGATCAATCAGGCTTAAAAGATTTGGAGTTCTCATTTGCATGAGGACACGCCAACCAGGGAAGAGGGTGTCTGTCCATATAAGCCAGTTCCCCATTGGCTCTGAAAGCACACTTTCCCTTTCTACTGAACACCTAAGTCGTACCTCCGTGGCTGAGCGGAAGATGTTTTGCCAGAGCAGAGGGGAGCAGACCAGCGCAGACCAGAGCAGACTGGCACAGCGTGGAGTGGACCAAACCACAGCAGGGCAGATCAGCGCAGCACAAAGCAGACTGGCCAGAAGCAGGGCAGAGCTAACTAGCCAGAGAGGGGCCTGGCACCAGGACCACCTGGCCCTAGGGCCACCTCTCCCCAGGGCCTCCTCTCCCCAGGGCTGCCTCATAGTCTTGAGCTGTTTCACACTGAATAAAGTTTCCTTCTTCACCGTACCCAAAATTGGGGATTCCTGTTGACGTTGAATTGGCACCAGTGATTATTGGTTGACAGGGTGTAACCAGAAACCGCCTTCATATAGTTCCTAGGGGCACATTTCTCTGTCCTCAGGCATTTATTTATTTATTTATTTATTTATTTATTTATTTATTTTTCTTTACACAAAGTCCTGCTTTTAGATGGATTTTTTTCCCCTTAAGAGTTTAGAAAATAGAATATGGATTTTTCCCTGAGAACCCGACATCCAACATTTACTAATATGCCTTATAAACAAAACTTTAGTAAAAATGTTGAAATAACTGTGATACTACTATGTGCATCCCCATACAGTAACCCTATTAAGCAGGGGATATTATCTCAATTTTATAGAAAAATCAAGGCTCCTGTTAATTATTTAACTTAGTCATGTGAAATTGCCATGGTTTAGCCCGCAAAGACTTGAATATCAGCAGTATTTGATTGTTCAACCTAATAACTAACCAAAGATCAAATAGGAGACCCATCTTCATTTTTTTTGAACTATTTTTTTACTGCTTTTTGTGTGGAATTTATCACACTTTAAAAACTTACAAAATGAATAGTGTAAAAAGCCAAAAGATGTCATTCCATCATGATACAAAAACCTAAGAACACATTCTGTGCTGGCGCCAGAAAATGGAAAATGATCAAAAGGGACATCCTTGTCCAATATGGTTTTGAGTAGTGACTCTGGAAGTGTGATTTCAGGGTTCCCAGTATAATCATTTCTAAGTTTCTTTATTGAAGGTGAGTATAGGGTTGGAATCTGAAGCAGAATACCAGTTTTTCAATACTAAATAGGTTCCTTTCCCATGTGTCTGCTGAGTGACTTTTCGCATCCTGGAGATTGGTGCTCTGCCCTCCCAGGATGGATGCCATGATGATGAGTAACTACATACGTTTAGAAAAGATGCCTTCCCAAGTCCAGAGCTATTCCTGAGACGCTCTTGTGTACTCAGCACCGAACTGGCATGTGCAGAAGTTAACGTGAATTGTGGCAGGTGGGAGCTATATCAATTTTCCCCATGCACTGACTGTCTAATCTAAACATTCCAATGTTGAAAACAAAACTGATAGTTGATATTTCTAGGGAAAGGTCATTGAGCCTCAGATGGATAAAAAGAATACATGCAAAAAGAAAACACTATGTTAATGCAGAATATCTGAATCCAAGATAGAGAAAAGTTACACACTCATCTAATCGGAAGGGATAGAAATTCACAGATGTGTTTATGATTTTACCAGATATAGAGATTTCATATACTGAAATGGCATTTGGAACAGGAAGATAGGGTTCAGATTAGAGCACAGTGAATAACAAAGTGAAAATGTTATTCTAGCAGCTTACAGATACTTCATTGTGTTTGCCTCTGCTAAATCCTGATGAAATGATCTTGAAAGAGTGGAGCCTGTTGTTCTTGGCTTTTATTGATTTTGTTCCATGCAGTGTGAAGGATCTGCTGCTTGTCCCAAAATAATGAAATTGAGAGAAGATTGATTTTGGATGACTTCCAGTATCTTTCCTTAAACTTTACTTTGCAGAAATTGGTCACTCAAAAATAAACCATAACTCCCACAATTCACTCCCTACTGCTATGAAACCGAAATTTACAGTTCATGCACCTCATAGCTTTAAGACATTTGGGAAATGCAGCCTATTTTTGAGCAATAATACTTCCATGTTCGATCAGTTCTATTTAAAAGTAACAACAAAATGACAGTTAGGTCTTTAGACATTCCAAAGCTTTCTGGATATTTTGCTTTTCTTCAAATATGTCTTGAAGAGCAACTATTGGAATTTTGGCAAGTTATGGTAATTGAGGGCTGGGGGTAGAGGAGTGTTTCCCCACTTCCTTTAAATTTTGACTATCTCAGGGGATCTAAGTTGTAGAAAGTAGATAAGTTGCTTTTTAAATAAACTAACTTCAGCTTTGTCTTATGGCATGCATTTTCTATTGTTTAAAGGAAAAGTTAAACAAAAGAATACATCCATAGCCAAACACCCATAGGCACTACCATCCCTCCTCAAACCCCGCCCATACACCACACACATGCACATCCTCCTGCCTGGCATGAACTTTCTGAGTCATTAATGAAGTAATTCTTCATTAATAAAGAGTTCTGCAAATTGACAGAGATTTTACTGTCATTTTCCCTCATTTTTTTTTCTTTGGGTCCTTAATGGAGATGAAGAAAATGAGGCCCGGGTATGTGGTGTGACCTACCCAAGATCACATTAAAAATAAGACAAAAAGGCTCTTTCTCATAGCACTTGTCATTTGCTATCCTAGAATTTTCAAGTATGGCAGTGTAGGTGAATGGGGGATTGGGATTTAAGGGTTTAGAATTTTAGTTTCTTCTTTTAAGTGAAGTTTTCCATATGTCATTATTTTTCACGGCTTTTTTTTAGTCTTCAGTTTAATTGTTAAGGAATGTGGAATCCTTATTCTTTGTTAGAGACCCAGCCTGTGGCACATCTTTAGTTTCCTAAAGTTACTTTGTTGTTCTTTATTCACTCACCATTTATTGAGCTCCTATGATGTACAAGGCAACTGTCTGATATATGCACATGTGTCCAAGATTGTTTTTGTCCTCAAGGAATTCATCGTCTGTTCGGGCAGATGGGCTCGGGGACAGCAGCCACGGGGTGCCTCACGCAGGCCTGATTCTCCTTGCACTTACACTAAAGGATTGAAAGGGGTCCCTAAGATATCCTAGGGAGGTTCAATGCAGAATAAGAAAGATATGTAGTTGTGGGGAAGACTGTTAACATACTTTGAACACTATATCTCAGAAATTTCTGATTCGGCTATTGTACACAATTGAATGGGCAGGAGGGGTTGGGCTTGTGGTTTATTTGGGTTTTGGCTCAGTTGACATGTGGGATGTGGGGTGGTTGGGGTGCACTTGCTGGAAAATCAGATAAGAAAAGCTGTATATATGTGGACAATGAATGGAGGAAGGCATTGGCAATAGATAATGATCTTTGCCTCTGCTTGGATGAAATCTGTTACTTAGGGGCCGAGGGAGTCACTTCTGAAGCAGGGGCATGGTTTCTGTGGGTAAACAAGAGTGAGAAAACATTATGTAAGAGTAATTGTGGTATGTGGTAGTTTGAGGTAGATGCCTGGAAAACCAATGAAGAGTATACCAAGCAGTGATCTGTGAGGCACTGGGTCTGTGATGCATACTCTGATAAGAAACCTTTGGACCTATCTGTGTTCAGAAGTTGGAAAAAGAAGTAATGGAAGGAGCAGAGATAGCAGTTCTAGGAAAGTTAGGAGATACAGGTAAATGTGGGGTCTTAGAAGCAAAGGTGCAGGGAGTCCTGGGGGTCCAGGAGTGCCTATGAGATCAAGAGAATTGAGATTGAATAAAGCCTTTGGATGAGAGAGCCATTGGTGCACTTAGAACTGGCTTTTGAGATCATCTGACTTTTGTTACATTTTTTTCTTCCCTTTATTATCTGTTTTTTAATTTGTTTTTATTGTATTCTTCCATTACCATTTAGTCCCCTTAGACCCTCCCCCGCCACAATCACCACACTGTTGTCCCTGTCCATGAGAGTTTTCTTTTTTGCTCAGTCCCTCCACCCCTTAACCTCCCTGCCCTGCCCCCTTAGCTATCACCCTGCTTTCCATCTATGAGTTTGTCTTTATTTTGCTTGTTCAGTTTGTTCATTAGATTCCACATATGAGTCAAATCATATGGCATTAGTCTTTCTCTGATTGACTTATTTTACTAGGCATAATGTTCTCCAGGTCCAGTCATACTGTCACAAAGGGGAAGATTTCCTTCCCCTATACAGCTGAGTAGTATTCCATTGTGTAAATGTCCCATAGTTGTTTTATCCACTCATCCACTGATGGACACTTGGGCTGCTTCCATATCTTGGCAATTGGAAATAATGCTGCAATGAACATAAGGGTGCTTATTTTCTTTGGAATTAGTGTTTTGGGTTGTTTTGGATATATTCCCAGAAGTGGGATCCCTGGGTCAAAAGGCAGGTCCATTTTTAACTTTCTGAGATCTATACTTCTTTCCACAGTGGCTGCTTCAATCTGTGTTCCCACCAACAGTGCCCTAGGGTTCCTTTCTCTGCATCCTTGCCAGCACTTGCTGTTTGTTGATTCATTGATGATAACTGTTCTGAGAGGTGTGAGATGCTATCTCATTGTGGTGTTAGTTTGCATTTCTCTAATGATAAGTGACATTGAGCATCTTTTCATATGTCTATGGGCCATCTGTATGTCCTCTTTGGAGAAGTGTCTGTTCAGGTCCTTTGCTCATTTTTCTCAATAGGCAAAAACTACAAGCATTCCCCTTAGGATTGGGAACAAGACAGGGATGTTTGCTTTCACCTCTCTTACTCAGCATAGTACTGGAAGTTCTAACCACAGCAGTCAGACAAGAAGAAGATATAAAAGACATCCCAATTGGGTAGGAAGAAGTAAAACTGTCTTTCTTTGCAGATGACATGATACTGTACAGAGAAAACCCTGATGATTCCACCCAGACATTACTACAACTAATAAATAAATTCAGCAAAGTAGCAGGATACAAAATTAATATCCAGAAATCAGTTGCCTTTTTATATACCACAATGAACTAACAGAAAGGGAAATTAAGAAAATCCCATTCGTAATTCCTTCAAAAAGAATAAAATACCTAGGAATAAACTTAACCAAGTGTGTGAAAGAACTGTACTCAGAAAATCAGAAGACACTGAAGAAATAAAGATACAAATCAGTGGAAGTACGTACTGTGTTTGTGGATAGGAAGAATTAACATCATTAAAATGTCCATACTACCCAAAGCAATCTATAGATTCAATGCAAATCCTGTCAAGATTCCAATGACGTATTTCACTGAACTAGAACAAATATTTCAAAAATTTGTATGGAACCACAACAGGCCCCACATAGCAACAGCAATCCTCAGAAAGAAGAACAAAGTTGGGGGAATAACAGTACCTAATATGAAACTATAATGAAAAGCCATAGTACTCAAAACAGCATGGTACTGGCTTAAAAACAGACACATAAATCAATGGAACAGAATAGAGAGCCCACAAATAAATGCACAACTTTATAGTAAATATTTGACAGAAGAAGCAAGCACATACGATGAGCTAAAGAGATTTTATTCAATGAATGGTGTTGGGAAAATTGGACAGATACATGCAGAAAAATGAAAGTAGACCACCTTTTCAAATCACAGACAAGGATAAGTTCTAAATTGATTAAAGACTTAAATGTTAGACCCGAAACCATAAAAATCGTAGAAAAAACATAGGAGGCAAAACCTTGGACTTTGCTCATAGCAATATTTGATCGGATAGATCTCCATGGGCAAGGGAAACAAAAGAAAAAATAACACCAAACTAAAATGTTTTTTGCACAGCAAAGGAAAACATCAACAAAATAAAAGGACCACCCACAGATGGGAGAACATATTTGCTGATACATCTGATAAGGGGTTGTTAATATCCAGAATTTATAAAGAACTTACAAAACTCAACACCAAAAAAACAAACAACCCAATTAAAAAGTGGGCAAAAGACCTTGTTACCTATTTTAAAAGGCACTTAATATTAACAGTGTCTATAAGAACATATAAAATATATTTTTGGTTGGTATATTTTATTACCTCAGCTCTTGTATCTTCCTTCACCCAATTGCTAGATATTAAATAAAGAGCATATATTGCTGTATCATAAATTGTCCAAAATATTTGGATAATAGTATCTCATTATTTTGATAATAATTTTGATAATAGTATCTCAATAAAGTTTGCTTCCTTTGTAATTTTATATAGTTTATTTTCTCTCTTTAAAAACATTATTCTGAGAAAGCATCCATAGGCTTCATAGATTGCCAGAGAGGTCCATGGCACAAGAACCATGCAGGACACTGTGTGTGTACTGTACTTCCGTATCCCCGGCGCAGTGGCTTCATTCATACAGGTACTGAACAGGTACCTGAGGGACAACTAAACCATGGTGTGTGAATAAACAGAGAGCTTTCGTCCCCAACAAGAAAGTTGTAATACAATGAATTTTCAGCTCTCTTAGTTACAACCATATTTTTAGAAATGACTAGACAGTTTGAGCTGGATTCACCAGGATCTCCCTAAGGAGGCTGTTTTAATCATTGAGAAACCGTATATGGTTGGAGTAAGAGCGTGGCCCCTAGCCAGGCTGCCTGAATTCAAATCCTAACTCTGCTGTCTCCTAGGTAAGTGTACCTGGACAAGGTATTTAAACTTTTGGATATAAGTTTTCTATAAAATGGAATGATGATTAAAAAGGATATAAAATTGTAGACACACTATGATTATGATATATGCCTGTGAAAAATAAAAGTGAATAAGATGCTTGGAGTGGTAAGAATTTGTATTAATACTTTCTTTACATTCCATATTCTTATAAAGTCTCATAGTTTTATAGCATCACTTATAAAAGACTCTGCCTGTTGTTAAATTGTTGGCAATAGAGTTAAAACCATAACTTTTCATGGATTAACTTGCTAAGATATGAGCTTATTTTGAAGAAGTGTGAGGTGGTAACCTGGGAACAATTTTCCGACACCTGTTGAAATATGAGTGTACTTTCACTTTGGTAATAATCTTCCTTTTTCAGTAACTATGTAATTGAAAAGGCCCTTTCATATTATCTCAGTCACCTAGTTCAAGCTATATCCTAACAGATCTGTGCCTCTATACAAGTCTTGCACTGAGTACATGTGGCTCTTTATTTATACCACGATTATAGCAAGTACAATGGCATATTGTGATTGTTCATAAATTATGTATTTTTTAAAAACTAGAATGTGAGCTTCTTGTTACAGGTAGATTGAGTAGATAAATTTTTATCCCCAATCATTCCTTTAGTGCCTAGTATATGGTGGGCATTTGATAAATTTTGAGTGAATTATTTTTATCTACAATATGATACAATATTCCTAGTTACAGGCATTCTTCTCTAATTCAGCCTTTGATATTGTTAGGTATTGCTTACTTTAGGAAAATTTTGCATGTGTTAAATTTAGGTGTGCCTGGTATACTTATTCATAGTCATGATTCTGGAGTAACACAATAAATTTTCTCCTTTTAACATAAATCTTTCCTTATACCTTATGTAAACACACCCCTTCCTTTTATCTGTGTCTGACAGTCACCCAGAGACTCCTCACCCTGCATGTTCCCTGTATTTCTTGCCGTGCTCATGTACTTCTTTCTGCTCAGGCAGGATGTTCATGTAGATGCCTCCCCGAATCTAGCAAGTATTCTTCTACTTGTGTGGCCTGACATCTTTTTAGCTTTAAAATTTTTTTACACTACGCAGAAAATACTGAAGTTTTCTGGTCTGAAACACGTTAACTGTTTAACTGCTATCAAATCACGTCTCTCTTCCTAGATGTGGAAATTTATATAATTATAAACGTCAGATGTTATAATCCAAAAGCCATTTTTTGATCCAAAGCCATTTAAAATTGTTTGATTGACTGGTTGTACTGCCTACTCTGAAACCCAGAGAGGTAAAGCATTACAACCATCTTCTCTTTAAGAGACTGGATTTTTCATGAATTTATTATTTTATTTTGATCTGTTTTGCTTTCCTTTCATCTATTTATTATGAGATCTGTATTGTAGGGGAGGGAAGACTTCTACCATTTTGTGGACTCTGGCTGGGCCTGAGAATTACGTTGCCATAGACAGATCAGCAGGAGAAAAGAATACAGATTTTTTATAGGTACATGGGAGCTCCCTTGAGAAAATGAAGACCCTCCCAAAAAGGGGCTAGGCCAAAGTGTTTATATACTAGGTTGAACAAAGAGAGGCAATGTGGGAAAGTAACTGAAATATAAGGGAGATAAAAATTATTTTACCAGGGCCTGTGGTTACAGATGTTCCTTGGCCTTCACTCTCCATCTCTGGGGGTTAGAATGTTTCTTTTCCTCCTGGTATCAGGAGTGCATCTTTTACATGGGAGTTTTCCTCCTGCTTTCAGGAAAAATGGGGAGGCGAGAGTGCCCTTCTTGCGTCTGATGTTTTTCAAGTACCATGGTCTAAAATGGATAATTCTTATGCCCAAATTATGTGTTTTGGGGTGGAATATTCTGCCACATTTTGGTATCAATCTGTAATAAGTAAATATCATAAGAATTTTAATAGAATGTAATTTAAACCTCATTTTTATTTGTTTTATTTTCTTTTTTTGGTTTTCTTCTTAAGCAGCATAAACAGAATTTCAAAAAAGAGAGTTTCTGGGTGTCAGGGTATAGTGGTACAGAGCACGGAGTCTGAGGCTAGATGACCTGGCCTTTCTGACCTTGGACAAGTCACTTAACCTTTCTGTACCCTTGTTTCCTTACCAGTACCACAGAGATAATAATGGTATTTACATCACAGGATTATTGTGATGTTTATAGGAATATAAGTGAAGTGCTTAGAATGAGTCCCCTCTCAAAAGAAACAAACAAAAAAACACTGTATAAGTAGAATAATGTGGGATTCCTAAAGAATTCCCTGATGTAAAAGCAGCCTAGCTTTCCAGAAAGCCAGTGAGTCAAGGCTACCTTTCTTCTTCCCACACCAGCTGCACTGACCAGCTAGTACCCTCAATGCACTATGAGTACTTGTGTTGGGAAGTGGAAATAAATGTGGGCAGCAGTACTGGAGGAGCTTGAAAGACTCTGCCTGAATTTGGTAAATGTGGGGCAGGAGGGATTATAAAGACAGAAGAAATTGTGAAGAAGAGAGGGCTTGGAGGGTGGTGGGGGCAACTTAGGGCTATAGGAAAGGGGTAAAAAAAAAATTTCCCTGACTGAAGATGTCTCTGTCAGCCAGCCCTGGGAAGAAAATAAGGGGAAAGTATTCAGCAACAATCTAATTTGCCGATCTGATTTGCCGGAGGTAAATGTCTTTGGTCAAAATGTATTTTTTTCCCCTCTCTGCTCTCTCCTGCCCTGTCCCCTCACCCATCCCCAACCCTGGTCCTCTCTCCTTCCCTTTTTTCCTTCCCTTATTCTCCTATACCCCCTGAATTTTTTGGGTTTTTTTAAAGCATTCTCATGGCCTTGGTATGTCTTATCCTCATTTCCAAAATACTTTGACTAAAATTTTGACAAATTGAAAAAATACAGTAATTACACTTATACAATTGTGATTAACTAATAACAGTTTGATTTTTCAAACGTAGAATACTTAAGTACCCTAAGCTTGAATTACCTTTTAAGTGTCAGTTTGATGTGAAAACATAATTTATGACAAGTTCTACTTTTCAGGTGATGAAAAGTACGAGATTTCTTTGTATTTTAAAAACCATTTCATTAGTTGCTATTTGTTGATGCTTTAAATTTGCGAGATACCTTTTCCACATGGTCTGCAATTATTAATTCTTGATATCTTTATTTGTAGGTCACCTATTTATATAACTCAATTTGTCTATCACCTGGGCATGTAGTTACACTACTAACATCTGTTAATCCATGACTGTTTTTGACCAGTAATGTTAGGGGCATTAATGAGATTTATTTACTGCTATTCTTTTTAAACTGTTCAGAGTATTTCTAACCTTCAAACAACCTTTTCCAACTCATTCTCTCAGTACATTTGACGTGCAACAAAAGTGACTTTTGTCTCGCTATGGAAGTGGGCCAGACTGTTTGACATAATGACAGGTAGGATATTATTTAGAGCTGCATTGGGTTCCACTGGGTCTTTGTTCCCTCTGGGCTGTATTTTGACTTGCATGTTCCTGACTACCATGGTGACATCAGCCTTTTATTGAATTTGGAACATGCCTGCTAGAGCACCCTTATAAAGGTTTTAGTTCCAGAGTTAGCGTTTCCTTAAACATTTTATATATTAGTGATTTTTATAGTTTGGTTTTATTAGCAGTACTAGAATTATATGTAGCATTTATTATGGTTTGGTTTTGTTTGTTTTTACATAGTTTCCCATTATGGGAAATGCAACCATTGTGTTTATGGTTGTGAATATTTGTGCTTTTTGATTTCTTGGCCTTTTAAGTTTCAAAGTATGGAATGTGTTGACATGTATTATTTGCAAATTGCAAAACAAAAAAGAAATTTCCACCATTTTAGACAAATAAATTCCTTAAGAAATTACAAATCTTCTTTTTACTTATTGGATACCTTTAATATCTGAAATATTGGAGTCTATTATTAGACCAGGAAATGATGTAAAAGATTAGATTGATCCCAACTTTGAGGTATATTAAAATAGTTTTCTTCCTTCCAGTAAAAAAGATACATATTAAGAACCTTTTAAATTCCAGGCACTGTGTTATTCATGGAAAAGGTAGCAGCGAATCAGACAAACTCTCTATCCTCTTGAATTTTGGTCCTGGGCTTGTGTGCGACGGCTCGTGCCCGTGGTCAGTTGGGGCACGCACTGTGTTTATAAGATTTGACCAAAAACAAATTCTAAAGCAAACTCGTAGTAATAATAATCACTGTAATTTATTTAGTGCTATAGGCTTTTTATATGACACCTTTGACAAGTGAGAAGGAACTATTAATATCTTTATTTTATAGGTAAGTGAAATAAGACTCAGAAAAATTAATTTGCTCCACATCATAGAGCCAGTGTTGAGAATTTTAAAATTCCAGTCTTATTTGTTGCTAGTTTATCGTTTCCATTGTGAATCATTGTCACTAATGTAGGTTTTAGACTAATAATGCTACTAACTTGTTTTTAAGAAAAAATTGATGCATTGCAATTTCAAACCTGGTGATTTGGATCATGAACAAAGAAATTATTATATTTGTAATTTGATTTTTTGGTTTTTGGTTGAATGAAGGAAGAGTGGCCTTAGAATTTTATTTTTTTAATAATTTTTTATTTTTCAATTACAGTTGACATATATTAGTTTCAGTTATACAAAATAATCATTAGACATTTATATAACTTATGAAACAGTTGCCCAGATAAGTCTGTTGCCCATCTGCATCCTACGTAGTTATTGCAGTACTATTTACTGTATTCCCTATGCTGTACTTTACATCCCCATGACTTTTTGTAACCGGCAATTTGCACATTTTAATCCCATCCACTTTTTAGCCAATCCCCACGCCCCCCTAACCCTCATCCCATCTGGGAGTCATCAAAATGTTCTCTGTGTCTATGAGTTTGTTTCTGTTTTGTTTATTTTGTTTTCTGGATTTCACATATAGATGAAATTATATGGTATTTGTCTTTTTCTGTCTGACAAAACTTCATTTTTTCTGGCTGAGTAATATTCCATTGTATATATGTACCATCTCTTCTTTATCCATTTGTCTATCAGTGGACACTTAGGTCACTTCCATATCTGGGCTATTATAAATAATGCTGCAATGATAAAAAGAAAAGGGAAAAGAAGAAAGAAGAAGTTGCAGTGAACACAGGGATGCATGTCTTTTCAAATTAGTGTTTTGGGTTTCTTTGGGTAAATGCCCAGAAGTGGAACTGCTGGGTCCTTGTTTGTCTCTTGTTACAGCTTTTGTGTCTGTTTTGTCTGATATGAGTACTACTTCCCCAGCCTTTTTTTTTTGCTTCCATTTGTATCTCTTTACTTTCAGCCTGTGTGTCTTTCAACCTGAAGTGTGTTTATAGGCAGCATATGTATGGGGCTTGTTTTTTTTAATCCACTCAGCCACGGTATATCTTTTGATTGGAGCATTAATACATTTACATTTAAAGTAATTATTGATAGGTATGTTACTTATTGCCATTTTATTATTCATATTTTAACCTTTTCTCCTCTTCCTCCTTCCCCTCCCCCTCCCTGCCCTTTAATATTTCTTATAATACTGGTCTGGTGGTGATGAATTAATTTAGCTTTTTGTTGTCTGGAAGCTCTTTGTATGTCCTTCAATTCTAAGTAATAGTTTTCCGGGGTAGAATAATCTTGGTTGTATGTCCTTCCTTTGAGTAATTTGTACCAATCCCTCCTCACCTGTAAACTTTCTGTTGAGAAAGCAACAGATCGTCTTAGGGGAGCTCCCTTGTAGGTTCAAACCTGTGTTATTGAAGGGTCAACTATACATTATTGAAGGTAGAAAATGACCTAAAAGAGTGACTGTTGCAGATGGCCGGTCAGGTCTCTCAGGGTGCAGGATGCAGATGCTTCTTTTGGGCTCTTTGGACACTTCCCCAGCGCTGTTGCGATGGCAGTTGTGAGATGCGTCAGGGCTAGCTGCGGGGACTGCTGTGACAGAGTGCTTTCTTTGGTTTCTTGTTCTTACCTAGGCATAGCTGTGATCAAGAAAATACAGAGTGAATGATTAACATTTGGTTCTCAGTTTTATTCAGCTACCAAACTCCTAGCCCTAGGAAGTAAACCAAACCCACCACCTTGTGCTGGTGATAGAGTAAAAGTTCAAAGTTATAGAAACATTGAAAGTTTTTAATGTACCGTAATGATAAAGAATGACTGAGATAGAATCTCAATCAATACAATTCCTCTATCCTCTTGTCTCCCATTGTTGTATTTGGGGCTGTAATAAGCATCTGTAATAAGCATTCCAACAGAGATAGTTTCAATAATGTAGGTTAGTAATCACTCAAGATTTTTAATACTGGTCAATATGTAACATCATTTTTACTTTCCAGAATAACAACATACTATACTTGAAGACAGATTTTGTAAAGCTACCAATCCATACAAAAATATTTTCTTCTGTTTCTAAAATGCTATAACCATTTCTTATTTGATGGCTTCTAGACTTAGAGGCATGAGGTTCAGGGATAAAGGATGTGATTGTGGCCGTAGTAGATGGGAAAGGCAGTGTACAAGCAGTGGATGGATTCTACAAGATTCTACTGGATCTGACACTCTCATTTCCTACGATTTCTTCTTGCATCCCTTGGTGCCAGCCACACTGGCCTTCTTGCTAATGCTAGACATGCTGATCATCTTCCTTCTGTCATTCCTTTTGCTTCCAGATGCCTTCATGGTTTGCTTCCTTCTTTTGGGTCCTTCTTGGATGTCACCTTTTCAGTGAGGTGTTCCTTTTCCCTGATTAATGTGCAGTCTGCCTATACCTAGCTCCCTTCTCTGCTCCTGTTTTTCTCCATAGCACTTATCATGATCAAACATACTCTATACATTTGACATATTTATATTGTTTTTTTAAAAGATTTTATTTATTTATTTTTAGAGGGGGGGAAGGGAGGGACAAAGAGAGGAACAGAAACATCAATATATAGTTGTCTCTTTCACACCCCCTACTGGGGTCCTGGCCCGCAACCCAGGCATGTGCCCTGACTGGGAATTGAACTGGTGACCCTTTGCTTCCCAGGCCGGCACTCAATCCACTGAGCCACACCAGCTAGGGCGATATTTATATTGTTTATTGTCCTTCCTCCCTTACTAAAGTGTAAGATTCACGAAGGCAGGGATTTTTGTCTCTGTGGCACTTTCTAGGATGGATTATATTAGAATGGAGCCTAGAATGGTGGTGGCCCATAGTAAGAGTTGAGACAATTTTTAAAAAATGAATGGATTAAGGATTTTAAAAAATATATATATTAATATATATATTATATATAATCACAGAACTGAAAAACTGGCTTCATTCATTTTGCCGTTACTTTTTTTTCAATTGTGTTTAAACAAGGACCTGAAAATAAAAATATTTAAGATGTGCTTCCTGTTGAGTATTCTAGGGAAAAAATATCACGGAGACCTCATACCTGATTTTCATGGAGAGCCTGCATCGCGAGGCAGTTGTGATGAGAGCTGAAGTGCGGAGGGCGGGGAGTGCGGGGACCTGGGAATCAGGGTGCCTGTTGCCGCCCTCGCTTAGGGGGCTGGTTGCATGACCCCAGTTAATTTTTCATTTGTAAAATCAGACTGTTTATGTGACTAAAATCACTTCTATGATTTATTGACTAGGGAGAACAGATTAGAAAATGGAGAACATAGGTTAGTGAAAAAATGAGGGTGACTTGTATTTACTGATATTTTTGGTTGTTTTATTTTGATAAGGTTGCATTATTTATTGTCATTTCAGTTTTAAAGCTTATTTTTAAAAACACAAAAGCCAGACTCTTACTAGCAGTGCTCAAAATGGAAATGTTCTATTTTCTTTTTAAGATTATATGTTTTACTCTACAAATTTTTTTGGATCAATGCCTCTGAGCTTTATTGCATCAGAATTATTTATGATATACTTGGAACTGATAAACTTAAAAAGCACTCAAGGATGAAATACAGCATTTTCCCCCCTTAGGATTTGAACAGTAGTACGTTTTTAAGGTTTCATAATTAATTGAATAATTTCCTAGAACATCACTTAAGGAAGGGAATGATAATGAACTCTATAAATGAAGCTATGTAATATTTAATAATATTATTTTAATGATCAGATTTTCAGTCTGCCTCACATTCAAAGAAAATAATAGTTGTGATAAATTACATATTTTCCAATGTAACTCTCTTACTGCTTTCATAAGGAAACTCTGGACATGAGAACATGTTTAATGGACATCATTGCCAGCAGCTTGAGCTAACATTAGAAACTTTTCAAACAACTTTAAAATATGTGGCTGTCTATTTTCATGGACAGAACAAATCAAGGGTTGGAAGATCTAGACCTGCCTCCAGGTACACATTAGGTTTATACAACAGTGTTAATGAAAACCAGATTCTTTTCTTTTGAGAGTGTTGATCTCTGCTTGGACTTAATAAGCTCAGACTTTGATGCTTCCACCCCATATACCTCTCCTTACTCCAAACCCCTTCACAGTGACACTGACTATGGTGGTTAGAGATATTCTTGAATATATTTGATATTATGGGACTCACTACCTTTCGAGATATTCCACCTTCCTTTAGAGACAGCTCTGTTTGAAAGCTTCCACCTTCTACCTTCATGTGACTGTATTTGAAAGTTCTTCCTATGCTCATAATAAATCTACCTGTCTTTAACCTTTTCTAAGGAGTAAGAAAAAATTAAACCTCCCTTCTACTTTAGTTTTTTCTAGATATGATAATAATTATTATGGTCTGTCATTATTTCAAGTTAATTACTCCTGGCCTTTTTTACAGCTTTCCTCACACGTAGCTCTGAGCCTGCCAGTACCACCTTGCTCTCTCTCCGTGAAACCTGCTGCAGTTGGGGCAGGCCTTGTTTTTGGTGTGGCACCCTCACTTAGTCCATAAACCAGGCGCTGTTCACCAGCCTGGAGTGGGTAGAGTGACCATTCTCCTTCCTTTTGGAAACCGCCTCTGTCTATATATAACTCAGATGGCATTCCTTTTTTGGGTAGTCAGTATCATACTGTTGACAGTAGTGAACCTAGTTAATTAAAATCTCTTTTGTTTTCTTTGTTCTGCTTGTATACCAAAAGAGTATTCCAGTGAATCGACACCATCATCATCCTATCCCCGTGGTACTTTTCGTTTTATTTCTTTGTTTTTGGTTTGTTGTTTAGTCTTTAATATTCATTTTCATTAACTGTGCTAGATAAAGACTTTGGTAACAGTGCTTTATCTTTTTTTAGGAATATTATTCCTCCTGGCTTACTAACCTCTCTTTTCAGCATTTTGTCACTGACATACTTGTTTGGAGGGTTTAATAAAAATATTGACTGGGGGAGGCAGAAGATAATGCCAGTGGGGTACTGAGGTGTATTCCTGTGTATCTCTAGAACTGTAGATACACAATTACCTTATGGTAATTTGATGACTGTTTACATTTAAATTTTAATTAATGTTAAATGATATTAAAAATTTAGTTCCCAAGCTGCACTAGCCATGAGCGGCTATTAGGCATCAATAATATAGAACATTTCTATCATTGCAGCAAGTTTTACTGAATGGTGTCTCTCTGACTCTGATATTCAACCACTAGTTAGCAATGTGAAACAAAAAAGAATGCCATGAATCATTTTCCATGTTTCCTCACACTGATACCTTTAATTATACTAGAGATTACTAAAGTGACAGATTTTACTTGAGGAGATCAGGCAGGTTTTAATGGAAGAGGTATAATTGAATTAGTGTTTTGAAGGGTGAGTATCATTTGGAGAGTGATTCATTGTGGCATTGTTAATTTCTTGGGAAAACTGGGTAATACAGATAGATGTAATTCAACATTATTGGGGATTAAGGCATGTGAGATTTTGTAGTTAGAGATTTACCTGGAAAAGGTAATGATATTATTAAACTGTATAAAATATTTATAATTTTTATATATAATATATACTAATATACATTGTATATATATACATTGTATTCAAATATATATAAATTATATATATGCTGCCATAGTATGAAATATGAACTAAAGGAAAAGAACGTTCATCTGTTCACTCACACATTCAGCACGTATTTGTTGAGTTCCTACTCTGTCCTGGCACTGACCTATACAGAGGAGATGTTGTCATGGGGTCTCTTTGCTGGAGGGCCTCAGAGATCAGTGAAGGAGACACAAACAGAAGTAGGTCATTGCAGTTTGCTATATGCTATGGTTGGGGTAGGAATGATGTCCTTGGGACCAAGGCCTCTGGCTTGGGAAAGCATTATCCTGAGAGTAATTCTAACATTTGTCACTTAAGGTGGAAGTTTGACAAAGACACTAATGTCATTTCCCTCAAAAGCACTTTGTTTCTTTTCTCCGGCCATGCTAGGCACTACTACATTTCCATCATCTCAACATGCATTAAATGTTCCGTGGTAACGTTGCATTTATACAGAAACGGAGATTCCCATTCTCAGCAGTCGCAAATGCACATGAAACAAGTTCTAAATTTTAAAAATATAATGAGGTTAAATTAAGATTGTATTAATATCAGCATTCTTTTGGTTGGTGCACAGTCAGTGTTTTATTACCGGGGTGCAGACCACTCATGGCAAGAGCAATGCAGGTGGAGAAGTTAAATAATCAAAAACAAGGTGGATTGGTCCTTAAAGCTGGACATATATCACAGTCATTTTTGAAGCATTAAAAGAAATGCAGACCCTTGTATTCTGCTCCTAGAGACTCTGACTCAGTCAGTTTGGGGTTATTTCTCAATAGAATGACCCTCTTTTTTTCACCAGTCAGAGCCTGACATTTTTCAGAATTGAGCCCTATTGTATTGTGGAACATTTAAAGTTAATAAAATAACAGAACTCAAGCAAAACAGGGGCATTTAATATACAGTGGCTAATAAAGAACTCTGAAGCCAGGCTTCTTGTCTGAATCTTGCCTTACCATTTACCTACTCTGTGACTTTGGTCAAGTGACTTAACTTTGTGAGCTTAAGTTTCTTTATCTGAAAAAATGAGCATGCTGGCATTTATCTTGTAGGATTTTGTGAGGTTTAAACAAGTGAACATATATGCGTTATTTCATTGATTCTAAGATGTACATGTTACCATCTCTGAAGCCAGGAGGTGACATGCGAACAAGAATGTCCAGTTTACTTGGGAACATTATTTCTGTGTGCTACATAAAATCAGAGCGTATCTTACAATTGATAATGTCTTAGATTCATTTATGAAATGCAAATGATTGATGCACTAATTTTTGTTTTGTTTTAATAAAGTAGAATAGCTTAGTGTCTTCTATAAACTTAATTGTGATGGTTATAATTTCAGTTAATTATTGGGTATTTTCTGTGCCAGGGATGGTGCTAAGCACTTAATCTTCATAACAAAGTAATAATTGTGGGTATTTTTAGGTGATTATTTTGAGATAGCTAGAAAGTCACAAAGCTAAAAAATACATTTTGCTTTAAAGCCCATCTTGTTGACATCTTTATATTTAATCTACAGATGTGTGTAATGCTCAGAGTCAATTTGTTGTTTTTAGGTAACGTTGAAAGAAACAAACAAACATATGAGCTGAGGGAAATCCAAGTTACTTTTTCACCTAATCAACAGCTTAATTCTGCATGCTATCATGCTTATCTTGTTAGGTTGAGGGATGAAATGCTTGAGAAAGAAAAAGTAATTTACATCCTTGAGGCAGGATTCTGGGCTGTGCAGATAGCAGGGTCATCATACCTAGACATGATAGCATGCAGGATGACTATGAGTGCCATATAATAAATGGTTACCCAACTGACAATTAGATCAATATCTTTTTATCATTGGTTTTCAGTAGACTGACACTCCTAACTGTGGTTTTCTTTGTATTTTCCCTCTTTGGTGTTGGAACTTTATAGGCTTAAAATTAACAACTTCTACCCTATTGGGAAATTTTATTTCTTCTGTCCTTCTTCTTCTTTTTTTTTTTTAAATTTTTTTCTCTCTGGGATCCCAATTAGAGGGATATTTTAATATTGTGCAACAGGTTTCTAAGGTCTTTTTGTTCAGTATTTCTTTGCTCCATTCCTCAGATTAATAGGTTTTCTTTGATGATATTTCTTTTCATTCCTTATGCTGAGATTCCTTTTCATTCATCATGAGTTATTTTTTTCCTGTACATCCTTGATCAAAGTTACAGTAGCTACTTCAAAACCTTTGCCAGTTTCAGCATCTGGGATCATCTGGAGGGTCAGTCTTTCTGGATTATCTACCTTTGGAGAATGGATCTGGTTGTCCATTTTTTATTCTGCTACATTTCTCCTAATGGTGTTGGTATTTTTGTTTTTGTATTTTGCAAAAAAGTAACTTGGAAAACTAAACTGCGAAGTCTGTCTTTGGGCAGCAGTTCAGGTCACAGTTCAATTGTTTTAGCCCTATCCTTGTTTACATGTCATCCAGAGATTCGGGCAGTGTTTAGACCCAGAAATGCGTACTGTTTTCTCTGTCTCTCTCTTTCCTTGGATTCCCTATCTCCGCCAACCTCTTTTTCAGTAGCTGTGGTTGCCCTAAACTCTGTCCTTTGGTTCTTCAAGCCGATAAGACAGTGGGTTTTCTGTCAGAGGTTTTACCACCTCTGCATGGTACAAATGGGAGCCTGACCTTAAGCTAAAATTCATGAAAAATAGGAAATTCACTTACGAGTCATTTTTTAATCATTATTTTAGGTGCCAGCCCCCCTCCAGTATCTCTTTGTTTTTCTGTACTCTCAAATACCTTTAAGAACTTGTTTTTCCTTCCTTTTTTGTTTTGTTGTTGTCAGAGGTTGATGTTCATGTTTATAGTTATTGTCTGCCAATGGTTTTAACAATAGGTATCATTTTCTTCCTTTTGGAGAAGATTCTTCTGGGCCGCTTACGTTTTAATACCTACAAATATTTCCAGTGATAGAGACATGTATAAAGGTTACATTTTATGTTGAAAGAACA
This sequence comes from Mormoops blainvillei, assembly GCA_004026545.1. Classification (NCBI taxonomy): domain Eukaryota; kingdom Metazoa; phylum Chordata; class Mammalia; order Chiroptera; family Mormoopidae; genus Mormoops; species Mormoops blainvillei. The sequence continues at coordinate 655,868 of PVJD01000024.1, read as the reverse complement.
GCGGAATTTTTGTTATCAATAAGCTAAAATTGGAGGTCTACAGCTTTTGTTTCTTTTTCCATGTGAACTGAATGTACTCTTTTGACACGTTGGTGTCTTTCATAAATATAACTTATCCTGTTTTCTGAATGAGCGCATTCAATGCCTTTCTTGTAGGAATTAAAAGGTTTTCTTTAATACATAGAAATATTTGATCTGCTTATAAAAGTTACTAGCATTTACAAAGCTAGCATAAAGAGCTTTTGATTATTCAAGTAATTCTATGGGATATGTGTGTGTGTGTATGTATGTGTGTGTAATTGTATATTTAATTATAGGAAAAGTGAACTTGATTTGCCTTGATAACTGCTGAACTATTTACTTGATTTACATAATATCAACATAATTAGTAATGCATGTTTATCAATAAAAATATTTTATTTTGAATTATCAAGTTTTTTTCACTTGATCATATTGAACCTGGAGAAATAAATTTTCCCAGTGTTTCTCGAATTATGTTCTGTGAAATTTAGTATGTTGTTGGATTAGAAATATGTGCCTTGGTCTTCTGTAATTTTTTCAAATTTGAAATATTGTGATACTGATATTTGATAGGGCAACTATAAAAAGTTAATAGATACAAGTGAAGGCTTAGAAAATTATGAAAAATTTAAAATATTTAATTTTCTGTTGTACTTGCTAATTTATTGAATAATCAAAGAGCCCTAATTCCTTTGAAATGCCTCATACTGACTTACATCATGTGTGCGTTTGTTCCTGGGATTTAATTATATTCTTTTTTAGATATTATTTTTAATTCTTTGTATTTCTACTTCATCATGAGCATACATGGAAACTTTACTTTCAAAAAGAATTTCTTATAGATAATGTGTTAAAAGTTGAATTTCTTAATATTTTGGACTATCATGAATATATATGTATATTAATATTTTAGGAGCAAGTAAAAAAATTTTCTTGCAAAGATTATTTAATTTTGGAAATTAACTGTTCTTCAGCAGTCTCTTGTCATTTTAAATAAGAAGTGGTGTAACAGGATGCATCAGCTGCAAGGAGCAGAATGCCTAACTTAAAAGCCCTCTAAACAATGAAAAGTTTATAAACTTGCATAACAGGAAATCTGGGCACAGGGCCAGGTCAGTAGTGTCAATGTGGACAGAGGCTCCTTCCATCTTTTTGGCCGGGCAGCCTTGTCATGTTAGCTTGCTTTTAGGACCAGTTCCCTCATTATCACAAAATGGTTACTACAGCTCCTAACATCCAGGTTTTCTTCCATGAATGTATTATTAGAGGGGAAAACCTTTTCCTGGTGTTTCCTTATGTCTTCTTGGCCAGGGAAATAGAATTGTCATAACTGGCTTGCAGCAATTATGATTTACCTTCTCATGCTAGACCATGTGTTTCCTGACCACACAGCAGAATGAATACCAGAACAAATTTAGGTCTCTGTGGCCAGCAAGAAAGGGGTGTAGGGTGGAGACTGTTGTTCATAAAAATTTTAGATAACAAAGATATTTTAGTTCCTCGAAAGTGCCACATTCTCTCTTGCTTCTAGGACCTTCTCATTGCTTTCTGGAATTTTTCCTCCTATACCTAACAGTTGTCTTTATGTCTTTTAACTGCCAGCTTAGATATAACTTCTTTGAGGAAGACTTTCTGAATATCAGGAAAACAAAGAAGTCTTTAAGGCAAAAATCACTGCTAGGAAGAGATAATCTAAATTTGTCTGCACTTTGCAACCTAGCATCAAACTTTAAGGCAGAAGTTGAGCAAACTAAAAGGGGAAGTAGACGAATTGTAATCATAGTAGGAGATTTTAGCACACTTCCCTTATAAGTACTATAAGCTGAGGAAAAAAATAACTTAAACAGCATGATTAAGTCACTTAAGCTATATCTTGATATATATTTAGGTGAATTTATATTGTATCAACCTTATACATACTACTCTAAGGAATATGAAAGAAGGGAATACTCCCCAACTCATTTTATGGAGCAGTATCTAAAGTTAACATCTTAAACATCTAAAGTTAACAAGACTATTAAAAGAAAGAAACGTTATAGACCAATATACTTGTGACTTTTCGTATAAAAAATTTGTAAACAAAATAACTGCAAACTGAAGTCCATAATCTGTGAGGATAATACATTACTAGCTAATTGAGTTTATTTCAGAAATGTAAGTATTTAACGGTTTAAAGCAAGTTAATGTGTTTACCATATTATTTATTTGTTTTAAATTTTTTAAATTATTATATTACAGTTGTACCAATTTTTCCCTTTTTTCCCTCCTCTGCCCAGCTCACCGTCTGCTCCCACAGTCAGTCCCCACACTGTTGTCATTGTCTGTGGTTCATTCATACATGTTCTTTGACTAGTCCCTTCCCCTTCTTTCTACCACTGCCCCCCTCTTCCCTCCACTCTGGTTGCTGTCAGTCTGTTCCATGTTTCCATACCTCTGGTTCTGTTTTGCCTGTTGGTTTATTTTGGTCATTAGATACCTCTTATAAGTAAGGTCATATGGTATTTGTCTTTCACCGACTGGCTTATTTCACTTAGCATAATATTCTCCAGTTCCATCCATGCTGTTGGAAAAGTAGGAGTTCCGTCTTCCTTTCTGCTGCATAGTATTCCAATGTGTAAATGTACCGTAGTTTTTTGATCCATTCATCTACTGATGGGCACTGAGGCTATTTCCAGCACTTGGCTATTGTAAATAGTACTGCTGTGAACATAGGGGTGCTTAAGTTATTTTGAATTGGTGATTCAGGATTCTTCACCACATTATTTAAATAAAGGAGATAAATTATGTATTTTTTTAGCAGAAGCAGGTAATTATTTGATCATAATGGAACTTTTAAAATCTGCTACTATAGTGTATATATTAGCAACCTACTACTGCTTTAACAAATCGTTATAAACTTAATGGCTTAAAAAACACAAATTTATTATCTTATAGTTCTGGAGGTCAGATGTCCAAAATGGGCTGGAAGAGCAATGTTTATCCTGGAGGCTCTAGAGGAGAATTTATTGTCCTGTTCTCCAGCTTCTAAAGACTGCCTTGGGTTGTGGTCCTCCATCACTCCAGCCTCAGCTTTTCGGCTCACGTTTCCTTCTCTCACTCTGCCTTTCCTGACTGAAAAGGGCCATAGTGTTATATTGGGTCCAGCTGGATAATCCAGGATACTCTTACCATTTCAAGATCCTTAACTTGATCACACATGCAGATACCCTGTTGCTATAAAGTGTAACATATTCACAACTTTCTAATCCTAGGACATGGACATCTTTTTGGGGAGTTGGGGGGACAGATTTAGTCTCCCTAGCAGTGGGTAGCTAAAAAAGAGCTAAGAAGTATGCAAAGAAATCATACTTAATTATGAAAATTTTCTGACATAGGAAATGAAACAAGGTTGATCATTAAAATCATGTCTATTTGACATCGTAATATAAGATGTATCCAGTGCAGTTAGGCAAACAACTAAAATATTATTTTAGAAAGGAAGAAATCTCTCCTATTATTTGCAGATAAATGATTGTGGACAAAGGAAAATAGCAAGAAATCTATAGATCAGCTATTGGAATTATGAAGTAACTTTAGGAATTGACTTAGCTTGGCCTTGTATACCAAAATACCATAGTCGTGACCTAAACAACAGAAATTTATTTGCTCAAAGTTCTGAAAGCTATAAATCCAAGATCAAGGTGTCACATGGCTGGTTTCTGGTTAGAGATCTCTTTCTGACTTGTAAACAGTTGACTTTTCACTGTGTCCTCACATGATGGGAAGTGAGAGAGAATGAGCTTTGTGATAGTTATTCTTATGAGGGTACTAATGCCATCATGAGGGCTCCACTTTCATGACCTCATCTAACCCTAATTAACTCCCAGAGGCTTTATCTCCAAATACCATCATATTGGGGGTTAAGCTCTTCAACATAGGAATTTTGGGAGGACACAAACATTTAGTTCATAACATTTCATCCTTGATTTCCCCCAAATTCGTGCTCTTCTCCCAAAGAAAGAACATTCATCCTATTCCAAGAGCCCTAAAAGTCTTTACTCATTCCAGCATCAAATGTAAAGTGTGAAGTCCAAAGTCTCATCTAAGTAGCATGTAAATCAGGTGTGAATGAGACTCAAAGTATGATTTAACTTGTGTCAGAATTCCTTTCCAGCTGTGACCATAGTGTTTATATTGGGTCCACCTGTGAAACAGGACAAGCTCTGTGTTTCCAAAACACCATGGTGGGAGAGGCATGGTATGGGCATTTCAGTTGCAAAATGGAGAAATCAGAAAGAAGGAAGAAAGAGGCGATAGGTCTCAAGGAAGCTTAAAACTAACCTAACGGGACAAATTTTATTAGACCTTAAGCCTTGAGAATAATTCTCTTTGGTTTGAACTCTGCCCTCCTAGTCCGCTGGGGAGGCAACATCATCCCCATCCCTGTTCTAGGAGGAGGCTCTTCCCCTCAGCTGGGCCAGCTTCTGCCTCAGGGCTCCTGGTGGCCCCGCTCTGTGGCTCTGCAGAGTGGCCGTGCCACCCCCTACCCCCATCCCCTAGGCTTTAGGCAGAGGCCGCCTGCCCTGTTGAAAACAAGATGGTGGTCCTGATGATCTCTGTAGTTCCTTTGGTGTCATTTTTCCTGCGTTTTGAGGAATAGTAGATGTTCATAGCAGGGTAGCAGTATCTTTACATTCTTTCAAATCTAAGAAGTCCTATAGCCTTCCTTTATTCTGTTCCACCTCCATCCCCTTCAGTTTAAACTGGCAGCATTTCTGCTAATGTAATCCTATAAGCTCTTTATTAAGTGATAGTCCTACACTTTAGAACAAACTTACTGAGCATTTGTAACAGGGGTAGACTGAGAATTTTTCAGATATTCAAGTTCTGATTTCTTTTTGCTTAACAATTTCTTCTTTAGTTAATCTTTGTCTTGTGCATTTTTATAAGCAGTCAAGAGGAACTATGTTGCTCCTTCAGATTTCTTTAGTAGCAAATTCTGCCTTCCACAAAACACTGAAATGCTTTTCATCCAAGTTCTTTGTCCCTTTATAACAAAGATTATCTTCCCTCCAGGTTCCAATGACATGATCCTCATTCCCATCAGACACCTTATCAGATTCACCCTTGATGTCCATATTTCTAGCATACACTATATACTCTACCAGCCCCTTCTTATTACTGATTAAAAGAAAAAAAATCCAGTACTTGTTAGAACAATACTTCACTCTTAGCACCGAAACCTGCCTTATTCAGCTCATGTTGGTTTAACAAAATAGTGCTAACTAGGTGACTTAGACAACAGAAATTTATTTTCTCCTAGTTCTGTAGGCTGATTCAGTCGCCTTCTCCCTTTGTCCTCACATGACAGGGAAGGAGAGAAAGCAAGCACTCTGGTATTTCTTATAAGGGCATTAATCTCATCATGAGGACTCTACATGTGGACCCTCATGATCTCATCTAACCCTGACTGTCTCTGTGAGGGGAGAAGAAGAAACTTTATCCTTCAGTGTTATAAGGATGAGGTAAGGTACCTTGGTGTGTCAGCGGGGAGGAAGGTTATTGCAGGGCAATAGAAAGAACATTCACTAACTGTAGTTTGCCTTGCCCTATAGATAAGCCATAAAAAGTTATTTCTGTTGATAACTTACTGTCTGCAAGGCCACTAATTTAAATTCTTCTAGATAGTTAAAGGGAAGGGCAGGAGTTTCTCTTGAGTCTGCAGGATCTTAGTGGCCTTTTAGGTGAAAATAATCTGCCTACCACAGAGGCACATCTTGGGGTGGCTTATTCTGAACGTGTACACTTCCCTAAAAGCTCCACCTCTAAAATATCATCATATTAGGGATTAGGATTTCAACATATGAAATTTGGGGGCAGGACATAGTTGAGTTCATAACAGGATGTTACTGGATACAAAGTCAATATGGTGAATAAAATCACTTGTAATTTAGCCCTGTGGCTCAGTGGATTGAGTACCAGCTTGCCAACCGAAGGATCGCTGGTTCTGTTCCCAGTTGGGGCGCGTGCCTGGGTTGCAGGCCAGGTCCCTGGTAGGGGGTGTGCGTGAGAGGCAACCACACACTGATGTTTCTCTCCCTCTCTTTGTCCCTCCCTTCCCCTCTCTAAAAATAAATAAATAAAATCTTGAAAAACATCAGTTGTATTTCTATACCATAGAAACAAACAGAAAACAGAATATTAAAAAGATATTGTTACAATGGCAGAAAAATGTCAAATGTAGTAGAAGTATGTAATATCAAAACAAGGTAAAAATTTTATTGATAGGAAATTACAAAAGGCCAAAGCAAAAGGAAGTAATACCATACTTCCTCTCAGAAGTGGGGAGATGCAATGTCATTAAAATGTAAATTCTCCCCTAATTCATCTGTACATTTATATGCAGTCCCAGCAGGGGTGTATGTGTGGGTGTGTTTGTTTGTAAACTTAAATGATTCTAAAATTTATATGGAAATGCTAAGGGATAAGAATAGCCAACACAACAAACAAGAAAATTAAAAAAAGAAAAGAAAAAAAATAGCCAATACGCTCCTGAGAGAAAACAGCATGGTGGGAGGAATGAATAGCTCAGTTAGTTATTAAGATTTATTTTAAGTCATATTACTCAAAACACTGAGATTTTGCCCTGAGAATAACAGATAGACTAATGGAACACAGAAGTAAGGAAGGTGGGGAAAGACTCTTCTTTTCACTAAATGGTATTATGTCAATTGCCTGGCCATGTGAGAGAAAACCTTATACCATATACAAATGTAGGTCGATTACAGATCTGAATGTGAAAGGCAAAATAAGTAATCTTCTAGAATATCATATAGTAGAATATTTTCGTAACCTGAAGGTAAGGAAAGATTTCTTATACAGGATGTAAAAAACTTATCAGCCCTGGCCAGGTGGCTCGGTTGGAGCATTGTTCCGTACATCCAAAGGTTTTGGGTTCGATCCCACATCAAGGTACATACCTATGTTGCAGGTTTGATCCCTGGTCAAGGTGTGTATGCAAGGCAGCTGATAATGTTTCTTACATTGATGTTTCTCTTTCTTTTCCTTCCTCTCTCCCTAAAATCAATAAACATATCCTGGGGTGAGGATTAAAGATTAAAGAAAAAGAAATGAAAAGAAAAGAAAATGTACCAGAATAGTTGTTTGGTCTTTACAGTTTGAATTCGTTCTTGACTGTTGGCTTTCAGAGAATAAGTAAATTAGAATGTGTAAACTCGTAAACAGTGATCATGACTTACTATATACTAGTTTTAAGAGTTTTTGTACCGTACAATTTTAGTGTTGTTTTTCAGTGTAAATGCAGTGGTATAAGGGCTTAGTAAACATTGGCAAACTTTATCTAAAAGTACTTGGAATGGAAGTTCAGTGATCAAACATTTGTACCCAGTTTTCTAAAACTAGATGTAGTTTGCCAGGTAGAATGGTCTTTAAAGGGTAACAATGCATTTTTAAAAATATTCAGTATGTATAATCTTACTTTGTATGATTATATTCTTAAACTTTATGTGAATGACTTGGATATAATTGAATTTAAATAAAATCATGCCATGTAACTTGCTATTTCAGAGGAATTGCATGCTAAGTTTGCTTTACAAAGGAAAAATCCCTCTGGGACCCCAGTAATCATGTCCTCTTTTCCACTCCTCCAATTCATTGTTTCATAAAATTAGATTGTTTGAGTTTACCAGGCTACTCCAAGACCTTTGTACTCACATTTTACTACAACTCAACTATTTGATATCGTCTGAAGAGAATTGCCTGCAGATTTGTGTTCTGGTGGATAATATCAAATGTCCATTACAATAGGAATATAATCTAGGTTGTGAATTGGGCATTAGTATAAATTGAGGCTGCTTCTGATTTTTTAGTGTTGGAATTTATCCAAACATAACTAAAAAGTGAAATTTGTACTTAGAGTTTCTGGTAATTCTTACGTGGTTGTAAGCATGCATATGCGCAGCACACACTCATGAGTATTTACAAGTAGAAAAAATGTTTTTCCTTCAATGTGAAACTAATTCCTCAAACCACCATTTAATGTAAACAGTATGATGAATTTGGAGGAGATACCTTTAGTATTACAGTTACTGCCCACATTTCGTTATCACTCTTCCCCAACAAATATAAAAAATTGTGTCAGAAAATGAGCAGGCTAGTCTTACTCTATTCAACTGTTTTATTGCATGTAATATGATAGAAGATGTAGAAAAATTAGTGAAATGAATTTCAGGAAATTATTAATTATATAAATTATTAAAATTGATTCAAGAAAACCTGAGTACTAACAGAAGACCTAGTAACAATGATATATGCCCATACCCAAAATGCTACTTTTCTAGATGTTTTTATAAGCCTTTAATGAATAGATGATTCTTATGCTACGTAACTTTTGGGGAGCACCAGAAATGATGAGATGGTTCCTAATTGAATTGCGAAACTAACAAAGGCCTGAAAGCACAATATTTTTAAAAACTGTAGGTTAAAAAAATCTGAAATGGAAAAAAAAAACCCATATGTGAAATTATCAACGAACATATTTTGTCATGGAACACTTGAAGTGTTCCTATTAAAAATGACCTTTCCTGTGTTTACTTTGACAATGTGCAGCACATAAAGACAGGTTTATTTTTATCTCACATGTAAGCAAAAAATCTAGAAATATAACATGAGTAGCATATGTAATTTAAAATTTTCTAGTAGTCACATGAAAGCAAAAAGAAACAAGAAAATTAATTTTAATAGAACATTTCACTTAATCCAGGATATACAAGATATTTTTTAACACATGGCAGTAGCCACATTTCAGCTGTTCATTTGCCTCCAGTGGTGGCGACTTCCATTTAGGAGAGCTCAGGTGTAAGCTGTTTGGGGCAGTGCTGCACTGCTCACCCTGCCCGGAGCTCCATGTGGCTTCCCATGCTCTGGCTTTGGCTTTCTCTACCTCCATCCATCTTATCAAGGCATTACGACTGCTGAGATAAATTGGGGAAAAGAACTCTAAGATTTTATGAGGTATATTCAGATACTTTTTTTGATAATATTTCTTGAATTAGCAAAGATTTGTAGGAGCCCTGTTAAGTCACAGAAACAAAGGATGTTTGGATATCAGACATTAAGAAGGTTCAACTTGTGAAGCCACATTAGCCAGCTACAGAGTAAGAGTGATCACATTTATAGGTGATATATCAGCTCTACTTAGGGACACTTTTTTAAAAAAGATTTTTATTTATTTATTTTTAGAGGGAGAAAAAGAGGGAGAGAAACACTGATGTGAGAAAGAAACATCTATCTTGTATGCACCCTAACCGGGGACCAAACCCTCAACCCAGGCATGTGACCTGACCAGGAACAGAATTGGCAACCTTTCACTTTGTGGAATGATGCCCAACCAACTGTGTCACACCAGCCAGGGCAACACTGTTTCTTTTTTTTCTAAAGGTACTCTTCACTGTCTTTGTCTTGTTTCTGTCCACAGTGCTAGTTGAGGGATACTTTATAACTTCCTTACCTGACACTTGTCTAATAGGTTCCCAATCTATGTTTTTACAAATTCATGGTAATATTTAAGAGAAAGAGCAAGAAATTGAAAATCCATTTGAAAAAATAATGAAAGAAAACTTCCCTAATTTGGTGAAGCAAATGGACATGGAAGTCCAGGGAGCATAGAAAGTCTTAAACTAGATGGATGCAGAGGCCCACTCCAAGATACATCATAATTAAAATGTCAAAAGTTAAAGAGAGAATCTTAAAAGCAGCAAGAGGAAAGCAGTTCGTTGCCTACAGGGGAGTTCCCATAAGAATGTCAGCTGATTTCTCAGAGGAAACTTTGCAGGCCAGAAGGGATTGGCAAGAAATATTCAAAGTCATGAAAAGCAGGGACCTACAGCTAAGATTGCTCTACTCAGCAAAGCTGTCATTCAGAATCTAAGGGAAGATAAAGAGCTTCCCAGGCAAGAAAAAGCTAAAGGAGTTCATCATCACCAAACCATTATTATATGAAATGTTAAAGGGGCTTATTTAAGAGAAAGAAGATCAAAACTATGAACAATAAAATGGCCAAAAATACATATCTATCAACAATTGAATCTAAAAAACAAACTAAGCAAACAAGAACAGAGGCAGAATCATGGACCTGGAGAGTGTTTCGATGGTTACCAGATGGGGCCAGGGTATGGGGGAACTGATGAAGAGGTGAGGGGATTAAGAAGTACAAAGAAGGTAGTTACAGAATAGCCAGGGGGATGGAAGGTACAGTATAGGAAATGGAGTAGCTAAAGAACTTATATCCATGACCCATGGACATGAATAATGATGAAGGGATTGCCTGATGGAGTGGGGAGTAGTGGATGGTGGGGAGTGAAGGGGAAAATTTGGGAAAACTGAAATAGCATAACCAATAAAATATAATTTAAAAAATAAAATTTGTGCTTAAAAAATTTACTAAGCAGTATGTTCAACAGATATCCATGATCCCTACTTACTCCTTCCTGACCCCTCCCTCTCCCTGCTTCTTGACCTCTCCTACGGGCCCAAGGATGACAAGGTGAGAGTTAAGGATGGGATCAATTGTCTGTAACACATGCTAGTGGATAATGTTTTAAAAGTTGAAAGTTCAGTGGTTTGTTTCCTTTAAAACCAGTTAGAGTGACCTTGATGTCAAAATAGCCTTATAAAAATGTCCCAGGCAAAATAGCTTAATTAAATGGTCTAAGATAAATGGGTGCTGTTATTGTTACTTGTGGTCTCTTACTACATCATACTCTTGAGACAACTAAAGTAGTCATGTGCTCTTTCTTGTGTTTTATTTTCTTCATTCAAAGGTAACTTTTGGGGACCTGCAGATTGTGTGGTCTTTTAGGCATTTCATTTCTCTAATTTTTTTCATTCCTTACAGAAGGCTTTGTGATTATTAGAAATTCTGCTTATATAGGCGCACATGTACACGATCAGTTTTGTATATAAGTGTATGCGCATGGGTACCTTGTGCAATATCCTTTGGAGTATTTGTTGGCTCTCTAGCTTAGATGCAGGGAGCCAGAATTCTGTAGGTAAAGTTGACGTAAGCAACCTTTCATTCTGCCTCCTGGAATTCTCTACAGCTCTTACAAACTGATATATTTTACTTTAAAATACAGCAATACATCAAAAAGATGATATAAAATGATCAAGTGGAGTTTATTCCAGGAATGCAAGGGATAGTACAACATTTACAAATCAATAAATGTGATTCACCAAATAAAATGAGGGATCAGTAGAGGCAAAAAAAACTTTTGATAAAATCCAGCACCCTTTTATGATAAAAACTCTTAGCAAAGTGGGAATAGAAGGAATATACCTAAGCATAATAAAGGCCATATATGACAAACCTACTGCTAGCATCATACTCAATGGGCAAAATCTATAATTGTTCCCTTTCAGATTGAGGACAAAACAGGATGTCTACTTTGACTTTTCTTACTCATCATGGTACTGGAATCAGTACCCATAAGAGTAAGAGTACCCATAAGCAGTAAGACAAGAAGAAGAAATAAAAGATCCAAATTGGAAAGGAAGAAGTAAAACTATCTTTATTTGCAGATGACATGATACTGTACATATAGAACCCCAAAGATTCCGTCAAGAAACTACTAGAACTGATAAATAAATTCAGCAAAGTAGCAGTATACAAAATTAATATTTAGAAATAGGTTGCAATTTTATATGCCAATAATGAACTAACAGAAAAGGAAATTAAGAAAACAGCCCCATTCATAATTGCTTCAAAAAGAATAAAACACCTAGGAATAAACCTAACCAAGGATATAAAAGATCTGTACATGGAAAATTATGACACTGAAGAAAGAAATTGAAGAAGGTACAAAAAAGTGGAAGCATATATCATGCCATGTTCATGGGTAGGACAAATTGCCATCATTAAAATGTCCATATTATCCAAAGCAATCTATAGATTCAACACAATTCCTATCAAGATTCCAATGACGTATTTCACAGAACTAGAACAAATATTTCAAAAATTTATATGGAAACACAAAAAGCCCCACATAGCAACAGCAATCCTGAAAAAGAACAAAGTTGGAGGAGTCATGCTACCTAATATAAAACTATACTACAAGTCTATAGTGATCTAAACAGCCTGGTACTGGCATAAAAACAGACACATAGATCAGTGGAACAGAATAGAAAGCCCAGAAATAAACCCATACCTTTATAGTCAGTTAATTTTCAACAGGGGAAACAAGCACATACGATGGACCAAAGATAGTTTATTCAATAAATGGTTTTGGGAAAATTGCACAGATTATGTGCAGAAAAATGAAACTAGATCACCTTCTCACACCACAAGAATAAATTCAAAATGGATTAAAGACTTAAATGTTAGACCCAAAACCATAAAAATCCTAGAGAAAACAGAGGCAGCAAATCTCCCACATTGCTTGTAGAAAGGTTTTATTGGATATGCCTCCCCAGGCAAGGGAAACCCAAATAAATAAATAAACAAACAAACAAACAAATGAGACTTCATCAAACTAAAACGTTTTTGCACATTTTTGCAAAGGAAATTGTCAATAAAGTAAAAAGACAATTCCATGGAATTAGAGAACATATTCACTGATAATTCTGATAAGGGGTTAATATCCAAAATTTATAAAGTACTTACAAAACTCAACATGAAAAATACAATCCAATTAAGAAGAGGGCAAAACACCTGAATAGACACTTTTCCCAAGAGGACACTCAGATGACCAGTAGACATATGAAAAGATGCTGAACATCACTAATCATCAGAGCAATGCAAATTAAAACCACAATGAGCTGTCACCTCACACCAGGCAGAATGGCCATCATCAAATCAACAAACAGCAAGTGCTGGGAGGATGTGGAGAAAGGGCAACCCTTCTGCACTGTTGGTGGGAATGCAGACTGGTGCAGCCACTGTGGAAAGCAGTATGGAGATACCTCAAAAAATTTAAAATGGATCTGTCTTTTGATCCAGGGTTTCCACTTCTGGGAATATATCCAACAGAACCCAAAACACTAATTCAGGAGAACATAAGTACCTTTATGTTCATTGGAGCGTTGTTTACAGTCGCCAAGATATGGAAGCAGCCCAACTGTCCATCAGTAGATGAGTGGCTAAAACAACTATGGGACATTTTTGTGATGGAATTCTACTTCGCCATAAAAAAAGAGAAAATTTTGCCTTTTGCAACAATATGGATGATCTGGGGAATATTATGCTAAGTGAAATAAGCCAGTCAGAGAAGACAAATACCATGTGATTTCACACATATATGGAATCTAATGAATAAACTGGACTAGCAAGCAAAACAGGGACAGACTCATAGATGGAGAGCCGGTGACTGCCAGTGAAGGGGGAGGTTAGCACGTGGAGGGATTGAGCAAAAAGAGCTCATGGACATGGACAACAGTGTGGTGATTGCGGGGGGTAGAGGGGTATAAGAGGACTAAATGATAATAGGAAAAAATACATATAATAAAGATTATATATTTAAAAAATAAAAATGGGAAAAATGTACATCTCTGGAAGTAAAGTACTTACACCGTGAATGCAAAGATAATATTAACATGTTTGCAATAGAGATAATCTTTTGGGATAGTTCAGTGAAATAGATCGTATAACTTTTCTGATACGTGTTCTGAATAGTAACCAGTCTGTTTCACACACTGACTGATTATGTCTTTAAATAGCGTGCTTACGAAATTATGTTCACTTAAGTAGAATTTCACCCAAATGGACAATATGCACATGACTTGATACTAGTTCATGTTGATAAATGTTCAGTTGGACTAGCATCACTGTGCTTCTTTGATTTAATTATTAACCTTGTGGACATGACAACCAGGCCCTGCTCTCATCCTCGTTTTTTTTTTCCCTCCATGGAGAGAGGTACATGTGGTCTAGTGTGTCCTCCTACTCAGGTAGTAAGGAACCATTTGATTCAGAGAAAGTATGTGAGCAGAATTCAAAGCCCACCAGACTAGAAATTTAAATAAGGGACATGTTCTCAAAGAAAAGTATTCATTAAGGTTAGTGTGAAATCTGTCGCCCATGCCCTCTGCATTTAATAAGCAACTCTATGTTCAGAAGTACTTAGTAGTTGAAATCCCAAAATAATCACATTTTTTAACTTCAAATTTTATTTTGTTAATAGAAGTTGGAGAAAATTCTATGTCCCTGTGTTAGTGTGCAGTCATTGACCCGATGAGTGTATTTCTGTGGCAGTGTTTTCTTTAATGTTTTAATGTTGTGTCTGCTTATAAGGAGGGGTTTGCATTAGGGAGAATACTTTTAAGAAAAAGCTGTATGAAGAGAAGTTTCCTGGCAGGATTCTTCCCCCGCCCTCTGCCCCCTTCCTCCCCACCCCCATAAGACGGCTCTAGTCGTGCTTAGTTGTCTGTAACTTCATTTGAAACAATTTTGTTAGGTTATATTGTGACAGCTCTCATATTAGCATGCATTTAAAAATGTACTTATTAAAATTGTTGAATGTTTGTGTAGCCATTTTAATATTGAAGATGGAAGGAAATAGGTAGCATTTTCACCATATTATGCTTTACTATATCAAGAAAGTTAAAAACAGAACTGAAATGCAAAAAAAGATTTGTGCAGTGTATGGAGAAGGTGTTGTGACTGATCAAACGTGTCAAAAGTCGTTGGTGAAGTTTTGTGCTAGAGATTTCTCTCTGGACAATGCCCCATGGTCGGTTAGACCAATTGAATTTGATAGCAAACAAATCAGGACATTAACTGAGAACAATCAACAACATACCACGTGGGAGGGAACCAACATACTCAAAATATGCAAATCAATAAGGTTATTGGTGGAAACGAAAAATGTGTCTTTTATTTTATGGAAAAAAGCTAAATTGGCGCTTTGGTGAACCCAATATATATTCGTTTTCCCATATGAACAGGATATTACTCTGACATATCAAAGACTTGGTCTTGCTGCAAGCTCAAGGAACACTGAAGTATACCGTCCTAGTGGAAGCTGGGGACCATGAGTGAATGCTAAGGATGTGAAAGCATCAAGCATCTACTAAACAAGCCTGCATTTATTCCTGAGAGTGGCTGTTATGGCAGTCTTTCTAGCTTTTGCCAGTGTAGCTTGCTTATCAAAGCACTTTATCAGTGGGGAAGAGATGTAGGTTAACCACTTCACTTAACTTCAGCTTCCCAGTCACAGTCTGTCAGCAAACAGCTGCTTTTCAACATGTACGCCCTGTGCGGTGCAGCTGATGCAGTAGTGGGGACAAAACCAGCATTGTGTCAGGAAGAAGGGGGCTGGTCTTCAAGGAAAAGTGCCTGAGCCCAACTTTAGGCTTTAATATAAGGGGTTCTTTGGTGAACCAGGCTTTTTCCCCCTCTTTATTTCAAGGTTCTACGTTAACTTTAAAAGTATGGCTTACCAAAGCAGGTAACGTATGGACATATTATGGCAAACAGTAGTTAAATCTTTTATTTTTGTAAGTCACTGTTGTATTGCTTATGTAGCTTTTTTCTACCACTTTTTTTTCCCCTTCTTCTATCTTTGCCCTGCTTTCCTCTTTTCATTTTCTTATCTTTCTGTCTTCATTTTAGGCTACTCTAGAAATAATGTGCAAGTGAGCAGCTTGTAGACCTTAGTGGTGAGGGACACCAGCGTTTGTGTTGGTAAACACTAGAGAGCAGCAGAACCAAATCCCAAGACAATCAGATTCTCCTAGCCAGGAAATGCAGCCACTCTGTCACATCACAACTTAACGTGTAGAAATTTCTTTAAAATGTAGTTGAGCAATGTTACTGTTTCCGATGTCCAGTTTCCTTGTTCTGGCTACAAGTTAGGATCCAAGCTCTTAGCACATTTGTCTTCTGACATTCCTAAAGCCAGTTTCCATGCTGTCCACCCCACATTGTTATGGAAGTGCTTGTCAGGATGCAGCCTCTGTCCCTGGGTGTCTGGGATGAGCACAGCCTGACTTGGGAGGGACAGGCAGAATGACGGGAGCATATTTCAGTGGGAATATGTTATTTACGGCTCTTGTCACCTCAGTATTGCATCGCTTTTAGATTAATGTCACAGAGTAGGAAGTTAACCTGGTTTGCCTACTTTTTGTACCATTTGTAGATCTCCAAACGGATTTTCATTTATCCTACCTTCTTTTCCTTTTAACAAAACAAAACAAAACAAACAAACAAAACACCCAGCCTCCCGCAGGTGTATCCTATGTGAGAACTCTGTCAGTGGGGACACCGTTTATTAGAGAGCTGTTGTTGGTGATCCTGACACTACCAAGAGTCCCTTTTTTATCGCAAGAGTGCATGTTTTTAACCTCAATATCTTTCTACCTTCAAAAAATTATTCCAGGTAGATCAGAAGTGGAAATTGTGGTATCTAGTGAGTATTCATTTTGTACCTTACTTCTGAAAGTGTATTTTTATGGCTCAAGATGTCATAAAGTGATCTGAGGTGATATTAATTTGGAGAACACTGCTTACCTTGCCAGTTTCACAGGACATATGAGCATATCAAAGGCTCTGAAGTCTTTTCCCAAAACAACTTTTTTTAAAGCTTTTTTTACAGTGTATTTTCCTATAGAACACTCTTTATGAGGTTATCTGCTTACCCTCATTATATTCCATATTTACTTCCTGACATTTAGAGGAAAAGAATTATCATCAATCAGCATTATGATTTTATTGTTTTAAGCCCTCCTGGCATTTTGCCTAGACCCCTGCTTATTTGGAATAGGCAGCTGAATAGTAGCAGGGGTGTCTGCGTGCCCAGCACAGACGACTGAAGCCTTGAAGAGAAGTAGCACGAAGAGTTCCCTGAGACAGACCTTCCCATGTTACACGTAGTTTGGATTTCTAGGTATCAATTGCTAATCATCCTGATTGATGTTCAGTTATAAGGCACTGAAAAACAGTGATTTTTTTCCTAGTTAACAAACGTATTAAAGAATCAATAATCTAGTTATTCCTGGGACATGCACTTATAACATACAACTTCATAATTGGTTACATTAATATGTTTAGATTTTTAGCCATCGAAAGCCTAATTTATCAACACCTTGTTATCTTAAATACTTTACACAGAAGGGTCATAAATCCTTCTTAAAAAGGCTTTATTTCACCATTTAATTAAGTTTCCATGATTTCCTTCATTGACTTTAAAGGGGAGTAAAGGGTTGACTTGATTTTCATTAGCACACAAATACTTAAATTAAAGTTGGGTGAAAGGAGCACACTGTCCTTTAACTCTTAATAGCACAATAAATCGAAGGCCGAGACACTCCATTAGGCCAGACTGCCTAGGACATGAGGTACTTGTGGGGAGGAGATTTTTGAATTCTCTTGCTCTGTGTTTTGGTGTTTGCTGTTTCCTAAAGAACTTGATTATGAGTAGTAATATTGATATAATTGATAAATTTAGCTTTTATTTAGTTCAGAAGACTAAATATTCAGAGAAATGAATAAAAGGTGAAACAGACAATGTTAGTACTGTTCGAGGCACAGATGTGGAGGTACGATGCAAATGGGTGATCCTTTGGGAAATCAGGGAAGGCGTTTATCAGTTAGGTTGCCCTTGAAGATTGTTTAAAGTTTGAACTTTGAAAGAGGAGGGAAAGGGCGTCCGTGCAGACCAAACAGAGCGCTCAAAAGCACCAAGGAAAGAACTCTCGGCGCTTGTGCACATAGGAAGGACAGTTGATTTGACCTCTTTGCTGCTTTACAACGAGGCCTTCCCTCTGCAGTGAATAACTGCATGAGGCCAGCTGAGCCTAGACAGTGTTCTATTTATGAGTTCTGAGAAGTGTAATACTGTATACAGAAAGAATTTTATTCAGCTGCAAGTTATAGGAGCCTGGAAAACAGCTTAAATGAATTTATTTTTCTTATGCGGCAGTCTTACTGGACAGCCTCTTGCTGTTCCAGAACAGTTGGTGGGGTTCAGTTGCTCACCACCTAGAGACATAACTCTGGAGACAGGAGTTTGGTGAAAAAGAAAGGGGCTGTTTATTTAAAGGTTATATAGTTTCAGAGTGGTGGCAGGTTTCTGTCTCAGGGCCCTGCTCGCTCCCTTTAAAATACCCAAAGAAAAACAGCCCTGCCCCCTTCTGCCAGTTCAAGAATGTGCCTGAAATCCCTTTCCCCACTCCTAAAAGTACCATCCTTTATGAAATGCAGATAACTGCAGCAGGGTTATCCAGGCGGCTTGGCAGGTTCCTGGTCTCAGCTTAGCTAGTGCTGTGTGGGAGGGTTGCAGGAGCTTGGAGCCCCGCAGTGCAGTCGCCAGGGAACCATGGTCTCAGGACCTCAGGCTCCCTGCAGCAGCTGACCAGGCTAGCCAGGGGAAGAGAAAGAGAACGTGCGTCTCAGCCCAGTCAGTACGTCTTGACACATTCTGTTTTAAAGACTTGGCCCAGAAATCCCTGTGCTGTGGAATGTCCTGCATTTTAACCATTGCACGCTAACGTCTGCCGTGTTTGCCTTTGCCCCTCTTCTGGCCACCGTTTTGCACAAGGAGGCAGAGGTCTGGAACCAAGCATGCTCTGTACAAGCTCTCTTCTGCTAAGTCAGAAGCTGCTCAGCTGCCTCGGGCAATCTCTCTTCTCAGGCGGCCCTTTCCCTTCGTAGGGAGGGCAAGCTACTTCTAATCTTCAGTTCCACTTTGGGGTTTTCTCTTCACTGTACCTTCACCTGGTGATCTTGCTTGACCCCTTTGTTACAGTAGCACTTTTAGAGGAGGAGGCTAGAGATGATATAGCCATTCCACAATGCCCTCAGGGGTGGCTGCTTCTTCTGTTTTCCTCTCAGCTATCAACTTGGACTTTCTTCCTCATGGTCTCATGGTGGCTGCTTCACTTTGGGTATTATGTCCACATTTCAGGCAGGAAGAAGGATTGCCTGGATCCTCATATCTGCCTCTGCATTTGGTCTGTTACTGTACCACCTGTCATTAGTCTCTGGAAAACTTCATTGTATATGTGTAAGAATATGAGAGTGAAAAAGACAAATAACATCTTAGTATTTTATGATAAAAATTGTGACTTTGCAGCCCCCTCGAAGTGTCTCAGGCACCCTCATGGGTTCCTAGACCATACTTTGAGAACAGTCGCTATAGATAGGTGGTTGGCAAACTATGGCCTGTGGGCCAAATGCAGCCCTGAGATAAGAAGAATGGTTATATTTTTAATAACAGCTTTGTTGAGATATAATTTACATACCATTTAATTTATCCATTTAAAGTGTACATTTCAGTGGTTTTAAGTATATTCATAGCGTTTTGCAACCATCATCTTAATTTTAGAATATTGTCCATCACCCCCAAAAGTGTACCCATACTCGTTAGCTGTTACTCTTCATTTCTCTCCTAATCCCTCTAACTGCTGGCAGCTACTAATATACTTTGTCTATAGATTTGCCTGCTGTGGACATTTCAAATAAATTAATTATAAATATGATAATTTTTGAGGGAAATAAATATTGCTCTAGTTTATCAATTTAAAAGCACTGCGATGTAATACTTTGGGAACTTCTCACTGAGTTCTTTACTATTAACTGCATAATTCAGTTTATGGTTTCTTTCAGCAGTTATTATTCTTTGATTAATGAATCATTGATTCAGTGATTATGCAATTATTCCATTGGGCATATGGTTTGGCTCAAATTACAAATGAAGAAAATATCAATTTAAAATAATCCAGGAATGGAAATGAATGACTTGAATTGCAAAACCCTCAGCCTTTCTTTTCCTGCATGATTTTTCATTCAAGTTACTACAAGATTTAATATATTCCTTCCTTTGAATAAATATCAGTAACTTAGTGTAATCACATTACATGGCTTTTTTAATCTTACATCCATTTTTATGACTTTTAATTTAGAGTTTTTGAAAATGAAATTTGAGAAATCTCAAATTGGTTTTAAAATTTTTCTCTGCATTCTCTTCTAGGAGTCAGTCAGTGAGTTATATAGTAAATCAGTAAGAGGAAATATTTCGTGTCTGTCAGGATGGGGTATAGTCCAGATGTTCGCACTGTTTTTACTGTGACCTTTTGGAAGACATTTCCATCATCAGTGAATTAGCAGTTTTACAATGATGAGTGGAAATCTTGCTACTAATTATGTTGTTGGTTAAATCTGACTTTTTGTGAACTAGCTACTTTTATATGTTTGCCTGTATATATATTTTTACTTTTGTAAGTTCCCTAAGGGCAGAGTTTTTTTTTCCGTTTTTGTCTCTGATGTATGCGGAGCACCTAAAATAGTATCTAGTACTCAATAAAAATTTAACAAATGAATGAATTCTAGAACTTTAGAAAAGGATTTAAGGAAACTTAAAGAGGGTGATCATGTATACCATTTGCCAACAGAAAATAAGTATTAGAAAATGTGGGAAACAAAGTATGATAGTACCTAGAATGAGATTAGAATGTAGATTTCATACATGAAATTCTATGGACTTTCCAGGGAAGGGTGGTAGATTTAGTTCTGTGATTTCCAGTTGTACAGTATTCTGTATCAGAAAGGTAAGAGGCATTTAGATTTACTGTCTGTTAAGGCATTCTTGACTTGACCACTCCCCTTTCAAATATTTGACATTGATTACAAAGAGACTGAGAATTAGATGTATGTCTCCAGTACAAACCTATCATCACCACCAGAAAACCGCTCACAGTACATACCTTCCAGATGGTGAACTAGAGACAGCAAATTTATAGAGAAAGACAACTGAATATTATCTTTTGTTGGAATTTTATTCTGTGCTTTGATCATTGAGAGATCCAAACTTTTGTACTTGTTCTTGGTAGACCTTTGCATTCACATATTTTCAGTAATAAGTTTTGATCATAAAATTATAATTTCAGTATTGTTGAAAAGATTGGAAGAAATTAGGTAATGATAAAAATAGCTAATTTTTTTTCATAAAGCATTTTATTAAATTACTTGCGTTTTCAAAGTCTTAAAACTGTAGAGGCCAGAAAATATGACCACAGGCCTAATATTTTCTTAGTATATGACTAGTTTTTTAATATTTAAAAATCTGAAGATTACAGGTAAAGCATTTAGATCTCAAAATGACCTACCAGTCTTCCCCATGCTCACTTTCCTTCTCAGCCACCTGGCCTTCGTGCCAGTTCAGTTTAATTTACTGGAAATGCCCTGATCCCAGTTTCTGCACCTCAACTTTGCTCTTACCTCAGATATCCTCATAACTCCCTTCTGTATCTGTTTCAAGGGGCTCAAATGTCACGGTCTCAGTGAGACCATCCCTGGTCACCCTGTCTGACACTGTACACACACACCTTCCCCTTCCCCAACACACACATTGCCCCTCTTTCACTTTATCTTTCTTCTGACACTAGCTTATATATTTTACTTATTTATCATCTTAGGTGTCACTCTCCTATTATTATATTAATTATGAGGGTATGCGTCTGTGTCCGTCTGGCTCACTACTGCATCTTCAGATGCAGATGTAGAATAACTGGAACTCAGACAAGGTTGAATGAATGAATTTCTACCTTCTTTTCAGAAATTGGTCAGCACTGACCCTGGTTGCATTCCTATGTGGGCACTGTCAACTGAGACAAGTAGCAGAAGTGGAAAAGGACTCTCTAGTTCATTGCTTCTCAAGGAGTTTCTTAGAAATGCAGAGTATTGGGTGGCATGCCAGTACTACTACATCAGGATGTGCACTTAAACAAAGTGATTCCTTTGTGTGCGTTAAAATTTGGGAAGTACTACACGAGTTTACCACTGCCTGCATCTGGCCTGCCTTGCTTATTTATATTATGTGCTCGCCTCTGAGCATTTGAATGTGCGACCCCAGTATAGAAAATAATGTGATTTTTACATGTGAGAGAGTGGACACAGTAACAGTTGATTTTGTTTATAATAAAAGAATTGAAATAAAGCCTTGTTATTACATGGTATTGGGTCACGAGGATAATACTTATATTCTAGGCTTTTTACATAAGGGAAATGTGGACTGGTTTCAAGCAATGTATTTTGACCAGAAGTATATCTACATTTTAGCGAAGTGCTTTACAACAGTTTTACTGTGTTTGTCTAATGCACATTGCCTTGTTTGGCGCCAATACATATTTTGGAAAGTGTGGTACTTTAAAAAAAAATCTATTACTTTCCCCATCAGAGAGTAATAGTTCCAAGGGAACTGTTACAGCAAGACTTATAAATTCTTCTCTGCACACATGTCACTGACCCCTGGAGAGTATTAGTACCTTTGAGACTGATTGTGGTCAGGTCTGTTGTACAAACTCTGCTTGCTTCAGATCCTTGGGGAAATTTTAGATAAGAAAGTATTTTATATGCAATTTATATATGGAGCAATGTTCACATAAAAAAGAAAGTGGGGCAACATTTGAAGTTGTATGTCCTCTCTTAACCTCTCCCTAAAAATTCTGTTACTGAAATAAGAACAGCAAAGGGTCAATGGCAGAGTAGGTAAGTGCCGTGTTCAACCTCCTCCCATGACCACATCAAAGGTACAGCTAAATTACAGAACAACCATCATTGAGGACCACCGGAAGACTAGCTTAACAGAACCCCTGTAACTATGAATATACAGAAGAAGCCACATCGAGACTGGTCTATCTGTTATTTCTCTACCTAGCTATCCACTAACCCGTTGTACTTTTATGCAGTTCAGAGTCCTTCACCATACACACCATGCGTTTGTTTAAAATTTTTAGGTCAAACTTATACACAATGAAGTGCACAGATATTAAATATAACCTGTGATGAGTGTGACAAATGCGTGCAGCCGTGTAACCCAAACCTCTATGAAGATACAGAATATGACTCCGTGCTCTTTTCCAGTCTCTCCCACAGCTCCCCAGAGGCAGCTGCTATTCTTATTTTTTTTTTATTGTATATAGAAAAGGTTATCTTCATTAAATGGAGTCAAGTAGTATGCATTTTGTGTCTGACTCCCCTTATGTTAACCATGATGTTTTGGGGATCTGTTTATGTCACTGCATGGATTGGCAGTGGTCTCTTTTTACTGCTGAGTAACAGTCCATTGTATGAATAGTCTTTCTTCTGTTGATGGACACCTGAACTATTTTCAGTTTTTGGCTATTATACATAAAGTTTCCATAAACGTTTTTGTACCAAAAAAAAAAATGTCATTGAGGTCCTTTGCAAGCACCAAATTCTTTTTCTCAGCTTTCCAACTTTACAAATTTGATTTGGGCATTTGCATGGACACCTTTATAAATATGTAGTTCAGACAAAAGAAACAGACTCCTGTAGAGGAGGAGATGAACAGTAGCCAAGAGTAGCAGGGAGCTCCTGCCTGGAGTACGGAATATACTGTGGGAGTGACTTGGAGTTTGTCATGATCCCTGTGTGCACACCCCATTTCCCTTCTCCCTCCACCTGTCCACCTGTCTGGACTGTCTTCGTGGTGCTCTTTATCTCATGGGGAGAAGCACAGTTCAACGGTTAGATAAAATGCATGTAATCTGTTTTACAATGGAAGTTTGACCAGGACCAGATTAAAATCCCAAAGGGACCTGAAGCATGGAAAATAGTATTTTATGCTGCCTCCTCTATACCCCAATATCTAATTTAAAAAGACACAAAATTTAAAATCATGTTTAAAATAGTTTCTTTAAAATATTTCTTTGATGTCAAAATTCTAGATAACTTTAATGTGGGTAAACTTTTATTTTCTTTTGGGGTAACCCATGGAACCCCAAGCATATATTTTTTCAGCTTGTTATGTGATTCAGCACAGGGTCAGCCTCAGATCCTGCCAGAATATAATTGAATAATACTTCGTAATAGAAGTGATGCTTGACACAAGTCTTGTAAAATGAACAAGTGTTTTCCAGTTTTATAAAATTTGCCACTTACATTGTATGGAGAGATTGAGCTTAATTGAAGGTGTAATTTGTAATCTGAGCTCCCTTCATCATTGAGGCAGTTCTTGGAAGTCACCAATATTTTAGACAACTTGTAGTGGGTTTTTGCTAGGAAAGTAATTTATCTTCTTTTGCACACCTCTTAGTTGAGGTGCTAGGAAACAGCAAAAGCCACACCAAGGGTTACCAGTGGATGGCAGGAAGGAATATGAGGCTATCAGAGGCAAAACAAGTTGACAAATTAGATAGTCTTTAGCTGAGTAATTAAATAATGGTTGTAATTTATTTTATTGCACTTAAAAAATATCTGATTCGGGTCAGGTGAATTTGGGGGTGGGATTAGGTGGTGAGACAGAGACAGAGATGGAAGGACCCAAAAGGTGATGGACAAACTAAATTTAAGTTAATATTTATTAGAATATTGATTAGATTTATTTTGTGTCTTGAAGGAGATCAAACAAAATGCTTTACATGTCTTAAACATTGACAATAAAGTATTTTTTTAAAGTTGTGGTAAAGGTCTCAAAAATTCTCTGCTGCCTTATTTCCTTTGGTTTAAAAAAAAAGGATCACATAGCCAACCATCTCTCTTGTATAATTATCCTCATAAACCTCTGAAGTGTGCTTCTCTCCCAAAACATTATTGGCGTTGATCCTGGCATACAGTCATCACACCAGTAATTACAGCTGTTAACTGGAATATAGTCATCAGTATTTACTAGCCTCTATTATGAATGCATAAATCATTTACTAAAATGGCGAGTGGATACATTACTTGTCATTTTGTTTATGTTAGGCGTTCTCTGCAGGTATTCTACATGAAAGTTAAAGCAGTGTGAGACTCATTTTGTAGACTGTGCTTCTCATTAATAGAAAGCAGCATGTGTACATCCTGCAAACCCATTTCCTTATTTAAAGTGGGCATCCTTCCTTTACTGAGATGTGCTTCCTCTTTTATTACAGGACTGAAGACCAAGCCTTTGTAAACCCTTAAAGGCACATCCCTTCCAAATGACCTTTTGTCCTGAGCTACTAAGATGTATTGTTTAGTCCACCCTGAGTTACATGGGGTGTCTTAGGAATTTTTGTTTTGGTTAATTAAATTTGGAAATGTGTCATTTTTTTTTCCTATTTAAAATATAAATGAAAACCCAGTCATATCGATTTGGGAGTCTGGTAGGCGAGATCATTGCAAAGGATACATGATTTAGGATTTAAAAATATATGTACCTTTTCTCCATTAAGAACTTGAAACATATTTAACTTTAATTAAGTTACCCTCTTATCTGTGATTCTTTCCACTTACGAGTGTGTTTTATATCCATGGCACATGCTGAACAAATTTATCCTCACTAATTATACTAAATAGAATGAGACCCTGCTTGAATAAACATATCCTTTTTATACTTAAATATATCTGTTAAAGGAAGCTAAAATAGAGATCTATAGCAGAACTTACTAAACTATGTAAGATACTGTTTTAGCCGTTAGACTTCTTTCTAGGCCCTTTTTTAGTAGTGTTTTAGAGTATTTTCTTTTTTTCCCCCCAAAATTCATTGCTTTCCTTTAACCGCGCAAATTTTTTTGTAAGTCTTTGAATCTTCAAAGAAGTATAGGCACTAGAATGTTTTTGAGTCTAACAGTGTAGAAGAAAAGGACTCTGCAGTGCTCATAAGTTCATTAGTGGCATCACTATAGAAAGCCAATTTGATTATGCAGATAATTTCCTGAAGTTCCTACTTTTCATGTATAAATCTATTTTTAATAAAAAAGTTCATAAACTTTATGAACCATAAATTTATGACTTGTTAAATCTGTATTATCACATGCCATTTACATTATTTCCCAATAACTATCATGTACTCTGTTGTCCTCTGTCCTCTGATTTCCTTACATTTGTTTCTGGAAGAATTCTGTCTTTTATTTGCCATGCAAACATCAGTAAATTCTGATTTTGGTTTATACTTATATGCCAAATATACTTATTACGTCGATCATTCCTGTTCTTATTCCAGACACTAGCACTTTTCTCTCAGACTTTATTTTTCTTATAAGATTAACCCCCTCTATGCCTGCATAGCTTATATACCCAAATAGGATCATCTTTCTTAATCTTTAAGGAAAAATCACCTAAGTTTCCCTTTGAGCATACTAGAAATCGAAGAAGAAAATAAATACATACTTCAGAGCTTTCAGCCTGCTAACCCGCCATGTCGGACCGCCCTTTCCCCCCCCTTCGCCTTCACCTGTTCTCCCCGCACAGCTGAGGTGACCGACACTCCGTGGCCAATGCCCGTGCCCTCCTCATGAACACTGTCCCTCTTCTCTTCAGCAAGTCAGAGTGCTTCAAAAGGACCAACAAGGATCACCTCATGAAGCCATTTTAGGCTAAATTCTCTTGATTTATACTGTATTCTCTGGTTTCAGACCCTAGTTTACCCTGGCATTTTTGTTTATATTCATGTTAGTATGTATTCCATAGTTCCTGGGGTTATTTAACTTTAGTCAATTATTCTTTGATCTCATTGTCTTATTTCTTATATGGTCCATATTCTCCATTGGAAAAATTTATTGACTCATTTTCTATGTCTTGATTACATCTCAGAATTAGCACAAAGCTCCTTCATAGACCACATTCAATAAACTAATGAAGACGTAACATCCATTTTATAAAGTAGCTAAGTTAGACTTGGATAATATGCACTAACATCTCACTTAGCCTGGTGGCCAGGTAGTTGACTGGCTCACCCACCAACAGTGGGTCCTGTGGAGTTCACTTGGCAACGTATTCATAGGCATCACCGAAACCAGTTCTTCTGAAGAATTCCTAGGAAATAGTGAGAGTGCATCTGACTTTAGGAAATGTTAATGTTAACATTAAACATTTTGCTGATAATGCGCAAACATATGATGGGTAAAACTGACTTTAATAAACAATAAATTTGTACCTGTAGCCAGCAAGGTAGAACATAAAAATGACTATTTTAGGTGCTCATGATTTTGAATAGTATATTCTCATTTACCATGCAAGTGGTCTATGTATTAATATTAAACTTTCTTTTTTATGTTTCATTTATAAATTGAAAAGTTCTTTTTGCATGACTTTTTGTTTGAAAAAAAAGTCTTATTATCCCTATTTTCCACTTCATAAGCCCATGAGGCACACCGAAAATATTTGTGTTAGGGCTAGACAAGAGTTGCCAGCAATCAGCGGAGGAACAAGTGGAGCCTAGTGAGTGTGGAGGGAAGGTGTGTGCTTGGGAACCAAGGCCCCCTGAGTCTGAAATAAGAGAAGCTGGGGGAGCCACCTACCTAGAAAGCCCGGGTGTGTAATGGCCCAGGACCAGGTGGTGATCCTTAGACCTCCCTTTGCCTTTTGAGCACTGTTTTTGTTTGGTAGCTGAATGGTGCTAATTAAACTTAAAGTCATCATTCTGAGGCTTAAACTTTAACATAAAAAGAAATAGTAAAACTTGAGCATGTGAACAAAATGTGCAAAGCAGTTTTAAGATTAATTTTATAAGTTATTTTATGTCAAAAAAAAAACTCTGAGGACCATGTAACAGCTTAAAATCTTTCTTAAGAGTTTTTTTAAAGATAACATTTTTGAGTAAGGGGGACTTGATCATTTAACATGTGACTGGTGAAATCATCTTCTTCACAGAGCCAGTTATTCCTTCAAGCGAGCATTATTTTTCTATGAAGCTTTGTTAGGATTAAGAACAAACTTGCCCATTTTTTTCATTTTGCATTTTCCAAATACTTCAGCTTGAAACATGTTTTTAGATTGCCAGAGAACATCTTGACATGGCTACTGGCTACATGCACCTTTATTCATTCTGAACGATCATTCATTTATCCATTAATAGATCTACACATTAAAGTACAAGGTAGAAAGTACTTTCTTTTGAACCAGCAGAGTCATTATTCATGCAATATGTTAGTTGAATTTACGTGGCTAATAACAGTATGTGTAAAGTAAAAACTTGAAAAATTTTCAAGTACGAAGAGAAATCTTCATGTGTGTGTGTGTGTGTGTGTGTGTGTGTGCCTGTGCAAAAAACACACTTTAAGAATTCTAAATATTTATTTTTGGTAGACTCTAAGCTTCATTTTATCCCAGCCTTTTAATAGGCATAAATTAAATATTTATCACACACACACACACCCCCCCTCATCAGATTTACAAAGCTAATAGTTTTTTAATTCTTCGAGCAAATGGAAACGAATTAGATTTCTTTTCAAAATCAAAACAAAAAATCAATTTTAATATCTTCTTTATTTGGGTACTTTTTCTGTTTCTTCTTCCATTGAATTGTAAAGCTCATTTATTTGTCTGTCTTTTTTCCTAACTGATTATACTGAAGATTATAGACCCGCGAAGTATTGAAATCTCTCACTATTGTTGTGAATTTTCCCCACAAAGTATTAAAGTATTAAAATCTGCCACTATTGTGAATTTTTGTATTTTTCCTTGTTCATGATTATCGTATATTTTGGTGGGTGGTGTTACCAGTATGTACTGTACCTCATTCCTCCAGATTGAAAGCAAAAAAAAGGGTTAATATTACTGAATCAATTTTCTTTTTGTAAGTAGCTGTCCGGGATTTCGTTTTCTGTTCATTATATTTTCAATCATACTGTGTCCTTTTGCTTTCAGTATATATTTATAAAAAGTAATTAGGCATTACTTTTTTGTAACTTCAATTTTATTATCACTTTTATAGGGAATTTAATATGTTTACATTTATTTTTATTACTATTATATAAAGGTGCTTACTTCTATCCTGTTAATATATGTTTTCTACTCCTTTTTGCTTGTCTTTTCTTTCTTGCCTTTGGTTAGTTTGATTTTTTTAAATTTCCTTTTCCTCAGCTCCTGGTTCAGAAGTTATACTTTCCATTTGTATTCTTTTCGCTGTTATGCCTAATTTTAAGACCCATACTTTACGAAGTCTAAATCTAATTAATAGTTCTCACTGCCTACTCAGAACACTTAAACTCTGATCTGCTGCCCCCATGCTTCAGTTTATTGTCCAATAATTTAATCCTGCCCTGCTTGCATATCCTTCCAATTAATCATTGTTATTGTTGTTTTTAAATATAGTTTGTGATCATTCAGATTTATGCATGTTTACCAAGTTATTTACCCACCTTCTTCCATCCTGTTCCTGCTTTTTGAGTTTAATTTCCTTCTTGTCAAAATAGGTCCTTTAGTGGTAGTTTCAGTAAAAGGGTGTGAGTTATATACTGCCTACATTTGTCTGAAAATATCTCGATTTTCTCAGTACTCTTGAATGGTAGTTTGGCTAGTTTTTGAATAGTTTTGTCTACAATTCAACCTATTTATTTACACCTTTTGTTTACTAATACAGGATTTCTGTTTAGTGCTTTCTTCAAATCCACCTTTTTTTTTTTTTTTTAATCCTCACCTCATGATATTTTTTCATGGCTCTTAGTTGGGGGGGGCGGGGGTAGTAGAGAAACATGGATCAGTTTCCTTCTTGCACAAGCCCGGACTGGGGATCAAACTTGCAGCCTGGGTATGTACCCTGATGGGAATCAAGACTGTGACCTTTTGGTCTACAGGATGTCACTCCAACCACCTGGGCAACACTGACCAGGACCAAACCCACCTTTTCATTGTAGCTTTACACCCTTATTTTACTTCTTTGAATATTTCAGATATGCTTATTTTATAGTCTTTCATATTCTCTTATTTTTCACTCTTGGAGTGAAAATTATTTTGTGTGTTACAGCTCTGCTTTCTCTTGAATGTTTGTGTAACCTGTGCTTATAGAAGGGTCTCTGAAGAGGGGTTTCACATTTGCTTCTGCCGTGTTTCATTTTACCATTGTCAACAAAGTTTTTATGTTCCGAATTCTGAAAATTATAGCACAGAAGTCTGTTTATGCAACAAATAGTTATCATGAGGATGAGACAGGAGTCTGTCTTTTGTAGCTTGTAACCATACTAATTAATGCTAATTAAAAGAGGTTCGATAAATGTAAAAATGACAGAAGAACCTTTATTATGAAGCCTAAACAAAAATGAATTTAACTTGATAGCATAAGAACATATTTAGGTAGCTGCCACTGTTTTAAATGTTACTGTAATTTACATCTATGTTTGAGTATAGTTTTCAATGTAATTTAAAATGAAATTCAAGTTGGCTATTTGAAAAATACCTGAAACACCTTTGGGAACACAGTCGGACAATCATTCACCTAGATTCTAGGATTTACATTAATATTGCCTGACATGGTTTGCTAACTAAGCTCAAGATCTGTGTATTTAAGGAAATAAATTAGAAAAGTCAATTATAAATAATTTTTTTTTAAATCTCTGAATTATATGTTGAGAACATATAGTTCTTAAGAGACAAGAGCCTGAATTGTGTTATTATTCCTCACAAGGAAGGCTGGTTGGAGTTTGGGGGATTCTCTTAGTGTGTTCTAAAGCTTCAAAATTATTTGTCTGCAATGCTTTCTGGCTGATTCCAAAATTATTTACATATGAAGTAAAACCTTGTCTCTTTTTGGAATGCTTTTCTCATGGATAGTGAAATACGTGGTGAAAATCAGAGATACATATGTCAGTCTAAAGTGTTTCTGCGTGCCAGCACCTATGGCGGTCTCATGCCTGTATTTTGCCGTGTATGGTGCACATCCATAGCCCGGCGCCACCCATGCATAATGTGCACCCTCAGTACCACCCATGTAATAATGTGCATCCTTATTTTTCCCTCAAAAATTTGGGCACAAAAGTGTGCATTATACATGGAAAAATATGGTAATAACAAATATTGTGTAGATAAGAAGCCGGGTTTTCTTTTTTTTTTGTATACTTTATTGATTATACCATTACAGTTGTCCCAATTTTTCCTCTCCTTATCCCCTCCGCCCTGCACCCCATCCCATCATCCCCACACCTCTTAGTTCATGTTTATGGGATGTACATATCAGTTCTTTGGAGAAGCCTGGTTTTATACTGTGTTAGATGTGGTTGTGATTTTCATTTTATAATCTGCATAATTGCTAGTAGATTTAACAAGTGATCTCACTTGTGATTTTTCCTCTCCTTTTAAAATTTAAATTTTAAAATTAATTGAAGCAATGTATGCCATCACTATACTTTTTTCATTTATATTATGAATCTCAAAAAATACAAAAGAATACCAGAAAAGTGCCACAAAAATTATCACTTGGCTTTCAGAACACAAGTTTCTGCTAATTAGTGGTGAGGAGCTACTCTTTCATCTACCTGTTTACAATGAGTATCTTGAAGGCTTTTCATGCATAGCCTGGCTAATCTATTTGCTTTCTATTTTTCTTTAGCCACCCCACCAAACCATGACATTTTAAAAGAAATTTGTTCTACTTTAGTTTATTTAGACCCTGTTCCCTGTCCTTTTGGCATTGCATCTTCCTGGGTTGGGTGTAGCTTACAAGTAAGTGTTGTCTGTGCCAAATTTTCATACTCTGTTGCCGTGCTAGGCTTAGGAGGCCTGTCAGACCATAAAACAAATGTGAAACTCAGGTTTCAATGAAAAGCATTCCCTCATCCTCAAGTCCAATTTTTCTCATCCTTTGGCTTAATAGGATTACACAAAGGCCATTTGATGTTGGGCTGCTGTGTTAGCAATTTAATGATGTTGAGAAGGAGACAGTGGCCAAGCCTTAATAAGACTGTCATTTCACAACCTCTAAATCAAGACAATACAGCTGAGGAAGTCTGGCTCCTGGCCACCCTACCGGCTGGGTGGTATATGCGTTATTAGCATCACCTTACACCGTCACTGGAATTCCAGAGTGAGGCTGTGGTGTGATGTGGTGGGGAGCTGTTTCCTGAATGGGCAGGGCTGGGAACTTACTTGGTACATCATCATTAGTGAATGTAACTATGTTCTGTTCTTCCAAGATGTTGGTGCCTTTTAATAGCTTATATCTGGGACCAGAGTTTTAGGAATTGACGTTAAGACAAGATCTAGAGTCCAAGAGAGTCATAAATATTTTATTCGTTATATTAATTTTGAGCTCTTTTTCTCC
The DNA here is from genome assembly GCA_004026545.1 of Mormoops blainvillei. Lineage (NCBI taxonomy): Eukaryota > Metazoa > Chordata > Mammalia > Chiroptera > Mormoopidae > Mormoops > Mormoops blainvillei. The sequence goes on along the minus strand of PVJD01000024.1, from coordinate 623,898 downwards.
TTACACCTTTAATTCTATATTTACTATTTCTGAATCCTTGAGTTTTTGGACTTAGCCCTTAAATGTTCACTGTATGTCTCTCGTTTCTAGGAAAAAGGCACCTTGGTCTCTTAGTCTGCTAATTTTATATTTTAATGGTCTCAGGACCTCTACTATTAGCATCTTAGCTGTTGATCACTACTGTTATTGTCAGATATTCAGTAGTAATCCATTTGTTTGGAATGGATTTGTTTAGGAATCCATTTGTTTGGAATCCATGCTGTATTCCTAAATTTTCAGTTTGGTAGATAAAGAGGGTCATTATTTGGCTGTTGGAGTGGCTGATTATAAAGAGATTGGAAAATAGCAATAAGCTGGGATACTGCTTTACTAATGGTCCCTTTCAAATACTTAAAAGCAAATAATTCATCAGATAGGCTCACTAAAAGCAGCAACCTGCCCATTTGTAGAATTTGACTCCTCCTAATCAGAATAAGGCAACAGGATGTAGAGTTCCTGCTCTGCACCTGATTAAAGCCAAATGCATAAGGAGCAGTTGGGCAAAGGAGGGAAGCACAAGATCATCTCAGCTCGGGGTAGAAGCGCTAAACGATTTAAAAACCTTTCTGGTTTGTTTTATTTTTGCAGAGCTGCCTAGTACATAAACACATATTCAGTCTCAGGCTTTACATTTTTAAAATAGCACCTCATCTATGATTTAAGAAAAACAAATATATCTATATGTAGTTCAAGCAAAATTTCTTCTGAATAGATGTGTTATTTTCAGACAATTCTGTTATCATCTGAATTTGAAAAATTTCTTTTTAGGCATTTATCACAGCTTTTCAAAGAGGCACTTATTTTTACTTATATTAAATATTGATGATTTACCCCCTGACTTCTATTTTATTAAGTATTTTCTTTCATTAAGGGGCTTTCTGATGATTTTGATTTTTAAATTATATATTCACCTGAATTCATTGTAGCATTTTCTCATGATTAAAAGCATTAAAAATGTGTTCTCTATATTTATTTTAATATTTTTACAAAGTTAAACTTAAAAATCTGCTTTCCTAAAAATAATTTTTAAAAGACTCAAAGTATTGACTTCCTGCCAAGATGGAGGCATAGGTAGATACACTTTGCCTCCTCGCACAACCAAAAGAAGGACAACAAATTTAAAAACAAAAAACAACCAGAACTGCCAGAAAATTGAACTGGAAGTCTGAAAACCAAGGAGTTAAAGAAGAAACATTCATACAATCAGGTAGGAGGGGCTGAGACGGGCAGCAGGGGCAGTAAAGACACTCTGCAAGGAAGGCGGCTGGAGGACTGGGAAGTCCCACATTTGCTTGTGGATAAACTGGGAAGAACAACTGGGGAGCAAGACAGACCTCGCAACCCAGGGTTCCAGAGCTGGAATAAAAGCCTCAAAACCTCTGGCTATGAAAATCTGTATGGGTTGTGGCTGTGGGAGAAACTCCCAACCTCATAGGAGAGTTTCTTGGAGAAACCCACAGGGTCCTAGAATGTACACAACCCAGCCACCCAGGAATCAGCACCAGAAGGGCCTAATTTGCTTCTGGTTAGTGGTGGAAGTGACTGAAAGCAGGGTGAGAGCAGAGGAGGCGGCATAGGTCCCTCTCTGTCCCCCCTCCAATATACAGCGTCACAATGCAGCCACGTGGGTTGTCTCCCTCTGGTGTATACCTAAGGTGCTGCCCCTTACAATGTAACAGGAGCACCGAGACAAAGAAATATGACCCAAATGAAAGAACAGATCAAAACTCCAGAAAAAATACAACTAAGCGATGAAGAGATAGCTAACCTATAAGATGCAGAGTTCAAAACACTGGTAATCAGGATGCTCACAGAAATGGTGGAGTATGGGCACAAAGTAGAGGAAAACGTGAAGGCTATGCAGAGTGAAATAAAGGAAAAATATACAGGGAACCAACAGTGAAGGGAAGGAAACTGGGACTCAAATCAACAATTTGGAACGAAAGGAAGAAATAAACATCCAACCAGAAGAGAATGAAGGAACAAGAATTCAAAAAAATGAGGAGAGGCTTAGGAATCTCTGGGACAACTTTAAACATTCCAACATGCTAATCATAGGGGTGCCAGAAGGAGAAGAGGAAGAGCAAGAAATTGAAAACTTATTTGAACAAATAATGAAGGAGAACTTCCCTAATCTGGCAAAGGAAATAGACTTCCAGGAAGTCCAGGAAGCTCAGAAAGTCCCAAAGAACTTGGACCCAAGGAAGCACATACCAAGGCACATCATCATTACATTAGCCAAGATTAAAGATAAGGAGAGAATCTTAAAGCAGCAAGAGAAAAGGAGAGAGTCACCTACAAAGGAGTTCCCATAAGACTGTTGGCTGATTGCTCAAAAGAAACCTTGAAAGCAAGAAGGGGTTGGAAAGAAGTATTCAAAGTCATGAAAGGGAAGAACCTACATCTAAGGTCACTCTATTCAGCAAAACTATCATGTAGAATGGAAGGGCAGATAAAGGGCTTCCCAGATGAGGTCAAGTTAAAGAATTTCATCATCACCAAGCCCTTATTATATGAAATGTTAAAGGGACTACCTAACAAAAAGAAGATTAAAACTATAAACAGCAAAATGACAACAAACTGAAAACTGTCAACAACTGAACATAAAAATAATAACAAACTAAGCCAACAACTAGAACAGGAACAGAATCACAGAAATGGAGATCACATGGAGAGTTATCAGCTGGGGTGGGTGGGGGGAGAAAAGGAGAAAAGGTACAGGGAATAAGAAGCATAAATGGTAGGTACAAAACAGACAGGGAAGTTAGGAATAGTATAGGAAATGGAGAAGCTAAAGAACTTAAATGTACAACCCATGGACATGAACTAAGGAGCAGGGTGGTGTGGGACGGGGGGAGATGGTGGTGAGAACGGGGGTGCGGGGCAGAGGGAAATAAAGGGGAGAAAAAAATGGGATAACTAATAGCATTATCAATAAAATATTCTTAAAAAAGGAAGTAATAGAGAAATTGTTAAAAATTCAAAGTATTCTGCTGATCGAAATTTAATAGTACTGAGAAAGTATTTAAAATTAAGACTAATTTTACTTTATTTCTAATGCTTAGTCTAATTTAAATAGAACTGAGAAAGTATTTAAAATTAAGGCTATTTTAATATTATTTTTGTTTCTAAATCTTACTGTTTAGCATTCTGTATTTTAATCTCTGATAATTGATATATAAATGTGTTTATATGTATATATAGTACTTATTTACCCTTAAACTATAACCTTTAGTCGTACATATTATGTTGACACTTATAAATGATGCTTGCGAAACCTGATAAATATTTTTTTCAGATTTTATTTATTTAATTTTAGAGAGAGGGGGAGGGAGGGAGGAAGGGACAGAAGCATCCATTGGTTGCCTCTCGTATGCTCCCTGAACCAGGCATGGAACCTGCAACCCAGGCATGTGCCCTGACTTTCACTTTGAAGAATGCTGCCCAACCAACTTAGCCAAACCAGTCGGGGCCTGACAAATTATTTTTATGTACATTTATATTATTCCCAAGGGTAATTTAAAAAAATATTATTTACTTGGGATAAATATCATGAAATCATGAATGTGTACAGCATCAGTTAGATAAACTCCTAAGATCAGAAGTTTTTTAGATTTTTTCCCAGCTTAAGATTTAGGTGAAACTTGTAATTTAAAATATCAAGAAGAAGATAAAGATATCACAAGAAAAGCATATCAGTATCTCTCTTGAGTAGATGCAAAAATCTTGAACAAAACATTCACAGACTAAATCCAGCAAAGATAAAGAGGATTATACACCATGACCAAGTGGGATTCAGTGCAGGAATGCAAAGTTGGTTCAACTTACAAAATTTGTTTAACGTTATTTAGCATATAAGTAAAATAAAGAAAAAATTCCACATAATCTTCTCAACAAACTGAAAAAGACATTTGAGAAAATCCACCTCTTATTTTGTTATGAAAACACTCGACACCCTAAGAATAGACCTTAACCTGAAAAAGGGCATCTACAATAAACCTGCAGCAAACATTATATTCAGTAGTAAAAGACTGGATGCTTTTCTGCTAAGATAAGAATAAGAAAACTTGGACTCTCCACGTCTATTTAGCATTGCTCAGAGTAACTAGGGAAGAAAAGAAAGAAAATACTGGAAAGTAAGAAGTAAAACTATATTTTTTAGCAGATGATATGATTTTAGATTGTCTATAGATAATCTTAAAGAAAACAATAAAAATTACTGGAGCTAATAAATGAGTTCAGGGAAGATTCAGGATATAAGATCAATATACAGAAATCATTAATATTTTAATACATTGTTAGTGGCCAGTAAGCACATGAAAACATCATTATCCATCAGGGTAATATGAATTGAAACCACATTAAAATGCCACTTTAAACCCACTAAAATGTCTGTAATAAAAAAATAGATAATATTAAGTATTGGTGAGGGTGTAGAGAAACTGGAACACGTATACACTGCTGGTGGTAATGTACAGCGGGAAATTTCGAACTTTGTTTTTTGTTTTTGTTTCTGTTTTATTTTTGGTAACAATATTTATCATATTTCAATTTTCTCTTAGCATAATTTATTTATACAATAAATACAGTGTTACCCACTAGGATCACTGTGTTAAATACTAAATTCTCTGACCTTATTCATTTTATACCTGTAAGTTTGTAGCTTTTTACCAACCTCTTCCTATTTTCCTCAGCCCCCCGTCTCTGGCAGCCACTCTTTGTTTCTGTAAGTTTGAATTTTATTTAGAGTCCACATGTAGGGTGATAGTATGTAGAATTGTCTTTCTCTGTCTCATTTATCTCTCAGAGTACAGTGCCCTCAAATTCCACCCACATTGTTGAAAATGATGGGATTTCCTTCTCTCTCATAGCTTAATAATGTTCCATTGTGTTTATGAATGTATCTATGTCACACCTGCTTTATCCATTCATCTGTTGACACATACTTAGGTTGTTTCCATATCTTGGCTATACTGAGTAGTGCTGCAGTGAACATGGGAGTGCAGATACCGCTTTGAGATGCTGTTTCATTTCCTTTGGATATGTAGACCCAAAAGTGGGATTGCTGGATCATATGGTAGTTTTATTTTTAATTTTTTAAGGAACTTCAATACCATTTTCCATAATGGCTGCACCAATTTATATTCTCACAAACTGTGTACAGTGCTTAACTTCTCTCCATGTCCTTGCACACACTAGTTCTCTCTTTTCTTTTGATGACAGCAGTTTTAATAGATACAAGATGATAGCTTATAGTGGTTTTGATTTTCAATTTTCTGATGACTTGTGATGTTGAGTAACTTTTGTGTACCTGTTGGCCATTTGTATGCTTTCTTTCATAAAACATTTATTAGTTTTTCAACCCATTCTTTAATTGCATTTTTTTTTTTTTGCTATTGGGTTGTGTGAATTCTTTATATATTTTGGATATTAACCAATTACCATATCTATGATTTGCAAATGTTTCTTTCATTCTGTAAGTTGCCCTGTCATTTTGATGGTTTCCTTGGCTGTGCAGAAGCTTTTATTTTGCTATAGTCTCACTTGTTTATTTTTGCTTATGTGCCTCTGCTTTTCAGATCAAGTCCAAAAATCATTGCCAATTACGATGGCAATAATATTAACCCTTATCTGTTCTTTAAGGAATTTTACAGTTGCAGGTCTTCAATTTAAGTTTTTAAACCATTTTGCATTGATTTTTATGTGTAGTGTAAGATAGTGGTTCAATTTTAATCCTTTGTATAGTGATAGTTTCCTTTGGGCTTTATATTTTGTTCCATGTGTCTGTGTGTCTGTTTTTATGGTACTGTGCCAATACCATACTGCTTTGGTTACTATAGCTTTGTGATATAGTTTGAAATCAGAAAGTGTGATGCCTCCAGCTTTGTTCTTCTTTCTCAAGATAGCTTTCATCATTCTGGGTCTTTTGTGGATTCATTCAAATTTCGGGATTTTTTTTTCGATTTTTGTGAAAATTGCCATTGGAATTTAGAGAGGGATAGCATTGAATCTGTAGATTGATTTGGGTTTTATGGATTTTTTAACACTATTAATTTTTCAAATCAATAAGCATGGAATATCTTTCAATTTATTTTTGGCATCTTCAATTTTCTTCATTAATGACTGTCTTGTAGTCTTCAGTGTACAGATCATTCACCTCCTTGTTTAGAAGTATGCCTAAGTATTGTATTCTTTTTAATGGAATATTAAATGGGATTATTTTCTTAATGACTCTTTCCGATAGCTTACTGTTAATCATAGAAATACAACTAATAAGTAAATCCCGTGAGATTGCAGTTATAAAAAAGCAATATATAAAAGTGAGTTTTATCATGCTGTTATTTCAAGAGATAAAACTTCATATGCTAAGTGACAGATCTGTCTTTCTAGTTTGATGTCTGTGTGATGTCATTTATTCGAATATGGGCTATAATTTCTCTTATTTGAAATATCCTGCCCATGATTTTCTTCTACTGTTGGTCCTGATTAATATATATATTTACCTTTACCTAAGCTGAGTTTCTAATCTAGTGTTTATATTTTATTTCTAAAGCATTTTGGATGTGAAATAGAGTATAAATTACAAATGTATATTTTTGAAAAAATATTTTGGAAATTAATGGAGTAGAAATGAAATTTTTTTATATATTCTGAAACTAAACTATAATAAAATGAGGGCATAATATATTTTACTTTTAATACATTATAATAAGCATTTAAGCTATGATATTAAATTTATAGATATACCTGAAAAGATTTGTGTAACCGAATACCCAAGAAATGAGAATACATCCATTGTCACAGCTGAATTAACTGCTCTTCTTAGAATCCTACCATTATTTGAATAATTTCCCCCAAATCTAGTACTACATACTATATTCATTTAACTTTGAAGAACTGTATATTTAAACAGAGTAGATGACTTTAAACTTCAAATGCCAAGAAATGAAAAAAATTAGGCTCTTTTTTTGAGAAAACTAAATAAATTTGAGAACATAGTGAGGAAACAGTACCAAGCTATGTAATATATAATTCTCATATTCAAGAGAATGTGAATGAAAAAGTAGAATTGGCAAGAGGAAGCTAATTAACATAAAGGGTAAATTTCCTATAGAATTTTTCATTATAAATAACGAGGGGGATAATGTTCTGCAGAGGTGCATATGCTCAGAATTGTGAAAGAATGTCATTTTTTAAATTAGGAGAAAACTCATGGTGCATTTTAATGACATTATTTGCTTTTGGTCTGGTGTTCCTTCAATGAGCAGTATATTTTGTTACACACACACACACGTGCACACACACACACGCACACGCACACAGTCTGTTTAGAAAAAGTCCAAACATTGGTAATACAATGAGAATGGTTTGCGTGACATCAGTGTAACCTGGCAGCTGGAAGAGTAAACTAGAATGCGCATGCATGGACAATGACAACTTCACTGTACTAGTCAATGGGGCAGTAGATGCTGTTGAGTGAGCATGTGTACTGTGTGAGTGTCTCATTCAAAATGACTGAGCGAGTAGAGCCATGGATCTGCATCAAATTTTGTGTTAACCTTGAACATTCCTCCATGGAAACTGTTTGGATGATTCAGAAGACCACAGCTATGGGCAGCTTCATCACAACCATGTGCCCACTCATGCATCATGTCTCTTGCAGAGTTTTTTGAGGAAACATCAAATCACGCAGGTTACTCAGCCCCTTACAGCCCAGGTTTTGCACCCTGTGACTTATGGTTTTTCCTAGAACTAAAATCACCTTTGAAAAGGAAGAGAGTTCAGACCTTTGATGAGATTCAGGCAACTATGATGGGGCAGCTGATGGTGATTGGGAGAACTGCGTGAGGTCCCAAGGTGCCAACTTTGAAGGGGACTGAGATATCATTGTCCTATGTACAATATTTCTTTTATCTTCTTCAGTATATGTCTCGGTTTTTCATATTGCATGGTTGGAGACCTTCTGGACAGACCGTCATATATATAACCTTAAAGGTGTGGTTCATGGAATAATTGCACCCCTGAGGGCATCTGAGACACTTCATGCCATACTGCATTTCATACCTTCAAACTATCGAAGCACGAGATTTTTGCACAACTATTCCACGCTATCAAAACTTGATCAAATCAGTCTAGGTGTTTTTAAAGAAATTTGTTATTTTCTATTATATTTTTAAGAGTACAAAGACTACTCTGTATGAAACTTTCTTTTATCTTCTGTCACTTTTTCCCTATCCTGAAATTATAAGACAGGAAATTATATAACAGCAGATTGGTATTTTCCTCTTACATAAAACTTACACTAAGCATATTGCTAAAAAACACTTCTACATTTGAGGGCAAAATATTTGCAGTATGCCCTGGAAATGGCTCTTCTAACTTCTTTGAACACTGTGATTGAAAACTGTGCAGTTTGGATTCATGTAAATTAATTTAAAGGTCAGAATGATGTAATTTGTGATGATTGATTTATTTGGGGGGAAAGTTAAATACCTTTGCTAACTTTTTCGTTACGGAATGGGAAAGGTGGTGGAAAATTATTGGTGGGCAGACACAGTAGAATAATGTTTAAAAGTGTATTTTCAGTTAATACAGATATATATATATATATATAAATAAAACAGAATACAATATTAAAATATTTATGTTTAATAATAAAAGTCTATTTTGTGGCAATTGTTATGAAATGTATTGCTGTGAGCACAGATTTAGAACCCAGTTCTTCTCTGTCACCCCCGATGCCAATGGGTTTGATGATTTCTATATTTCTATTAGTTCAGCCAGGTGAATGGTGGCAAGAAACATTTAGGCAAAGCTGTATATTGTAATGGCAGCTGGACATGTTTGTCTGGAGTTCAGAAGATGATTGAATTAGAGATGAGGATTTGGAGGTTATTAATGTATTAAGTCCTAACTGTGAAGAAATCAGTCTGTTAGAGTGAGGTCTGTTAGGAAGATAAAGATGGCATCGGGATACCAAGAGTTAAGGTTAAGAGCCTAGTTACGAGCAATGAGAGAAGCAAGGGGAGAATTAGGAACTGACAATATTCAGAAACCAAGAAAAGGAGTGTTTAGTGGCATGGTACAGTCTCACTGAGTGACATGCATTTGAAGGGATAGCCCGGTGTGATGATCTAGCTGAGTTTGCAATCAGCTGAGTGTACAACCGTGTATTCATCAGAAGTGTGTGTCAGTTGGTGTTATCTCTGGTTTTCTCCTTGATTTTGAACACAGTTTAGGAACAGAGAAGACAGATGTTTAGGTTTTCATTAGATTAGTGGCAGATCAATAAAGTGAAGTATTGGTCCGTATAAAATGAGTAAAATGATAGGCTATGTGATGTAGATGTTCCTAAATCTTACGAAAATTTCTGATAGACAGTAAGTCAACAAAACTGTTAAATTTGATTTCACATGTCAAAATGCCCACTGATGTAAGATGTTAACTCCCATCTCTGTTGACACTAAGCCACATAAATTTATCTTTCTTTCTTTTAAAGAGTTGAAATTGTAGAGGGGCAGTTGCTTTTTGCGGGGTAAATGGCTCTGGTAGACTGGCGCTGACTGTAATTTTCTTGCCTCTAGCTTGGACCATGTAGTTGAACTCCCTGATACTTTACATCTTGCACAAGGCCTTGTGTTCTGAGGTAATTTAAAACCTTATTAATCCAGTTCCCATTGAGTCAGGATTTGAGCAATTCCAGAACAAGGCCTTATTAAAACTCACCGTAACAGTCTCTGAAAAAAAGCTCCACTAAGCGAACTAATAGTGCAAACAACATTTTAGCAAGAATGTCCCAACTACTTAAAATAGGACTTTGTTTATAAGCACCGGTAAGTACTTCTTAAGTACTTTAGGAGCTCTCACTTACTTATAAACTATCTATACCCTCATTGCAAATCACCCTTATCTAGTTATTAAATCTATAGATTGAAACTGTGTAAGATTTTATTAGTTTAATTCCAATGGCTACATTTTATAGACAGTTTTCAGTGGCTAATGCCAAACATTAGCTCAAATAATTTTCTAAATAGCAGTATTAAATCCAAACACCAGAAACCAATTTAAAACTTGCTTGAAATTAGGGTCCACCGTTGTATTCCATGCTGTTTTATCCCACGGTGTTATTTCATCACTTCTGTACCGTCCCCACACAATTTTAAATGTTAGTGGGTGCAGTGTTGAGGATTTCTTTTCCGATTCCCTGAGTGAGAGTACCAGAAGTCTAGAACTTTGATGTCAGCCATAAGGCACAGGATATTTTAGAAAGCTTCAGTCAATAACAATTTTGGACCAACCCCAGAGGATGGAGTCTTTATATCAAGTTCCCTGTGTCTAGCATGGGCAGTCAGAGTTCCCTGGTATATTATGTGTTATCATTGGGAATGATTTAAGATAAGCAAAACTTTAATTTTTTAAATTAGTTAATATTGTACTAAATTACATATGATTTTGAAATTTAAAAATAGCTAGATTCTTTTCTTAAACTTAGAGTTGTTTTGAAGTTATAACCGGTAGATAATTAGGTCAGGGATCGTGAACAGTGGCTTCTCAATGATCTCCGTGGCCACTGATCTCCACCAAGGCCCACACCCAGAAAAAGTACTTTGGAAATTTTGCTGCTTTAAATCTACATCTTGCCTTTTAGGCAGCAGGTGTGATATGACTAATAAATACTTTCTGAATTGTTAGTCTTGTAGAAGGGGCTTACCCTCTAGCCTTTTGGTAATGGACATTTTCTTAAAGGGTTAATAAATTTAAAATGTAGAGACATACATCCAGATAGATTTTTATTTCAGTGACCTCTGAATATTTTGTACACTTTCAAAGAGAAGAGCTTTTTTGTCACAAACCGAATTATAGCCAGAGAAGACTTAATCATGTAGCATATAGTACAGGGTATTATGTGACGATATCATTGGGTCTTACTTTAACATGTGGTAGATGCCTAAATGTCGAAATATAAATACCTACGTTGGATCTTTATCAGAAAATTTGGGGCCAAATAATCTTGGACAAACAGCATTGGAAAGGGGGTCATAACAAACAGGATTTGGGTGCAACAGCAACTTAAATAAGAGTTGAAATTGATCTGGCACTAAGCCAGGGTAGTGCTATTCCTTATCTTTGAAAAGTGTCAGTTTTGTCCTCCCTGTTGCAAGGTAGGCTTCAGAATTCAAGAACTTGCAAAATTCTGCTGTATGCCAGAATTTTGTAGGGCAGATATTTTATGACCAAGGAAAATGTTAGGTCCTGTGTAGCTCCTCATTCCTGGCAAGTCTTACTCTTAAAAAATGCCCTTGGAATGTGCTTGCTGATGCTGGCATTTGAAAATTTTTGCTTTCATTTTTGTCACAGAGTCTTTCGGAGAGTGGGTGGGGTAACAAAGACAAGTGCGTTACAGATTTATAGCTTAATGGGCAGAGTGCTTCCTGGTCATGTAACTTGGCAGTGATTTGACTCTGGAATTTTAACTAAATTATTTTATTTATGGTTTCCCAGTTTGCAGAACTGAAATCATATATGTTCTCTCCTTATTTCTCACAGGGACGTAGTGGGTGTTGATAAGATAAAATCTGAAAATCTTCATGGGGTCCTGGTGCTACATAAATATATGGCATCATCATACTCATGTATCAACATTATCACCGTGGCTTTCTGTATACCTAGATTAATTATGACTAAGCAGTAAATCATCCTGATTTTCATTCTGATACTCCTTTACAAGTACCAGGGGCCGACCACCCCCCACCCCAAAAACAATTATCTTCTGGAGGGTGGGCCCCTTGTAATACTGGCTTCCCCCACAAGGTGAGTGATCTAGGAACCCGTCCGTATCACTGTATCAACTGGTTTTGTTGTGAGATACTGCATTCAGCTTCAGTGAATTTTTTTTGAAGACTCTTTCAATGTATTTGTCCATTTCGTGATGGGTGATTTACGAGTGCACCTGCCTACACCACTGCTGAGTGTTCAGCAGGATTTGAACAAAAACAGCATGACCCCCGTGGCCCACCCTCCCCATCTTGCCCCCAGTGACTTTTTTGTTGTTTCCCCGGATGAAAAAAAAGTCCTCAAAGGGAAACGATTTGCCAGTGTGGAAGACGTGAAACAAAAAACAGCAGAAGCACTAAAAGGCCTCAGAATCGACAAGTTCAAAAACTGTTTCGAGCAATGGAAAAAAGTCTCAATAGATGTATTGCATCAAATGGAGTGTACCATGAAGGTAATTGAAGTTTAAATATGTAAGAATAAATATATAATTTTTAATAAATAATTCTAGGGAACATGGACAAGTTCCCACCTTGATCCTGCATTATTTCCATAATGTTTGTCACCAACCGATATATAGTTTTTGTTGATAGTCTGTGTCTTTCCACTAGGATAGAAGAGCCATGAGGACAGGAACACCGTCTCTTTTCCCTGCTACTGATTAACACATGGCGGACCCTTAACAGTATATGTTAAATGAATGAACGAATAAACCCTTGGTTTTAGAAGATAGTAGAGCAAAGAAAATGTGACCCAGGACTTTATATTAATTCAATATTCCCTGCTAGACCATTTTAAAACAAAATTTAAAACAAACTTTAAACAGAACATGGATTTTACAGAACCTGGGCAGTCCTTTTGGAAAAACTGTTTGATAATACAGTTTAGCCAACAAATTGATGAGTCAAAATAAAGAAAGTAAAGCTGAAGAACTGTGTGAAATAGGCTACAGAACAGAATGTCAGTGTTAACTATAGTAAAAGAAAGTACTATTGTCTAATAAAATTGGGAGAGATTTCCTTATCTTTTAGCGTATTAGCCTTGGCCTTTAAGTCCTTAAGCGAACTGGCTCTTGCCTATACATTAACCTCATTTCTTGTCAGATTCTTCCTTTTTCACTTCCTTCCACATTTCGTTCTTTGTTTTGCCCCTGGAATTCACTAAAGTCTCTGCACTTCAGTAACATCCTCGTGGAAAATTCTTCTCGCAGATATTTGTATGTCCTGTTTTCTCTCTAAATTTATGTCTCTGTTCAAATAATGCCTCATCAGAGAGGCCTTTGCTGCACACCCTATCTTCCTGTCGCCTCTTCTTCCCTTACTGTACTTAGAGCGTCAGAATTGTGAAGTAGAGAGCACGGCCTCAGAGCCAGACTTCCTGGCTCTGCCATTCATTAGCTATGTTGTGACTTTGGGCAGGCAACTCAACCGCGTTGTACCACAGTTGCCTTACATGCAAAATTAGTGCTATATCTATGTCACAGAGTTGTCATGAGGATTAAATGAGTAATATAGGCAAAGCTTTTAAAATAATGCCTGGCTTGTGGACAGTGTCCTATATGTGTTATCTGTTACTGCCTGACATTATAAATTTGTTGTCTATACTCCAACCTGAATATAAGCCCCATAAGAGCAGGGACTTCATCTATTTTGTTCTTTACAGTATTCCCTTTCCTAGAGTGATGACTGGCACATGGCTGACTCACAGTAAAAACGTGTTGAACAAATGGATTTTGTTTGCTCATGTTATCTTTCAATTCTTGTTTTATTAAATTCATTTTCTTACTATGAAACACTTGTTAAAGAAAACATTATTCTGAGACTTGTCAAGGGACACTTTCATTTCAGACTATTGTAGCAGGGGTATTGCAATGAAGGAGAGCGATCAGGCTCAACTTCAAATACAAAAGGACAAGTGGAATTCATAGCCAAGGATCAGAGAGAGGTAGTCAGTGGACTGAAAATAGCTAAGAGGAAGCATTAAGGGCAGCGGGATTCTTGCTAAACCAACCTAACAGAATAATGAAGTTGGTTCTGAAATACAGAGACAGAAATTTCCATCAACATATTTTTGTTTCTTGTTTGATGATAATTCTTTACTTTGTGTCAAGATTTTCTTTTTTCTTTCAGTATCAGCCTACAGCAAATGTTTATTGAGCATCTTCTGTGTACCTGACCCTCTGCAGAGGTGCCGGCGTACACAAATGGAAGAGCCTCAGACCCTCACTCAGGGAGTCCACGAATCTGTGTGTAGAGAGTGATACTCATATTGATAATGTAATATCCAAAATGATACAGGAGGAAATATTTAATTCAGTTCCTGGGATTTAGGGATTACCGAAAGAAGTATGAGATGGTCAGGAATTTACTGGGTGAATGAGGCCGCATTATCTACAATGAAACAAACAAAAAAGCTGAGAGGAAAGTCACAGAAACAAGAGTGTACATGGCCCATTTGGAAAACGAAGAGCAGTTTGGTGGACTCAGTGTATAGTGAGTAGAGCATGGGTCTGGAAAAGGCGAGGTGAGCGGTTACAGTGGTAATGGTAGGAGACATGCTGACCGTGAAGGCCTGTGAGTGTCCTGATTGTGTTACTCAACTGATGTTTGGAATGGAAGATTGAGGATTTATTCCCCTTGCTTCTGCTGATCCTCAAATCAGTCAAATTGATGTTTGCTGGATACATGTGTGGTATCCTCAATTACATGGAAGAATAAGGGCTGGAAAGGATTTTATTTAGGAGAAAGAAACTGAGGCTTAGAGAGGCCGATTTACTGGTTATTGACAAAATAAGAACTAGAGCTCCTATGTTTTAATTAATTGACATGAATAACTTCCTTTGTTAATTTCTTCCTATTTTTCATTTATCAAAATCACACATATACAAGCTTCTTTTCTCCACCCAAGGGAATTACCTCCACAGCAAATTATTCTTCTTCTGCCTCTGAGAACTCAGAAGTTCTGATTCTTTGGGGGAGAGTTGTTTGTTTGTTTTTGCTAAACTCCAACATGGACACTGACTATTTTCCCCTATTACTTTGTAACCAGTGTCCTTTTGTTCATATTTCCTCTGTTTGCCTGAAGTTACTACGGGCACAGGCATCACTCTCTTCCACCCTCCCTTCCTCAGTGTCCATACTTTTCTCCCATCAGTTCACAACCTCAAGGAAATAGGAATTGACCTACATTGCAGCAGTGGTCAAAAGAAAATAAGGCATTTATTCTGTTCAGTGTGACCTTTGTTTTCCTGCAAAGTCCAATTTTTGTACACATAGCAGCTTCATTGTGGAAAAAATACCTGAAAACACAGCATTCATTTTTTTCTCATTTTGAAAGTACGTAGTTAATACCTTCTTATATACCGTTTTCTTTATAGAAAGGCACTATACAAGTACTAAAAGCTTTAGTAATAGTATACTATCATTAATAATGTTTTCCTCTCAGAGAATACTTTAATACATTGTGCTGAATTGTCTGAGGCTTATACCAGGTTTGTTACAACATTTTGTTGTGGAAATGATTCCTCATTAGAACTAACACATGGAATTTAGAAAAAAAGGCATCGAGAGAGGAGGGATCAATTTTGAAATCACTGTCTCTTATTTCTTCATTTTTTCAAGAAATGTCTTTGATTGCCTATTATGTGCCAGGCACTTGGCTAGGCACACAGTGAACAAGGTGGGGATGATTGGTGTTATTAACTTTGCCCCTGAAATTAATGGTTTCTTTTATGGATTATCTGCTTCTTGATAGAATGAGTTGCTCCAAATGGAGCAGATTAAAGCAAATTGTTTTTCAGATATCAGTGAGTTGGACACAGACTTCTATTTTGTTAATTTAGCAAAATTTTGTTAATTTAATCAGGCTTAAACGTAGGGTATACCTCATTCAAGTTTTCCTGACCACTAATCAGCTGGAATAAGATCTTTCTATCCTTCGTTATTTTATAAAGCCTTTGTCATTGTACCCACTTCCTGGCTTAGCATTCACAAACCAAAGAATTCCAGTTCTTTGTTGTAGTTTGTTTTGTTTTTTGTTTGGGTTTTTAAACCCTCTCTTCATGTGATAGCTGTTCTGTTTTCTTGAGTTCCAGGTGACTTTCTTAAGATTACCAGGACTTCATGGCCTCCCAGGGATGCAAGAATTACGGTCTTTTACAAAGGGACTCTGCCTTGTGCTCTGTTTGTTCTACTCTTTTTATTGACACTGCTCATTTTCTTGACCTTTTAGTGGCAAACCAAAGCCTGATGTCTTCAGGAAATAGAACTCTAAGGACATGGGTCCAACCATTCTTTTTTTCCTTCCTGTCTTAAATGCATTGTCTTCAAATGGTTCAGTTTGAAGTGTGTTACCCTTTTAGAAGCCTTTCACATAGCTCCATGAGATCTTATTATGCCGTATGTGACTTTCCACTTTTCTGAAAAAACAGTGGAAACTTTGGAGATTTTCATAGTGTACCTTTCTTTGCAGATTGTTTTCAAAACATTAAATAAGAACAGTTTCTAAACTAGCTACTGACAGGATCTGCTTTTCGTATTTTGATTTTTAAGCTCGTATGTTTTCATTCTTACTTTCAGTGTCGTGTGTGGAAGTTTCTGATTGTGGTGGAGTGGGCATGCTGGAGATGGGGCAGGGAGCCCACTATTAGCGCTTACGAGACAGGAGATTCTCTCAGTGGCAGAATTATCGTGCTTACTTTGTTAAATGCACCTTGTTATGGTAGTTGTCAAGGTCTTTGACAATCTTGGTGAATTATATCCACAGGTTTCTGCCTTACTGCTCCATACCCATGTGCTTGTTTATCCATTAAAAGTCACAAGGCAATACCAACTTTCTCAACGTCACCTTTATTTTCTACCTTGACATATATTTAACTGTGCATTATTTCTGACCATTATTGTAGTCTTCGCTAGATTTCTCATTATGGAAGTGATGTCCAACAGCTCGGTGATTTGAGTTCCCCTTCCGTTTGACTGTCAGTTACCTTTTTATGGATTAAAGTCATATTAGAAATCTGGTGGCATTCTCTTTATAGTGCATATAGATTTGCGGTGTCACTCATGCCTTCGTGAATGCTCTTCAGTCTTAGTGATTTGTCTTCATTTTGGTTTATTTCTTAGATCTAGAACAGTTTGGTATTTACCACTGTTCTACCTTCCTGCTTCAAATAGCAGTTTGAGAATCAGAACCTCTCTCTTCTTCCACAGCAAGGAGAGAGCCAGCGCTCACAGCTGCCTCAGGCCGCTGCTTTTCCTCTGTCCCAGGATCCCCCAGCAGCCTTCTCTGCCTGGTTGCATTTCTTGTTGACTTTGGATTTGCCTTTGAACCACACGTTATTCTTTCTTGAGCATCATTTAAATTTTATTCCTGTTTAATGAATGCACCTTTCCCCCTACTTGCCATTCAGTTCTTGATTGTTTTGAGCTCCTGTTTCTTCTTTCCGGGGCTTTCAATTAAATATTTTCAACAAAACACCTAGGTTTCTCATGAGGGATTGCTTATTTAAATGAGACTTTTTTATATATTTCTCCCTTGCATTAGATATTGCTTCTGTATTGTTCCTTCTAAAATCGACACATATATGCTATTTGTGTGAGAGCAGGTCAAGAGAAATAGAGGCAAGGAGAGACAGAGAACAGGTTACAGATATTCCCCACTTTTCAAAAGTTCGCATTACACCACTTCACTCTTAGCAAAGATCTACATTTGTACCTGTTTTTGCTAACTGAAAGATATCCGAAGAAGATCTTTTGCTTTCAAAAAAAAGGCGAAAAGTGAGAATAGGGTTCAGCGTTTGTTTTGCAGCAGACTTTATGGAAGCAGCGTGCACACCGAGAAGAAAGAGTGGCTCTGCCAAGCTACCGCCCCGGTAAACAGCCTCTCCGCATCACGCCAGCAGAGCTTTGAACTGTGTCTGTGAGCATCTGTGCTTTACCTTGGTTTATTTTGTGCACCTGTTAGATGTGTCGTAAGGTAATTGGTTCTTCACTTTATGCCTTATGAAAGTTTTCATAGGACACTCTACTTTCAGATAGTTGGGCAAACCTGTATTACCCACATAGCCTGTTGTTAATGGTTTCTCATATATTGTGACTCACAAATACTTTCATATGCTAGGAAATTAAAGCTTCCTGAACTAGTTATTTTTCCTGCCTAGAAGCTTTAGCTCTGTTTCTTGTTTTAAGGAACTGCCTCATGTGGATAACTGAGACCTTCAGTATTGATAACTGAGGCCATGTTGTAGCTCTCAAACTCATTTAACCATTTCAGTGATGTCTCACTTTTTTGTTCAGATAATCTATTAACTAAAGAATGATTAGCTGTTTAGATGTCATGGTAAGTGTTCTGTTCCAACATTAATGTTATGTATAGTAGTGACCATTCCAAATGTAATTGTAGTAGTCATAAGATAAAAATCTTGCCTTATAATAATTAAGAAGACTGTAATATTTTTGTTGTGTTTTAGTGTCCTTATACACAGTTGAACTTTTGTAACCTTTTCATTATTTTGTCCGAACAGATAACACCCAAAATTACTCATAATCTGAGTAATAACCAGGAGCAAATATTAAATCCTGTAGTCATCTCTGGATCATCTGTGACAAATACTTTCAATCCCTTAGTTTAGTATTTTAAGACTCTTGGTTAAATACTTCTGATTTAAATAATCCCTCTATCGACTCCTATGCCATCACCATCTGCCAACAGAGAGCTTGGGGAATGTTAGATTATTTTGTGTATGTGTGATCAAATAATTTAGAAGATTGGAGTTATTAAAATTATAAAACAGATCTCAAAGCTGATATGATTATTCACATTTTTATTTATATATCCAACTCTAATGTCACATTAATGCTTCAGTGTACTTAAGGAGATTTTTTTTTTCCATTTTCTTTATTTACTTTTTAGTAAGTTTAAATACTTGACGGGCACAGCATTACATAGAAGGCCAGTGGCCATAGCAAGAAGGTTGCTTTGGAATTTCATGTGAACCATGCCACTGTATCCATGAACACGGTTTACCTTTCTCCAGGTTACTCTTGTTTTGTTCGGTTTGCCATCAGTAGTCCCTTTGCTGTTCTCTGTTTTGTACAAATAAGCGCATCCCTTGCCTAGACAGAATTCAGTTTCATTTTGAGCATAAACACCTTCAGTTTTGTTTAAAGATTTTATTCATTATTTTTAGAGAGAGGGGAAGGGAAGGAGAAGGAGAGGGAGAGAAACATCAATGTGTGGTTGGCTCTTACACACCCCCAACTTGTGGGACCTGGCTGGCAACCCAGGCATGTGCCCTGACTGGGAACCAAACAGGCGATCCCTTGGTTTGCAGGCCAGCACTCAGTCCACTCAACCACACCAGCCAGCGCTAAACACCTTCAATTTTAAGAACTGTGTACTCCCTCTGGAGATCCTGTGCATAGCCAGCAAAAAAATGGCCATTGATCAGAGCCTTCTAGACATGTTTGTCGTTATAGAAGTGCTGTTCCCAGCAGATCTCCACAGTCCTCTAGGTGGTGGAAAAAAATTACTTAAGGACTTTTCATACTTAGTATAGAAGAAGTCAGTAATCTGTTGAATGATTCAGACTATAGAATAATTGAGGATATAACAATAATGCCTTTAAGACACATACATCCAGAACCAAAAATAGCTGATGAGACCTTTAAATGGTATGGATGTGAGTTCTAAGAGAGATTTAATGGCTTTTCTTCTTTTTATTTTTTTCAACTTACTGAAACTAAGAAAAACCAAACAAACAGTTTACCCATTCCTCCCACCCTCTACCACCTGCCTTTGCAATCACCAGTCTGTTCTCTGTATCCGTGAGCTTGGTTGGTTTTCTTTTGGGGGGAAAGATTCCACATTTCAGAGGGATCATACAATATTTTTCATTCTTTATCTGACTTATTTCACTTAGCAAAATGCTCGCAAGTTCCATCCGTGTTGGTGTAAATGGCAACATTTCATTTTTTATGGATAAATAATGTTTCATTATGTGTGTATTTGTGTGTATACCACAATGTCTTTATCCATTCACCTGTCAGCGGACACTTAGGTTGTTTTCATATCTTGGCTATTGTCAGTAATGCTGCAATGAACATGGGAGTGCAGATATCTTTTCAATTTGATGTTTTTATTTTCTTCTGATAAACACCAAGAAGTGGAATAGGTGGATCATATGGTAGTCCCATTTTAAAATATTTGAGTAGCCTCCATACTGATTTGCATAGTGATTACACCCATTTATATTCCTAACAGAAATACACAAGGGTTTCCTTTGTCCACAATCTTGTCCACACTATTTATTTTTTTGTCTTTTGATAATAGCCATTCTGAAAGGGGTGAGATGATATCTTATTGTGGTTTTGATTTGCATTTCTCTGTTGATTAATAAGTTGAGCTTCTTTTCATGTACCTGTTGGCCATCTGTATGTCTTTGGAAAACTATGTCTATTCAGATTTGCTGCCTATTTTATAATTGAATTGTTTGGGGTTTTGTTATTGTTGTTACTGAGTTATATGAGTTTTTTATTCGAGTTGGATATTGACGTCTTATCAGATTCTCCCATTTAGTATGTTACCTTTTATCTCATTAGTGGTTTCCTTTGCTGTACATTTATTTGATACAGACTCATTTGTTTATTTTTCCTGTTATTGCTTTTGCTTTTGGTGTCATTCAAAAATCATCACTAAGACCTATGGCAAGGAACTTACTGCCATGTTTTTTCAAGGAGCTTTATGGCTTCAGGTTTTACATTCAAATCTTTAGTACATTTACAATCAATTTTTGCATATGGAGTAAGAATGTAGTCCAGTTTCATTATTTTGCATGTAGCTATTTAATTTTTTTTTCCAGCACCATTATTGAAGAGACTATCCTTTCCCCAATGTATATTCTTGGCTCCAGTGTCATAAATCAATTCACCATATATGTGTCAGTTTATTTCTGTGATATCTGTTCTGTTCCATTGATATCTGTGTGTCTGTTTTTATGCCTATACAGCTTTGATTACTGTAACTGTGTGATATAATTTGAAATTAATGAGTGTGATGCCTCCAGATTTGCCCTTCTTTCTCAGGATTGCTTTGGCTATTAGGTTTTTGTTTTGTTTGTGGGTTTTTGTTTTTTCTGGTTGGTTGGTTTTGTTTTTTGAGGGGGGGGGCGATTGCATAGAAATTCTAGGATTGTTCTATTTCTGTGAAAATACCTTTGGAATTTTAATAGGCATGACATTGAATCTGTATATTGGCTATGGATAGTGTGGACACCTTAACAATATTAATTGTTTCAAGCTATGAGCACAGAATGCTCATATATTGAAATAAAAAGAAGAAAAGCCATTAAATCTTAGAACCCGCATCTATGAATCTCCATTTCTTTAATGTCTTCTTTGGTTTCTTTCATTTAATCTCTTAAATGAAAGTACAGTTTTCAGTGTACTGTATTTTGCCATGTATAATGTACACTTTTAGCCCAGATTTTTGAGGCGAAAATAAGGATGTGCATTATACATGGGTAGTACTGATTCTGTATCTATATAAATGTTTTAAATTCTTTCATTTATGCTTATGTGTTAAAAGTGTAACTCTAGAAAACAACAATGATACCTGTATGCAAAATAATGCCCTAAAATATGATAATTTGTTGTGTTTTTAAATATAAATAAATAAAAAATTGAATTAAAAACTAAAATGAAAGGTTTTTTTTCCATAAAGTTTGGGCCAAAAATGTGGGTGCACATTACACACAGGAGTGCATGATACATGGCAAAATACAGTATACGTCTCTCACCTTTTGGTTAAATTTATTTCTTGGTATTTTATCTCTTCGATTCATTTGTAAGTACGGTTGTCTTAATTTTTCTTTCTAACAGTTAACAGACTTTTCTTTATTGATTTTATACCTTGCAACTTTACTGAATTTGCCTACTAGTTGTATCAGTTTTTTAGTAAAGTCTTTGAGTTTTTTATATATAATATGTTATCTGCATATAGTGGAAACTTTACATCCTCCTTTTCAGATGCCTTTACTTTCTCTCTGTCTCTGTCTCTGTCTCTCTCTGTCTCTGTCTCTCTCTCTCTCTCTCTACCTGCCTACCTACCTACTTACCTAATTGTTCTGGCTAGGACATCCAATACTATGTTGAATAACAGTGGTAGGAGTAGACATTTTTGTCTTGTTCCTAATCTTAGAGGAAAAGCATTCAGACTTTTACCCTAGAGTATGGGCTTGTCATATATGGTCTTTATTTTGTTGAGCTCCTTTCCTTCCATACCCATTTTATTGAGAGTACTTTTTTTTTTATCATAAATACATGTTGAATTTGTCAGATACTTTTGCTTCATCAATTGAGGTGATCATATGATTTTTATCCTTCATTTTCTTAATGTGGCATATCCGATTGATTTGCAGATGTTGAGCCACCTTGCATACCTGAAATAAATCCCACCTGATGATGACATATGGTACTTTTAACAATAATTAAAATAATTCAGTTTATTCACTCAATTTGCTAATATTTTGTTGAGAATTTCTTCATTTTGGTTCATTTGTGATGCTGGCTTATAATGTGTGTGTGTGTGCGTGTGTGTGTGAGATCATTATCTGGCTTTGGTGTCACGGTATTGCTGGTTTTATAAAATGTGTTTAGAAGAGTTACTTCATTTATTTTTTGGAAGAATTTGAGAAGACTTGGTATTAATTCTGTTTTTAATGTTTTGTAGAATACTCAGTGAAGCTGCCTGGTGCTGTAATTTTTTTCTGGGGGATGTTTTTGATTACTGATTCAATCCTTTTGTTTATAATTTTATTCAGATAATCTGTTTCATCAGGTTTCAGGCTTTTATTTTTAATCGCATTTTTTAATTGCACAATTCTATTCATTTTTAAGTGTATTTTATTGATTATGCTATTACAGTTATCCCATTCTTTTTCTCTCTCCTTTACCCTGCACCCACCCCCCCTCCGGCATTCCTCCCTTACTGCATGTCCATGGGTCACACTTATAAGTTCTTTGGCTTCTCCATTTCCTATACTATTCTTAGGTGCCCCCTATCTTTTTCATACCTACCAATTATGCTTCTTGTTCCCTGTACCTTTTTCCGCCATTCTCTGCCCTCCCTCTCCCTGCTAAAAACCCTCCATGTGATTTCCATTTCTGTGATTCTGTTCCTGTTCTAGTTGTTTGCTTGGTTTGTTTTTGTTTTTGTTTTTAGGCTCCATTATTGATAGTTGTGAGTTTGTTGTCATTTTACCGTTCATAGTTTGGATCATCTTCTTTTTCTTAGACAAGTCCCTTTAACATTTCATATAATAATGGCTTGGTGATGATGAACTCCTTTAACTTTACCTTATCTGGGAAGCACTTTATCTGCCCTTCCATTCTAAATGACAGTTTTGCTGAATAGAGTAATCTTGGATATAGGTTCTTGCTTTTCAGGACTTTAATACTTCTTTCCAGGCCATTCTACCTGTAAGGTTTCATTTGAGAAATCACCTGACAGTCTTATAGGAACTCCTTTGTAGGTAACTGTCTCCTTTTCTCTTGATACTTTGAAGATTCTCTCCTTATCTTTAATCTTGGGTGATGTAATTATCACATGTCCTGGTGTGGTCTTCTTCAGGTCCGTCCAACTTTTCTGGTGCTTTCTTGAGCTTCCTGGACTTGCATGTCTATTTTCTTCTCCAGATTGGAGAAGTTTTCTTTCATTAATTTTTCAAATAAGTTTTCAGTTTCTTGCTCTTCCTCTTCTCCTTCTGGCACCCCTATGATTCCAGTGTTGGAACACTTAAAGTTGTCCCAGAGGTTCCTAAGCTTCTCCTCATGTTTTTGAATTCTTGATCCTTCATTCTGTTCTGGATGAATGTTTATTGCTTCCTTCTATTCCAAATTGTTGATGTGAGTCCTGGTTTCCCTCCCTTCGCTGCTGACTCCCTGTATATTTTGCTTTATTTCACTTTGTATAGCCTTTATTTCCTTTGTTTTGCATCTGTACTTGATAATTTCTGTGAGCATCCTGATTACCAGTGTTTTGAACTCTGAACCTGATAGGTTGGCTCTCTCTTTGTCACTTAGTTCTTTCTCT